>WNYA01000041.1:47496-172073 GCA_019512145.1 Engystomops pustulosus
AGTGTATGAGCCACCCCAGCCGGCCCCCGTGTGTATAGGAACAGCCACCCCAGCCTGCCCCAAGTTGTAATTACAGGGGGGGCCACCCAGCTGCCCCAGTTGGATACAGCCCACCCCAGTCTGCCCCCGTAGATAGTATACAGCCACCGCCAGCCTGCCCCCAGTGTATCACACACCCCAGCCAGCCCCCAGTAGTATACAGCCACCAGGACCCACTAGTATACAGCCACACCAGCGCGCCCCCAGTAATATACAGCATCCAGTGTCCCCCGTAGCTATACAGTCAGCCCCCCAGCGCCAGATCAGCCCCACCTCCCCAAGGAACATCCAACCACCAAGCTTCCCAGTAGTATACAGTCAGCCCAGAATTTAAAAAAAAAAAAAACTATACTCACCCTCTGTGGCCCCGATGCGCAGCGATGCTCACCCGATGTATGCGGTCTCTCTGGCATTCCGGATCTATTTTGCTTACGCGCCGCTCTTCTGTCTTCTTTAAAATCGAATGGGGCGCCGCAACTGTCTCTCAAGTGCGCAACTAGTATGACGCGCCTGATGCGGGTGTGTTATGGAGAGAACTTATCACGTCATACGAGGCGCCGCAAGGGAGAAGAACAATGGCGGTGCCAGCACGCTGGTAAAGAAGACAGAAGACGGCGCGGAGGGGAAAGCAACAGAAGAGGATAGGGAAGCCAGAAGAGAAGAAGAGAGCCGCGATGACATCGGGGAGCAGCGCTGCCGCATCGGGGCCACCGAAGGGTGAGTCAAAGTTTATTTTTTTTTTTATCATTTCTTTAATTTATTTTTTTACACGCTTGACTCGTGTATAAGCCGTGTATAAGCACATTTCTTGTGCTGAAAAACTCGGCTTATACACGAGTATATATGGTAAGTGTATATACAAAAATGAGTAGTAACAATATTCAGTATTATACCTGGTCACAATTATATTACAGTAGTGATGGAAGTATCATACGGCATGGTACACAGAGAGAGGGGATATTAGTTGGCAAAGTAGACAGAGAGAAAAGATACTGCTTATGTCAAAATAGCTGTTTCAAATAAGCGACTAGCAAGATAATGAACTGTAGGTAGAAATAAATCAATCTCCGATGTCCAGAGAGGTCCTGTGGATATGAGGATTAGATAAAGTGGAAAATCGAGTCATCAATATGCGGTCCCAACGAATCAGATTGTGATACTTATACACACCAATATGAGACTTGTGAATTCTGTGAATTAAGAAAAAAGAAGAAAAGAAATTACCGTATATACTCGAGTATAAGCCGACCCGAGTATAAGCCGAAACCCCTAAAGTGTATGAGCCACCCCAGCCGGCCCCCGTGTGTATAGGAACAGCCACCCCAGCCTGCCCCAAGTTGTAATTACAGGGGGGGCCACCCAGCTGCCCCAGTTGGATACAGCCCACCCCAGTCTGCCCCCAGGTAGGTATAGTATACAGCCACACCCAGCCTGCCCCCAGTCGTATACAGCCACCCCAGCCTCGCCCCCAGTAGTATACAGCATACCCATAATACAGCCACACCAGCCTGCCCCCCAGTAATATACAGCATTGTCCCCAGTAGCATACAGTCAGCCCCAGCCTGCCCCCCAGGAATATACAGCATGTCCCAGTAGTATACAGTCAGCCCAGAATTTAAAAAAAAAAAAAACTATACTCACCCTCTGTGGCCCCGATGCGCAGCGATGCTCACCCGATGTATGCGGTCTCTCTGGCATTCCGGATCTATTTTGCTTACGCGCCGCTCTTCTGTCTTCTTTAAAATCGAATGGGGCGCCGCAACTGTCTCTCAAGTGCGCAACTAGTATGACGCGCCTGATGCGGGTGTGTTATGGAGAGAACTTATCACGTCATACGAGGCGCCGCAAGGGAGAAGAACAATGGCGGTGCCAGCACGCTGGTAAAGAAGACAGAAGACGGCGCGGAGGGGAAAGCAACAGAAGAGGATAGGGAAGCCAGAAGAGAAGAAGAGAGCCGCGATGACATCGGGGAGCAGCGCTGCCGCATCGGGGCCACCGAAGGGTGAGTCAAAGTTTATTTTTTTTTTTATCATTTCTTTAATTTATTTTTTATCACGCTGGGCACGAGTGGATAAAGCCGATGGGGACGTTTTCAGCACATTTCTGTGCTGAAAAAACTCGGCTTTACACGCAGTATATATGGTAAGGTTATACCCCAAAAATGATTTTGTAAGCAACACTATTCAGTATTATGACCCGGGTGCACCCAATTATATTACAGTCGTGATGGAAAGGATCATAGCAGGTACACAGATTGAGAGGGGATTTAGTTGGCAAAAGTAGACAGAGAGAAAAATACGCTTATTGTAAATAGCTTGTTTCAAAGAAGGACTAGCACAGATTATGACTGGAGGTAGAAATAAAATCAATCTCGATGTCCAGAGAGCGTCCTGTGGGATATGAGATGAGATTAAAGTGGAAAATCGAGTCATCAATAGGCGTCCCAACGAATCAGAGGTGATATTACACAACCAATAGAGACTTGTTTAATGTCTGTGAATTAAGAAAGAAAAAAAGAAGAAAAGAAATTACCCGTATATAAAATATATACTCGAGTATAAGCCGACCCGAGTATAAGCCGAAACCCCTAACTTCAACACAAAAAACTGGGAAAACCTATTGACTCGAGTATAAGCCGAGGGTGGGAAATGCATTGGTTACAGCCTCCCAGTATATAGTCTGCCAGCCCCTGTAGCATACAGCCTGCCCAGCCCCTGCAGTAGGAAAAAAAATAACAACACTGTACTCATCTTTCCGACGTCCCCCATAGATCCTCTTTTGTCTCAGACTGTCTCAGACAGAAGACGACCTATGATGTCAGAAAGGTGAGTTTTGACTTTATTTTTTTAGTTGACTCGAGTATAAGCCGAGTTAGGGTTTTTGAGCTTAAATTTTGTGTTGAAAAACTAGGCTTATACTCGAGTATATAAGGTACACATAAAGAAGATATATTGTGATACAAAGTTGTGCGAAGGGTTCCAGCACACATAAATACTATAAGGGGCCCTATTAAAAGATTTTCGTGTAAGGGGTCCAACACGCACAATTACTATAAGGGGCCCTGAAGTGTATTGATGAGCTGAACAAATGAAAGCGAAGACTAGTTGATAAAATGGATAAGGAGATTGAGAAATGTATATAAATATCTGTATCATTTATCTGGTTCTCGTTAATTTTTTTATTTTTTATAGAAAAACCCGGTTTTAATAATTAATAAAATTGAGTTCCTCATTAAGTCCCTTGGGGGAGACGCAATCTAATGCATAAATCCACCGGGATTCTTTTTGTAACAATCTGGGGGTGATACTACCCCCCCTTATGTTCTGAGTAATTTTCTCTAGGACTACCACACGCAGATCACGTGGGTTGCCCCCATGTTGTTGTAAAAAATGTGAAGCAACCGAGGAAAGCATCTTACCTTTTTGGAAATCTGAGGTTGATGTTCGATAGATGTTGCTGGAAGCATCTTCTTAGTTCGTGAGATGTTTGACCTATGTACACTTTTGGACAGGGGCATAATAAGGCATAAATCACAGCTTTTGATTTGCAGTTGATATATTGGGGGTCATTTACTAAGGGCCCGATTTGCGTTTTCCCGACGTGTTACCCGAATATTTCCGATTTGCGCCGATTGTACCTGAATTGCCCAGGGATTGTGGCGCACGCGATCGGATTGCGGCGCATCGGCGCCGGCATGCGCGCGACGGAAATCGGGGGGCGTGGCCGAACGGCAACCCGACATATTCGGAAAAACCGCCGCATTTAAAAACCGAAAAAGTGTCGCTTGGGGAGCGCTTACCTTCACCTGGTCCGAGGTGGTGCATTCCGGCGCGATGAGATGACTTTCAGCGGCGGAAGAACTACATTCATAAATCCCCGCCGGACCCGAATCCAGAGCAGAGAACGCGCCGCTGGATCGCGACTGGACCGGGTAAGTAAATCTGTCCCATTGTTTGATTTTATATTTACCTTGACCCACCGGGTCCTCAAAGTATTCCGTGCTGGTAATTTTTGGGCACACTGTACAGGCCCCACATGGAAAGGATCCTTGTAAGCGTGTGCTTCTTGGCTTGTCTTGTTGAATATGAGTTTTTGGGAGTCAGAAGATCATTGCGTTATATTGGAGAATTTTTTTGTAATAAGCTCCTGGTAGACCATCTGGACCCGGTGCTTTGTTAGAAGGAGATTGTTTTATGGTTTTGAGTACTTCCTCAGTTGAGATAGGGGGTGTTGAGTTTTAAGAGACCCTCAGCGGATATTTTTGGCAGAGAAAGGGAGTCTAGGTAATTTTGCATTTGTTCAGGAGATGGTATATTGGTATGTGAGTCTTGTTTTAGATTGTAAAGCTGCTCGTAAAAAACTCTTTAAAAGGATTTGCTATGTTCTTGGGTGGTTCATTATTTTATGACCGTAAAGGGTGATTTATGACGTATGGTTAGTCTTCAGTTTTCTTTGTGAATTAATATTTATTTTCAGCTTGTGAAGCAGCGGGCACAGAGATAGAAGCAGAAGCGTTTCTCCAGGTTATCCCTTCTTTTAATTAGCTTCTAGACGAGATTTTGAGGATTGTTTTTTTTTTAATTAAAGTTTCTAGTTGATGAAAATTTCTCTAACGGACCATATTGATACTCTTCTTCTCTAGCGTTTTAATTTTATGTTTAGATTCCTTCAGCGGGCTGCCTTGGGACCCCTCTCCGTGGGTCGCCAGGGGCCACCTAGTGCCCGCCGACGTCATGGCTGCCACGGTCTCCCAGGCATCTTATCCAACCCAGTCCCGTTCCCCCACGCCGACTCCGGCCGACCGGGCGCTGCGCCTGGGTCCCCGCCTCCTGGAGCGCGCACGCGTGACAACTTCGCGCAAACTTAAAGGGCCAGTGCCCACTAAAGTTGCGCGGCCTTTTCACCAAATCTGATCTTAAGGCCCTGGCCTCTTACTGTGATCTCTTGCCGGATCTTTGTGCCTCAAGCCGGAGAGAGAGGAACCTTTACTGCCCCCGATTTGAGCCTGCTTCCGAGTGTATCTGCGGTCCTGTGTATCTGATGTCCTCCGTGTTCGTGTACCTGACGTCCTCTGTGTTCGTTGTCCTGTGTCCTCGTGCTGCTGTTCGGTGTGTTCCGTAAACCCCTACGCTGGACCTCCTGCTTGCTTGACCACGGACTTTGATCCCTGACCGTCTGCCATCTCTGCCGCCTGCACTGACTCTGGCTTGGACTGACACAAGCATGACTGCGTTTTGTACCTCAACCATGGCCGGCCACTGCAGAGACAAGTCATCGTACCGTGGAAGGGAACGACCGTGGTCGGTACCACTCCACACAGCTTGTCAACCGCTTTGCGCGGGCTCTGGGAAAACCGAGGCGGGGGTACCACTTAGACTTCACGGGCCAGGCGTAGTCCGAGGGTAGTGACTGAAGTCATCGTCTTAGCAGTGGTTCAGTGGATCCACCACCCGGCAAACCTTGCACTTCCGAGGTCATCATGAATATAGCTCTTTATGGCATTAGCCAAATTAGAAAAGATTACAGCTTCGGCCATTATCGTTGAATGTTAAAAATCTCTGAGGGCTTATTCATTATTAGCTGAGTGTAGATGGTGTGCTCTGGGCTGAACATATCTGCTTTACCATCATGTAGTCGTTTGACCTTGGTGTGTGGTTATAGTATTGTAATTTTTATCGGGGCATGGGTAGAGCTCCAAACCTGACCATTTGATTAGGACCAAAAGAGGGAGCGATGTTTTTACTTCGTCTATAGATTGTTTATTGATTAAAACATATCTATGCGAGAGTAGTTTATGTCTTGCGGGGAGAAAAGTGGAAAAGTAAGTAATCTGCTCCGAAGGTGTGTTTGAATTCTCAAATATCGTTATGTATTACCGATTTTCAGGCCATTAGGCGCCCGAATATAAGGCGCATTAGTCCGATGCGCCTATTATATGTAATAATTCATACTATAAGGGCTACGGACTATAAGGCGCAGGGTCGGGGGGCGTGGCGGAGTCCGAGGGGCAGAGCGCGGAGACCCGAACGAGAAGAGACGCGACCAGCCAAGACGAGACCCCGAAGAGACGCAGGCCGACGCGGAGGAGTAGGGAGTGGGGACGGTGGGGGGAGGTGTGGAGGAGGGCCAGCGGACCATACTTACATAGGTCCCGCCTACCCGGATGACAGAAGATACTTCCAGCTGGGAAACGCAGACACGCGCAGAAGTTGTTCGTGCCGCGTGGTGTCTCAGTCCCGCTGGAGATCTGCTGCTCTCGGTAGCGGGGACAATGTAAGTATGGTCCGCTGGCCTGTGCCATACATAGGCACCTGCGACCATACAAGCGCACTATTGATTAAGGACAATTCCAAAGGCTTTAAGGCGCCTATAGTCCGGAAATACGCGTAAGTCGTTTCCCGTAGCGGAGATTGCTTAGGGTGTGGGGTCTGGTTTTAGGTTGTAGTCGAGTCCTAAGGGAGTGGGGATCGCATGGTAGTCATAAGGTTACCATATTTTAACTATATATCTACTCTTTCAAAGTTTTCTAATAAATGAAATGAGCCGGTGGCCGCTGTAAGGGGCATATATAAATTTAAAATAGTTTAGGTTATTTGACTAGTTGGATTGTCAACATATGAGATTTATATATCGGACTTTCTTATCATCTCTAAGTGGGATGACGAGATACAGAGGCAGGGTGATTGAGGGCCAGTAAAGCAAACTCCTCTTTTCTTTTTTAGGGGATTGGTGGACAAAAAAAATGTGGGAAATGACGGGTTAGATATTTTGGAGGGACTTTGAGATTTTGCGTGGGTTCCTGGATAAATAATATACACATTTGTTCCCCTTAGCCTCATTTCCATAGGAGTGACCTTATTGAATGGTGTCGGTTAACCTCTTAGTTTATAATGATGTCAGCTCCCAATTGAGAGATCGTTTACTTTTTTGCGGAGCCGTATAATAACTTAGATGTTCTATCAAAGCTTTGTGTGTGCTTACCAGCATGCGGATTTAAGCAATGATATGTGACCTAAAAAGCGAGTATAGTTCTCTAGGCCTTATAAGAAAATCCTAGTAATTAACAAACCTGAAAAATGAACAACATTTAACAATGTGTCTGTAGGTTACCGGAATTACGAAAGAGAGACTTATTGAGGGAGCTGCGTAGTGTGAACAGCTTCCAGGTGGGATAGCGTGGCTGAAAGGGGGCCGGTTGTTTCCCTTAATCTGTTGAAAAGTTCTTTTCAGGACTGGTTGCGAAGTGTACATTCTCATTTGTTCCCATCTGGGTTTTAGGCCCCTGACTTTGACGTTGCCGGCCTTCGGATTGTGTGGGCGGGTTTTTGACGTCCAAAGTTACAGCAGTCTTCTTTTTTTTACTCCTGTGAGCGACGGCTCCGAAACCAGCAGGCGTGAGGTGACTAACCCATCATGTCAGCCGGCTTCAGAGCCACTGCATACAGCCACCGCACACATGACAGAAGGAGAAGACTGTTGTAACTTTGGGGAAGTGGGCAAAGGTGATTATCAGAGTAACCTGCCCCTTTGCTACGCCAGTCAGGAACAAATCATAGGGGCAGGGCACAAGGCCTTGTGTGTGATACATGTCATCTAGACCATCACACAAACTACTCTTTTAGCCACACATACACTAAAGATCTCTGGTCTCACCAGTCCCATTTACATGATTAACAGCTAAATGTATTGCACAGATAACGTACCTAATTCTGTATGATCAGGCATATAGTGCACAGATATCCTTTCTTTAGAGTTACATGCCAACTTGTGCACATTTTATCACCTTCCTATATTGCCCATGAGTAAGACACTTTATACTCTATCCCCTTCCATTCAAAGATGCAACCTGGAGATCCAGGCCCCTGATAAATTATTAGTAACAATGCTCCTGTCACGGGTGCCTCTGTGACCCCCCTCCCGGGTCGCAGGGGCACCCGTGCCGCGGTGCATGGCTGCCCCGGTCCCCCGGCATCTTACTCACCCCGTCCCGTTCCCACGCCGACTCCGGCAGCATGGCGCGCGCGTCCCCGCTTCCTAGGGCGCGCGCGCGCCACCTTTGGCAAATTTAAAGGGCCAGTGCACCACTAATTGGCGCTGGCCATTTTCACCAAATTTACTTAAGCCTGCCTCTTCCTGTATCTCTTGCCGGATCTTTGTGCCTCACAGCCTGAGAGAAAGCTTTACTGCGATTTGCCTGCGTTCCTGTGTATCCTGCGTTCCTGTGTTTCCTGTGTCCCTCCGTGTTCCTGTGTTACCTGAGCTCCTCTGTGTTTCCGTATACCTGTGTTCCTCCGTGCTGCTGTTCTGTGTTCCCGTACCCCCTGCTTGGACCTCCTGTTGCTGACCTCGGATTGAACCCTGACGTCATACATATGGTATATACAGCATATACACTCATACATATGGTATATACAGCATATACGCACACATACACATACAGCATATACACACATACAGCATATACATACAGTATATACTGTACAGCATATACACACATACATACAGCATATGCACACACATACATATGGTATATACAGCATATACACACACTTACACATACAGCATATACACACATACATACAGTATATACTGTACAGCATATACACAAATACATGCAGCATATACTGTACAGCACATACACAAATACATACAGTATATAATGTACAACACATACAGCATATACTGTACAGCAAATACACACATAAACATACAACACATACATACAGTATATACTGTACATCATATACACTCATACATACAGTATATACTGCACAGCACATACACACATACATACAGTATATACTGTACAGCATATACACACATACATACAGTATATACTGTACAGCATATACACACATACATACAGCACATACACACATACATACAGTATATACTGTACAGCAAATACACACATACAGCATACATACATTTAACTATACATACATATAAAGGGACTTACACGTCTTGCAGACCGGCTGCTGTGGGAGCCTGTTTCTTCAGGAGGGCAGGTGGCCTATGTGCCCGGGAACACACAGAAGTAATAGGCTGGCCACGTGACCGAGGATGCGGTAAGCCTGCTGGACGGCCGGGAATGAGGGTGTGTGAACGCGGATGGGGGGGCTGTACGGCCGCGGATGGCGGATGAACTAGGCCGGGTGGCCATGGTCGGAGTAGGCCGTCCGTGGACGGAGTGGGATGGCTGGGCAGACGGAGTAGGCCGGCCGAGGACGGAGTGGGCCGGCCGAGTACAGAGTGGGACGGCCGCAGAAGGACTAGACCGGCCAAGCGGGGGCAGACGGAGTGATCCAGGTGGGCGGACACAGACAGAGGCATGGCACTGGGGCCCATATTTCTGTACCCATCGCCCCAGTATGCATTTGTAAATTTTGTTTCTGGTATTCATCCGGCCCCTTTGCCGACCGGGCCCCGTAGCGGTTGTTGTTACGCTACTGGGGGGTACATAGTGTGGTCATGCGTCCCCTTGGCTGTGTGTGAGTGAAGTGTCTGGAATTTGGATGCACTTGGTTTCCCTGACAGAACAATTGAGTTGAATGGGTGTTCTGAGCACTTGGAAGTAGGAATTAGCATAAGGACACCATTTTGTATAAGTGTAAATTAAAGGCTAATTTGTGTGGTTACCTAATGTACCTAATATAAGCACCCTGTGTTTATACTCCAGTGTGTGGGGTTCAAGATAAATTGGTTTGCATCGGTGGGCTACTTTTTATTTGTAATAGAAAATAAAGTGCTTGGTTTAAGTAATTAATCCTTCCACTTAAAGATTGGTGGAATCCTTGTGAGGAGCACCCCAGGAATAACTCAGTGCTTATGTGGGAAGACACACTTGCAAAACAGTCCCTTCCCCTTTTGTTTTTCTTTTCTATCTTTCATTTGGCAAGTAACTACTGAGATGGCAGCTACTTATAAGAAGGTGAATGGAAGAGACACTAGGGGGCACTACTCCTCCAGGGAGAGTTTGACCCACAATCATATTTATGGTGTATTTTACAAGAATGTCAAGCTGAGCGAAAATTTGAGGAGTGGGAAGCCCAGATGGATCAAGAGTCGGCTGGGCTTCAAATTCAAAGTGAGCAAGAGCTGGCAAAGCTTCAAGGCCAGAGGGTGTAAGAGATTGCAAAGTGTCAATCCTAGATGAAACGAGAGTTTGCAGAGCATCAACCCCAGAGGAAAAAAGAATTTGCAGATCGTCTAGCCAAGAGGGAGTTCCAAGTGGAGTTTGCCCATCTCCGGGTGCAAAATTCTTCAGCCCAGAGCAGCAAGTTGTAATGGCTCGAGAGCCTAAAGATAACAGCAAGGCCACATGGATAGCGGATACTTATGTTATCAAGCCAGTAGCAGCCCTGCAGAGGCCTACTAAAGATGACTGGACAGAAGGTAAGCCTACCACCTCTGCCCCCTCTACTCCCACCCAGTTTATTTTTAAATCCTGGTAACTGTGGTGTATGCAACCAAATAGTATTGAAGGGCTTGAAGGGCACCCCCACAACTAAGCCCCTTGTTTCTCCTGTGATTGGGAGAGTCATAGCTCTGGATGTCGATTAAAGTAAGTCAAGGAGTCTAAGATGATTTCTACAAATGTAGACTGATGGGGACTGAGGTGACTATATTCTACAAATGTAGACAAATAGGGGCAAATGGGGACTGATCCAGGGCAGTTAGTTTCCCAGTTTGTGGTTTTTCCCACCTCAGTTGAAATACCTATTGAATGTCACATGTACTACACTGGATGCAGGGCCGGTTCTAGACAAAGTGGGGCTCCAGAATAAAACTATTTGATGACCAGTCATAGTCAGTAAGAGGCTCCCTTTAGTATGGTAAAACAAACTGTAGTATGGGAGAATTTTATAGGAGATAGATAGATGATAGGGAGATTGATGGGCAGCACAGTGGCTCAGAGGTTAGCACTACAGCCTTGCAGTGCTTTGCATGGGTTTCCTCTGGGTGCTCCGGTCTCCTCCCACACTACAAAAAATTACTGGTAGGTTGAATAGATTGTTAGCCCCATGGGGACAGGAAGTGATCTGGCAAGCAGGGGCACCCGTGCCGCGGTTCATGGCTGCCCCGGTCCCCTGGCATCTTACTTACCCCGTCCCGTTCCCACGCCGACTCCGGCAGCACGGCGCGCGCGTCCCCGCCTCCTAGGGCGCGCGCGCCACCTTTGGCAGATTTAAAGGGCCAGTGCGCCACTAATTGGCGCTGGCCATTTTCACCAAATCTACTTAAGCCTGCCTCTTCCTGTATCTCTTGCCGGATCTTTGTGCCTCACAGCCTGAGAGAAAGCTTTACTGCGATTTGCCTGCGTTCCTGTGTATCCTGCGTTCCTGTGTCTCCTGTGTCCCTCTGTGTTCCTGTGTTACCTGAGCTCCTCTGTGTTTCCGTGTACCAGTGTTCCTCCGTCCTGCTGTTCTGTGTTCCCGTACCCCTCTGCTTGGACCTCCTGTTGCTGATCCCGGATTGAACCCTGACGTTGCATCTCTGCCGCCTGCCCTGAGTCTGTGCCTGGACTCTGACCACGAGATTGACTGCCGTTCTTGTACCTCAACCTTAGCCGCCACTGCAGACAGTCCCGCTGTCTCTGGGCTCTTCGTCCAGCCTCTACTATACCTTCCACCTTGTCTCCCAAGTCTTTGAAGGGTCTTCCCGCTGCTCACCTGGACTTTGCAGGACTTTTCTAATCTGAAAAGCAAGCGGAGACCTTGCCACCGCATCGTCCGTACGATTGTCCTATTGAACTGCTGCCAGGAACATCCCTGCCACGAGGTCGAGTTTACCCGCTGTCCATGCCTGAAACTGCGGCCATGTCGGCCTATATTAAGGAAAATTTGCAGAAGGGATTCATCCGGAAGTCTTCTTCACCTGCCGGTGCTGGCTTCTTCTTCGTGGCGAAGAAGGATGGTTCCCTTCGTCCGTGCATAGATTACCGCGGACTCAACAAAGTCACAGTGAAAAACCGTTACCCTTTGCCTCTCATCACCGAACTTTTTGACCGTCTACGGGGTGCCAAGATCTTCGCCAAGTTAGATCTGCGAGGGGCATATAATCTCATACGCATACGTGAAGGTGATGAGTGGAAGACCGCCTTCAATACTTGAGATGGGCACTTCGAGTACCTTGTTATGCCTTTCGGTCTCTGTAATGCTCCGCGGTATTTCACGACTTTGTCAACGACATTTTCAGAGACTTGCTCTATACCTGTGTCGTGGTATACTTGGACGACATTCTGGTGTTCTCTGCGGACATTGCATCATATCAGGCCCACGTACGGCAGGTTCTCAGGCGCCTAAGGACCAATCGCCTCTACGCTAAGCTGGAGAAGTGTCTATTTAATCAGAAGAGTCTTCCGTTCCTTGGATATATTGTTTCGGACAAGGGACTTCAGATGGACCCTGCTAAATTGTCTGCAGTTCCTCACTGGCCAAGTCCAGTGGCGCTGCGAGCTATCCAGAGATTCCTGGGATTCGCCAATTATTACCAGCAGTTCATCCCACATTTTTCCTCCGTGGTGTCTCCCATTGTGGCCCTGACAAAGAAGAACGCCAACCCTAGACACTGGTCTCCGGCGGCAGAAGACGCCTTCTCTAAGTTAAAATCTGCTTTTTCATCTGCTCCCGTTCTTACTCGACCTGACTCTGAGAAGCCGTTCCTGCTTGAGGTTGACGCCTCATCCGTTGGTGCTGGAGCCGTACTCACACAGAAGGGCCCTAAGGGCAGAACTCTCACTTGTGGGTTCTCCTCCAAGACCTTTTCAGCTGCGGAACAGAATTACTCTATTGGTGATCAAGAGCTTCTGGCAATAAAACTGGCCTTGGAGGAATGGCGTTATCTTCTGGAGGGTGCTCGTTTTCCAGTTAATATCTACACCGATCATAAAAACCTTCTGTACCTCCAGACTGCCCAGCGTCTCAATCCAAGACAGGCTCGTTGGTCTCTCTTCTTCTCCCGTTTCAATTTTCTCATACATTTCCGTCCTGCAGAGAAGAATGTGAGGGCCGATGCTCTCTCCCGTGCCTCGGATGTGATTGGGGAGGATCCTGCTCCTAGACATATTGTTCCTCCTGAACGCTTGGTTCTTGCTGCTCCTGTGGATCTTCGGCAACTTCCTCCAGGCAAGATATATGTCCGACCTGCCCTTCGGAGGAGAATACTGACTTGGGGACATTGCTCCCGTGTGGCTGGGCATCCTGGGGTGCAGCGCTCTCTCGCCTTCATTTCCCGACACTACTGGTGGCCAGATATGGTCAAGGATGTACGGGACTTTGTGGGCGCCTGCACCTCCTGCGCTCGAAACAAGCCATCTCGTCTTAAACCAGCTGGTCTTCTCTTGCCGTTACCGATACCCAGCTGCCCGTGGACTCACGTGGCAATGGACTTTATTACCGATCTTCCATGCTCTGTGGGTAATACCGTTATCTGGGTGGTGACCGACCGCTTCTCCAAGATGGCCCATTTTGTTCCCCTGCCAGGCCTGCCGTCAGCCCCACGTCTTGCCAGCCTGTTCTTTCAGCACATCTTCCGTCTACATGGACTACCTCTGCACATAGTCTCGGACCGAGGGGTCCAGTTTGTTTCACATTTCTGGCGGTCCCTGTGCCCTCAACTACAAGTGAAACTGGACTTCTCGTCTGCTTACCATCCTCAGTCCAACGGACAAGTTGAGAGGGTTAATCAAACCCTGGGCTGCTATCTTCGCCATTTTGTTTCCGCCCGACAGGACGACTGGTCCGCTCTGCTCCCAAGGGCAGAATTTTCCTATAATTCCCTGGATTCTGAGTCTGCCGGCTCCGCCCCATTCTTCGTTGTGTATGGGAGACGCAGATCTCCTCCCATCTTCTCTCCTGGAGATAAAGTGTGGCTCTCCTCCAGATATGTCCGGTTGAAGATCCCCAGTTACAAACTGGGTCCACGTTTCCTGGGTCCGTTCGAGGTGTTACAGCGCATTAATCCAGTGGCATATAAGCTCCGCCTTCCCTCCACTATGCGCATCCCGAATTCTTTTTCATGTCTCCCTGCTGAAACCTGTCGTCCTGAATCAATGCTCTCGGCATGTACCTTCTCTTGGTCCTGAAGCTGATACTTCTGATGTCTTTGAGGTGAAAGAAGTCCTTGATATGAAGACAGTCAGAGGGAGACGATTCTACCTTGTCGACTGGAGGGGGTTTGGCCCAGAGGAGAGGTCATGGGAACCCGAAGAGAACATACTGGATCGTGCTCTTCTCCACAGGTTCCTTCAGTCCAAGAGGAGGGGGATACTGTCACGGGTGCCTCTGTGACCCCCCTCCCGGGTCGCAGGGGCACCCGTGCCCCGGTTCATGGCTGCCCCGGTCCCCCGGCATCTTACTTACCCCATCCCGTTCCCACGCCGACAGCACGGCGCGCGCGTCCCCGCCTCCTAGGGCGCGCGCGCACCACCTTTGGCAAATTTAAAGGGCCAGTGCGCCACTAATTGGCGCTGGCCATTTTCACCAAATCTACTTAAGCCTGCCTCTTCCTGTATCTTTTGCCGGATCTTTGTGCCTCACAGCCTGAGAGAAAGCTTTACTGAGATTTGCCTGCGTTCCTGTGTATCCTGCGTTCCTGTGTCCCTCCGTGTTCCTGTGTTACCTGAGCTCCTCTGTGTTTCCGTGTACCAGTGTTCCTCCGTCCTGCTGTTCTGTGTTCCCGTACCCCTCTGCTTGGACCTCCTGTTGCTGACCCCGGATTGAACCCTGACGTTGCACCTCTGCCGCCTGCCCTGACTCTGTGCCTGGACTTTGACCACGAGATTGACTGCCGTTCTTGTACCTCAACCTTAGCCGCCACTGCAGACAAGTCACGCCTGTGGAACGACCTGGTGGTACCATGCCGCAGCTTGTCTAACCCGCTTTGCGGCGGGCTCTGGTGAAAACCGGGTACCACTTAGACTCCGGTCCCAGGTAGTGACTTAAGTCATCGTCTGCAGTGGTCCAGTGGATCCACTACCCGCAAGCCTGACAGATGTGAGGAGATCATATAGAACCCAAACCAATATATTCACCAAAACATGCAGCAAAAGGAACGTTAAATCCACAGGGGACACCAAACAATTTTTGGAGAAAATTGCACTGAGCTTCACACAGATCTATCATTGTTTGCTCCCTTACACAATGGTAACCCAAATAAATAACTATATATCCATAAACCAAGCTAATGAGATTAAAGTTAAGTTTAGATGTACGCCATTGGATTAGCTACACAATAACAGAACCCTTCATGCTTCATAAGAATCTGAGTGAGAACGTCATAACATAGGTGTAAATAATGGAGGATGGTGTGCAATAAAAATTTTATTCCAGAACTTTATGGACATGTTCTGGGTCGCGGTGTTAATATATAATAGCAACATTAGGCGAAGAGGATCGAATGTTCATCGTATCAGTCAATTTGCGAAAATAAAAAAAACTATCACAAAATAAAAGGCAATAAGAGAGAAAGTGTGTTCTTAGATAGTTCCGCATAGAGAAGGGTTAAAACATGAATATTAGTTGATATTATCCCTTCGTCCTAAAGATGTATATAAATTTTGGGAGTGTCATCATTTTATAGGACGCTATGCGTCCACACCAAGATAACAGTACTTTAGAGTAATCTAGGAGTTCCTTATCCGTTTTAGCTATAAGCGGGGCATAGTTATATTTATATAGGTTTTTAGTCGGGTAGGCTAGTTCAATGCCTAAGTAAGTTATGTGTTCTGGTTGCCAGTCAAAATTAAAGTCTTGTTTTAGTTTCTGGATTGATTCCGTCTTCACGTTGACCGGAAGAGCTTGTGATTTTGAATTGTTAACCTTATAATAATATGATATTTTTCCAAATTCCTGAAGGGTTTTTAGTGCATTTGGGATGGATATTTCAGGGTTGGTCAGTGATAAGATAATGTCGTCGGCAAAGAGGGAAATTTTGTATTCTTGCCTTCCGACTTTTATGCCAGTAATTTGTTGGGTGTTCCTTATGTGCTCTGCCAGAGGCTCTATAGAGAGAATAAAAATGGTGGGGGAAAGGGGGCAACCCTGTCTTGTACCATTCGACAGGGTGAACTTTTGCGACAACCTACCATTAACAAATACTCTCGCTGAAGGGTTGGAATAGAGAGCTTGGATAGCTTTCAGGATCGGACCAGTGAGTCCGAACTTGCTTAAGGTGGCAAATAAGTAGTCCCAGTTCACCCTGTCGAATGCTTTTTCGGCATCAATTGTTAGAAATGAGGCCGGGGTTTGTTCTATTTCACATATCTGAAGGAGATCTATTAGTTTCCTCGTATTATCAAAGGCCTGTCTTCCCGGAGTGAAACCTGTTTGGTCACAAGTAATAAGATTGGGGATAACTTTTTTTAATCTATTTGCTAAGATTCAGGCGTAAATTTTAACATCTTCATTTAGTAATGAAATAGGGCGATAATTAGCTGGGTTATCTGTAGCCTTATTTGGTTTTGGTAGAGTCACTATTATAGAGGAAAGCATGGCTTCGGGAAATTCTCCCCTGGAGGAAGCAGCTTCAAATACTCTTGCTAGGTAAGGTGCTATTATATTAGAGAATTTTTTGCAATAAGCTCCTGGTAGACCATCTGGACCCGGTGCTTTGTTAGAAGGGGATTGTTTTATGGTTTTGAGTACTTCCTCAGTTGAGATAGGGGTGTTGAGTTTTAAGAGATCCTCAGCCGATATTTTTGGCAAAGAAAGGGAGTTTAGGTAATTTTGAATTTGTTCAGGAGATGGTATATTGGTATGTGAGTCTTGTTTTAGATTGTAAAGCTGCTCGTAGAAATCTTTAAAAGAATTTGCTATGTCTCTTGGGTTCATTATTTTATGACCTGTAAATGGGTGATTTATGTATGGTATGTTAGCTTTCAGTTTTCTTTTTTTAAGTTTGTTCGCAAGGAGGGCTCCAGCTTTGTGGTCTTGTGAATAATATTTTATTTTGAGCTTGTGAAGCATTCGGGCATGGTTATGAAGCAGAAGGTTTCTCAGGTGATCCCTTTCTTTATTTAATGCTTCTAGAGAGATTTGTGAGATTGTTTTTTTATTAATATTTTCTAGTTGATGAATCCTATTGATATCTTTTTCTCTAGCTGTTTTAATTTTATGTTCTAGTTTCCTGAGATCATCCTGAATATAGCCTTTATGCATAAGCCAAATAGAAAAGATATCAGCTTCGCCATTATCGTTGAATGTTAAAAATTCTCTGAGGGCTATTTCTATTCTAGCTGAGTTTAGTGGGTGTGCTCTGGCTGACATATCTGCTTTCCATATGTAGTCGTTTTGACTTGTGTGTTGTTCTAATATTGTAATTTTTATCGGGGCATGGTCTGACCATTTGATTAGGCCAATAGAGGAGGATTTTACTTGGTCTATAAGATTTTTATTGATTATAAACATATCTATGCGAGAGTATGTTTTATGTCTTGGGGGAAAAGTAAGTGAAATCTCGCTCAGAGGTGTGTTGAATTCTCCATATATCGTATAAGTCGTTTTCTCGTAGGAGATTACTTAGGGTGTGGGGTCTGTAGTTTCTGGTTGTAGTAGTGTCCTCCGAGGGATGCATGGTAGTATTAAAGTCCCCACAGAGTATAAGGTTACCTTTTTTAATCTTATCTACTCTTTTCAATAGTTTTCTAATAAAAGAGACTTGACCGCTGTTGGGGGCATATAAATTTACAATAGTGTAAGTTATGCTGTTGATTTCACATATGAGTATTATATATCGGCTTTCTGTATCAATCTCTAAGTGGATGACAGATACAGACAGGTTTGATTTGAGGGCAATAAGAACTCCTCTTTTCTTTTTAGGGAAGGTGGACATAAAAATATGTGGGAATGATGGGTTAGATATTTTTGTAGGATTTGTAGACTTTGCGTGGGTTTCCTGGATACATAAAATATCACATTTTTCCCCCTTAGCCTCTTTCCATAGGAGTGACCTTTTGAATGGGGTGTTCAACCCTTTTACGTTTAATGATAATATTGTCAGCCCCATTAGAGTTCGGTTATTTGGGAGCAGTATATAACTCTAGATGTTCTATCAACAGCATTGTGTGTTACCACATGGGATACAATGATATGTGACATATAAAGCGTATATTTCTCTAGGCCTATAAGAAAAATCACAGTAGTTAACAAAACCTGAAACATAACAACATTTAACATGTTTCTTGGTACCGGAATTATCGAGTACTTCTTCGGGGTGAACAGTTCCAGTGGAAGCGTGAAAGGGGGCCGGTTGTCTCCTTATCTGTGAAAAGTTCTTTTCAGGACTGTTGCGAAGTGTACAGTTCTCATTTGTTTCTCCATTCTGGGTTTAGGCGATTTTGACGCTGTGGCTTCGGATTGTGTGGGCTTTCATCCTTGGATATTCCCCATGATTCCATCATCTCTAAACCTTCTTCTACTGTTTTGATAGCTACTATGGAGTTTTTCCATTTCACTAGGACTTTTGTGGGAAAGCCCCATCTGTATGGGATTTCTTTTTCTCTAAGGAGGGACGTAACAGGATACATCTTCTTCCTAGCTTGTAATGTGGCTGCAGATAGGTCCATAAATAATTTTATGGATTCATAAGGAGCTGGAAGGATTTGAAGCTTTCTTGTTTCATTCAGGAGTTGTTCTTTGACGTGGTAAAATGTGAATCTTGCAAAGATGTCTCGCGGTATTGAATCTGGAAGATTGCTAGGCTTGGGCACTCTGTGTGCTCTGTCAATACAGAGCTCGTATTCCGCCAGATTTGGAAGAAGGGATTTTGTTAACTGTTGAATATATGATTTCAAGTGAATGTTGGGTACAGTTTCCAGAATGCCTCTGAATTTGACATTATTACGTCTGTCCCTGTCTTCAGAGTCAATAATTTTAGCCTGAATTGCGGACACTGAGTCTTCCAGTGAGTTATGAGAATCCACTAATTCATTATGTGCTTGTACAAATGAAGTTAGTTTATCTTCTGATTGGGATACCCTATCTCCCAGTTCTTGTATGGATATTTGAATAGGTTTCACCAGTGAAATGATATCTTTCTGTAAAGAGCTACGGAGGACTTCTAGCATGGTTTTAAGAGTATGTTCAGAAACCAGCTTTTCTGTAGTTTGGAATGCAGCGAATCCATCTAAATCCTGTTTGTCAAGATTTGAGCCATCAGATGTAATTGCATTAGATATGCCATCTAGTGGAGAGTTGTGGTGCTTGGCTTTTTGTTTTGCAGGGCTGTTAGATGCAGACCTTGTTTCCTCAGGAGGCTTAAGCTGCAGAGGGGAGCATGATGGGTCTGTGCTGTCACTCATCTGCAGATTCAGTGGCAGCATGCTTTCTTCATCTGCCATGTATACTGGGGAGGGCTGTATTGAGGATCGTTCTGACGATCTTGAGGATCCAGGAGCTGGTGAGTTATTACCCCATAATTCTGGTGGGTTCTCTTTATTGGGGGGTATTTTTGCCCCTTTTCTTGTGATAGGCGCTTGTTGAGCACCCGGGGCCGCCGCTGTCTTTCTCAGCGCGGTCGCCCCATGTGAGTCGGCGCCATCTTGTGAGCGGCCCGCGGCTCCGCCGAAAAAGTGTTCTATCAGCTTACCTGCCGATTCCCTCGCTCCTCTCTTTCTCCCCTGAGCGCTGGGCGCTGTGCCGGTCTGTTTGCTGGGCATTTCAGGTCCTTACTGCTGGTGCAGATCGCTGAACGGTGGATACTGACCCGGAGCTCTCCTCTCACGCGGCCATACTCGCAAGCGGGTTAGTTGTCTTTTACCTAAAAAGGGGATTTCATCTAAATAATTTTGAGGATTAAGGTTAACACATAGGGGGTCATTTACTAAGGGCCTGATTTGCATTTTCCCGACGTGTTACCCGAATATTTCCGATTTGCGGAAATTGTACCTGAATTGCCCCGGGATTTTGGCGCACGCGATCGGATTGTGGCGCATCGGCGCTGGCATGCACGCGACGGAAATCGGGTGGGGTCTGTAGTTTCTGGTTGTAGTAGAGTCCTCTGAGGGATGCATGGTAGTATAAGGTTACCTTTTTTAATCTTATCTACTCTTTTCAATAGTTTTCTAATAAATGAGACTTGACCGCTGTTGGGGGCATATAAATTTACAATAGTGTAGGTTATGCTGTTGATTTCACATATGAGTATTATATATCGGCTTTCTGTATCAATCTCTAAGTGGATGACAGATACAGACAGGGTTGATTTGAGGGCAGTAAGAACTCCTCTTTTCTTTTTAGGGAAGGTGGACAAAAAAATATGTGGGAATGACGGGTTAGATATTTTTGGAGGGCTTGTAGACTTTGCGTGGGTTTCCTGGATACATAAAATATCACATTTTTCCCCCTTAGCCTCTTTCCATAGGAGTGACCTTTTGAATGGGGTGTTCAACCCTTTTACGTTTAATGATAATATTGTCAGCCCCATTAGAGATCGTTTATTTGGGAGCAGTATATAACTCTAGATGTTCTATCAACAGCTTTGTGTGTTACCACATGGGATACAATGATATGTGACATAAAAAGCGTATATTTCTCTAGGCCTATAAGAAAAATCACAGTAATTAACAAAACCTGAAACATAACAACATTTAACATGTTTCTTGGTACCGGAATTATCAAGTACTTCTTCGGGGTGAACAGTTCCAGTGGAAGCGTGAAAGGGGGCCGGTTGTCTCCTTATCTGTGAAAAGTTCTTTTCAGGACTGTTGCGAAGTGTACAGTTCTCATTTGTTTCTCCATTCTGGGTTTAGGCGACTTTGACGTTGCGGCTTCGGATTGTGTGGGCTTTCATCCATGGATATTCCCCATGATTCCATTATCTCTAAACCTTCTTCTACCGTTTTGATAGCTACTATGGAGTTTTTCCATTTCACTAGGACTTTTGTGGGAAAGCCCCATCTGTATGGGATTTTTTTTTCTCTAAGGAGGGACGTAACAGGATACATCTTCTTCCTAATGCTTGTAATGTAGCTGCAGATAGGTCCATAAATAGTTTTATGGATTCATAAGGAGCTGGAAGGTTTTGAAGCTTTCTTGTTTCAGTCAGGAGTTGTTCTTTGACATGGTAAAATGTGAATCTTGCCAAGACGTCTCGCGGTATTGAGTCTGGAAGGTTGCTAGGTTTGGGCACTCTGTGTGCTCTGTCAATACAGAGCTCATATTCCGCCAGATTTGGGAGAAGGGATTTTGTTAACTGTTGAATATAAGATTTCAAGTGAATGTTGGGTACAGTTTCCAGAATGCCTCTGAATTTGATATTATTACGTCTGTCCCTGTCTTCAGAGTCAATAATTTTAGCCTGAATTGCAGACACTGAGTCTTCCAGTGAGTTATGAGAATCCACTAATTCATTATGTGCTTGTACGAATGAAGTTAGTTTATCTTCTGATTGGGATACCCTATCTCCCAGTTCTTGTATGGATGTTTGAATAGGTTTCACCAGTGATATGATATCTTTCTGTAAAGAGCTACGAAGCACTTCTAGCATGGTTTTAAGAGTGTGTTCAGAAACCAGCTTTTCAGTAGTTTGGAATGCAGCAAAGCCATCTGAGTCCTGTTTGTCAGGATTTGAGCCATCAGATGTAAAAGTATTAGATATGCCATCTAGTGGAGAGTTGTGGTGCTTGGCTTTTTGTTTTGCAGGGCTGTTAGATGCAGACCTTGTTTCCTCAGGAGGCTTAAGCTGCAGAGGGGAGCATGATGGGTCTGTGCTGTCACTCATCTGCAGATTCAGGGGCAGCATGCTTTCTTCATCTGCCATGTATACTGGGGAGGGCTGTATTGAGGATCGTTCTGACGATCTTGAAGATCCAGGAGCTGGTGAGTTATTACCCCATAATTCTGGTGGGATATCTTTATTGGGGGGTATTTTTGCCCCCTTTCTTGTGATAGGCGCTTCTTGCGCACCCGGGGCCGCCGCTGTCTTTCTCAGCGCGGTCGCGCCATGTGAGTCGGTGCCATTTTGTGAACGGCCCGCGGCTCCGCCGAAAAAGCGTTCTATCGGCTTACCTGCCGATTCCCTCGCTCCTCTCTTTCTCCCCTGAGCGCTGGGCGCTGTGCCGATCTGTTTGCTGGGCATTTCGGGTCCTTACTGCTGGTGCAGATCGCTAAACGGTGGAGACTGACCCGGAGCTCTCCTCTCACGCGGCCATACTCGCAAGTGGCCAAGCCACGCCCCAAAAAATTCTCTAATATAATAGCACCTTACCTAGCAAGAGTATTTGAAGCTGCTTCCTCCAGGGGAGAATTTCCCGAAGCCATGCTTTCCTCTATAATAGTGACTCTACCAAAACCAAATAAGGCTACAGATAACCCAGCTAATTATCGCCCTATTTCATTACTAAATGAAGATATTAAAATTTACGCCCGAATCTTAGCAAATAGATTAAAAAAAAGTTATCCCCAATCTTATTACTTATGACCAAACGGGTTTCACTCCGGGAAGACAGGTCTCTGATAATACGAGGAAACTAATAGATCTCCTTCAGATATGTGAAATAGAACAAACCCCGACCTCATTTTTAACAATTGATGCCGAAAAAGCATTCGACAGGGTGAACTGGGACTACTTATTTGCCACCTTAAGCAAGTTCGGACTCACTGGTCCGATCCTGAAAGCTATCCAAGCTCTCTATTCCAACACTTCAGCGAGAGTATTTGTTAATGGTAGGCTGTCTCAAAAGTTCACCCTGTCGAATGGTACAAGACAGGGTTGCCCCCTTTCCCCCATCATTTTTATTCTCTCTATAGAGCCTCTGGCAGAGCACATAAGGAATACCCAACAAATTACTGGCATAAAAGTCGGAAGGCAAGAATACAAAATTTCCCTCTTTGCCGACGACATTATCTTATCACTAACCAACCCTGAAATCTCCATCCCAAATGCACTAAAAATCCTTCAGGAATTTGGAAAAATATCATATTATAAGGTTAACAATTCAAAATCACAAGCTCTTCCGGCCAGAAACTAAAACAAGACTTTAATTTTGACTGGCAACCAGAACACATAACTTACTTAGGCATTGAACTAGCCTACCCGACTAAAAACCTATATAAATATAACTATGCCCCCCTTATAGCTAAAACGGATAAGGAACTCCTAGATTACTCTAAAGTACTGTTATCTTGGTGTGGACGTATAGCGTCCTATAAAATGATGACACTCCCAAAATTTATATACATCTTTAGGACTATTCCCATTCCAATACCAGATTCATTCTTTAGAGAGGCTAATACTCAATTAAGGAAATTCATTTGGCAAGGGAAAAGCCCAAGGATTGCTCTACATACACTCACAAAGCCTAAGTTAATGGGCGGATTGGGTGTACCTCATTTAAAAGATTACTATAAAGCAGTGGTGGCGAACCTATGGCACGGGTGCCAGAGGCGGCACTCGGAGCCCTTTCTGTGGGCACCCGGGCCATTGCCCCAGCACACCAGACAGGACTCAAAGAATCTTCCTGCAGTTCCAAGCAACTTAAAAGATGCTGCTATCGGTCCTATATTAAAGTGATACTTACTTCGCTGCTTGGGACTGTAGGAAGGATAATGAGTAGATAGGGCCGAATTATCTTTGAAGAACCTTCTGCTGGCCCCACCATTCTCTGTGTACAGAGGGACACTGGAAAGAAGCTAAAATGATGCAAATTTTCCATCTTGTCCTTAGGAGGCCAATATGATCGAAAGTTGTTGAAGAACAGGTAGAGATAAGTGAATGCTTTAATTTTTTGTTGGCACCTCGCAATAAAAACGGGTGGTTTTGGGTTGCAGTTTGGGCACTCGGCCACCAAAAGGTTCGCCATCACTGCTATAAAGCATCAATCCTCAGCCAAATTAAACCTTGGTGGAACAATGACTCAAACAATAGATGGTGTAATATTGAAAGACACTACAATAGGGATTCTCCTCTGCAAACAAGACTCATAAACCATCTATGGCAAACCCAAACATCGACATCTAAACTGAGTACTATGCTAGCCTCTGAACAATCGTGGAAAGAGGTGACATCTTCCTCTAGCCAAGACCTAGAACGCTTACCACCTGAGTATATTCCCATATCTATATTTGAATCTAACATTCAAAATATCAACTTACGCTACTGGCGTTCACAAAATATTTTAACATTGGCAGATTTACTTACCAACCAAAAACTGGCCTCCTTTTCCAGCCTAGTTAACAAATACAACCTCCCCTCAGGAGAAATATTCAATTATCTGAAAATATGCAAATACATGCAGAATCTTAACCTCGATAATCTGCCAATGGATAAATACATTATCAGTTTTCTACGAGATAACCCAGCCCACAAAAAAGGGATTTCATTCTTCTACTCATTATTAAACAACAAAGGGACAATGTCCAAATTACCTTATGTGAACGCCTGGGAAAAAGAATTAGGGCAAACCTTTAATAATATACAAGGCTCACTAGTACTCATCTTATGGACATGCCCTAGAATTAGAACCTTATGGATGGAAGCATACAATCTGATAAAAAATCTGGGCATTACAAATATCCCATTCTCACCAGCCGTAGCATTATTACTGTCAGGCTTACGGGTTGTGGATCCGCTGGACCACTGCAGACGATGACTCAAGCCACAGCCTGGGACCGGAGTCTAAGTGGTACCCGGTTTTCACCAGAGCCCGCCGCAAAGCGGGTTAGACAAGTTGCGGCGTGGTACCACCAGGTCGTTCCACAGGCGTGACTTGTCTGCAGTGGCGGCCAAGGTTGAGGTACGGAAACAGCAGTCAAGCTCGTGGTCACAGTCCAGGCACAGGGTCAGGGCAGGCGGCAGAGATGCAATGTCAGAATCCAAACCAGGGTCAGCAACAGGAGGTCCAAGCAGAAGGGTACGGGAACACAGAACTCACGACAGCAATAAGGAGGGACACTGGTACACGGGAACACGGAGGTAGTCAGGCAACACAGGAACACGGAGGGAGTCAGGAACGCAGAAGACACAGGAACGCAGGAGACACAGGAACGCAGGAGACACTGGAACGCAGGAGACACTGGAACGCAGGCAAATCGCAACAGAGCTTTCTCTAAGGCTATGAGGCACAAATATCCGTCAAGAGTGTGAGGAAGGTGCAGAGTTTTTAAAGGGGAAGTGATCAGCCAGTGCACCAATTATCGGTGCACTGGCCCTTTAAATTTCCTGAAGATACCGCGCGCGCGCCCTGGGAGGCGGGGACGCACGCGGACGGAACCTGGCAGCGATTCCGGAGCGGGGAGAGGTGAGTCGCGCCGGCACCGCACCTGCAAGGCTCGGGGGGCACGGGTGAGCCCGCGACCCGCGATATGGGTCGCGGGACCACCCGTGACAATTACTAATAAATCTGAAGGAAGTCCCTTTTAAGGCTAGCACCATTGTAGCACATATATAATGTCCACTAAACTAGCAATAACAAAACAATGGATGGATACGCAAAGACCTCATATCAATGAGGTCATCACTCAGGTGAACACCACATGCCTATACGAGAAAGCCATCTCTTTACAAAACAACAACTACAAGAATTACATAAATAAATGGGATACATGGATACAAAGCACATACTACCAAGAATGAAAGTATATCAATACCTCTAGGCCTAGTCTCAAGTTTTGTGTTAATCAGGACCGATATCACGTAATCCGTCCTTGTTCTATGTTCTTACTTTTACCTAATACACTTTTGTGTTTTTAGGTTGATTGTTCTTTTTTTTTTTTTTTTTCATAATCTCATTTTATATTATTCTATGTTATCTTAATTGATATATATCTGTATGCCATTACAATACAAATATAACACCGTAACACTGAAAAGCTATACAAATGAACAGAAATGTATAAGCAAAAAATATGTTGTCGGGGAATGCTGTTATACAACTTGCTCTCTGTCCATTTGTACCGATTAATATTAGTACTGCCCACTGGGCATGTAATGTATGTCATATTCCTTTTGTTGAAAAATAATAAAAATTGATTTTTGTAAAGTCTGGATAATAACATAAGATAGGTCAGAATTAATCATATCAACATGTGACCAACTTCCCCTTGTCGAGCATTAACGTCTACAATAAGGACATACGCAACCAGTGGTGTTATTGTTATAAAGGTTAGAATGTTACTACCTTGTTTGTTATTTGACCCATCCCTCCCCTACCCTTTCCCAACCCCAAACCAAACCCCTCAAGTTCCTCACAGACCCAAGTCAAGATCGATGATAAAGACCTCGAAGGACTATTTCCCCACCAGCATCCCTACCCAGTCCCTCCCTCACCCCATCCCAACCATATAGCGTATATCTGTAACATATGCTCATGTTTACTATTGTAATAACGTATATACGCTCTTGTATCATATTTGTTTGTATACAATGCTACCCCTGTATGCGATTTTTCAGAAATATAATAAAAACCTTAAAAAAAAAAAAAAGAAGATCATTGCGTGAACTATCTCTTGCCCGAATATAGGCCCTTGAGATTGTCTTGCCCAGTTCTTTCAGGCGGCATGTTAGATCCTTAGCATGGATTCTGAATTCTGTTTCCGAGGAGCAATTACATCTAATGCGTAAAAATTGGCTGACTGGGATGCCGTTTTTCTGGTGGTGTGGGTGAAGCTGGAAAAATGCAACAAATTATTTTTGGCTGTCTTTTTACGAAATAAAGTAGTGAACAGTCCAGTGCCCTCTTTACGTATTGAAATGTCCAGAAAATCCACGCAATTCTCAGAGATATGTGAAGTGAGGTGTATTTGCCAAGGATTAGAATTCAGCATCTTGATGGACTCCGTACATTCATCAAAGGTGCCCGTCCAAATAATCAACACGTCATCTATGTAGCGGTACCAGCCCGCTACATATTTTTTGAAATAGTCTGAGACATAGACCACTTGTTCTTCCCATCGTCCCAAAAACAGACCCGCGTAGGCGGGAGCACAACGTGCCCCCATAGCCGTACCCGAAATCTGCTTATAGAACAACCGGTCGAAGATGAAATAATTTTGGTATAGGATTATGTATAACAAGTCCAATATGAAAGAGTCGTGTCTACGGTCATGGGACCATTGTTTGTCCAAAAAATACATGATGGCTTCCAAACCTACCTCATGTTCAATGATCGTGTAGAGGGCTTCTACATCTAAAGTCACCAGTAAGGATGATTCCGAGATTTGTAAGGCTTGTATTCTCTGGATAAGGTGTGTTGTGTCCCTTGTATATAAAGGCAGCTGTAGCACTAAAGGCTGAAGGTAAAAATCCACATAGTTACATAATTTTTCATTTAACCCACCAATCTCCGAGACTATTGGACGTCCAGGTGGTTTTGAGACCGATTTGTGTAGTTTGGGTAACATATAGAAAGTGGGGATGGTGGGTTGGTCCACTGTCAAGAATCTCTGTTCACTTTTATTCACAATATTCCCCCCCCCCTTGTCGGCCTCTTTGATGACAAAATCCTTGTCTTTGGTGAGTTGGTTGAGGATTCTCTGTTCATGGGGGGAGAGGTTTTGTAATCTGTTGTTGCTGTTTGATCTCCCGGAGAGTACATTCATAGAATATATGTATAGCTGGCAACATAGTTCGGCTGGGTGTTTTTTGTGAAGGTGTTCTATGGGGAAATTTCTTCTTACCTGTGTATTCAAGATTTTCTTCCATCAATTCCATAAGGTCTCTAAAAGTCTGTCTATCACCTTCCGGTAGAGTATCCACCAAGGAGGGTTCATGGTACAAGATTTTAAACGCTAGTTGCCTACAAAAAAGGTAAAGGTCCTTTGTAAATTGAAACTTATCCAATTTATACATGGGAGAAAATGACAAGCCCTTTCTTAGTACTTCACATTCAGTTTGTAAGATGACAAGTTGATAATTTGTAAATTATTGTCATTACCTGTGTTTGTATTTTGACGTCCTCGATTCGGTTTGCCTCGTTTCTGATATGGGGAGCGCTCTCGATGGCTCGGCCCTCTTTTTTTACTCATTCGTGTATCTGAAGAAGAATCTTCCTGTGAGCTTTCCAGATCGCTATATTCAGATGATTGTGGATCTTATGATGATTGAGGATTACTTAAAGAGGTTGATTTAGTTTGTGTTTTAAATCTTCTTTTGTTGCCTCTATGGGTCCATTTGTATGGTCTGCCTTTTTCATAATCCAGTTTGTCACGATTAAATTTCTCTTGTTTGCCCTTAATGATCTCCTTCTCATAGGCATCAATGGTCTCTTTAAGTCTCTTCTTAAAAGGTTCAACTAGGTTGGATGCATTAAATGCCCCAAGTGAGGTTTCCAGGCTTTTTATTTGTTCACGTTGTTGTACTAGTAAGCCTCTATCGTGATCCAATAACATGTTAGTGAGAATGAGAGAGCATTGGGCTAAGCCCTTCTCCCAGGTCTCTTTTTCCTTAGAGTCAACTTCCCATGAAGGGAAGATTTGTACCCTAAGTCCCCGTGGGAAGATTTTTTGTTTCAAATATTCATCAAGGCTCCTAATGTTCCACCAATTTCTAGTCAAGGACTTGTGTGAATTGATAATTTCATTAGAAGGCTTATTGAATTCGGACACAGGGCAGATTTGAAAAAATTGGCCGTGTCAGGAAGGTAGAAAAGTGGCTTCGGCGTTAAGGGGTTAACACCTGCGCATGCTCAGTGTGTAACAGCCAGGTCCTGCCAGAAGAAGCTGCCGGAAGAAGAAGCCACGGTAAGCGCCACAGGTATCGTGAACAGGCTTGTGGCGTGTAAGGGGATATTGCCCACGATCAGAGCTGCTTCTAAAACTGGCTCCGTTCGAGAGCCGGTGCCAGAAGCATGACGTAATAGTACTGCAAAATGCAGGAACGCCCCACCCACCATGCAGTACTATTACGTCAAATATCAGTAAGGGGTAAAACAATGCCATAATTTGCCAGATCGGTAAATGGGAGTCAAGGCGTTTAAGGTTTACTTGGACTGAGTTGAGAATCTAATCAATTTTATTCATATATTTTTTGAGCGCACAAGAGAGCAGATAACATGTGCTAGACTGTTATTTGAAGCTGAATGTTGATTCCTTTACTGTTTTGGGGTTCGGAATACGGGCACTCGGGTGGAAAGGAGCGGTGTTGGAGGTGAAGGAGTTGGTTAAGTTGTGGCCTTCACCTGATGTTCTGATCCTTCATGTAGGAGGAAACGGTATCGGCAGAACCAGAACTTTAGATCTGATGTGGGAGATGAAGAAAGGTTCCATGTCTGATTCCTGATGCTGTGTTTTTTCAAAAATAATACAACGCTTAGACGATGAGTGTGCGTTAATTGAAAAGACCAGGAAGCCGATTAATAGAGCGAAGCAAATATATCTCCCGGTGTTTTTTTTTTGTATAGGCATAAATCTGCCAGATATAGGTATAGATATTGGAGCATTTGCAGCAGTGTTTTTTTTTGGGGGGGGCTTGTCTTATCAGACTAGGCCGTGCGGGAGTTATGTCTCCCGGCTGTGGCAGGGGAGACCTTGTTTTTATTATTAAATGCCTTGTATCTTTAACCTGTTCCCATCAAGCTCCTTTTTCGTTTTTGCGTTTTCGTTTTTCACTCCCCACCTTCAAAAATCTAGAACTTTTTTTTTATTTCTCCATATACAGAGCTGTGTGAGGGCTTGTTTTCTGCATAAGAAACTGCACTTCATAGTGATGGTATTGAATATTCCATGCCGTGTACTGGGAAGCAGAAAAAAAAATCCAAATGCAGTGAAATTGGTGAAAAAACGCATTTGCGTCATTTTCTTGTGGGGTCGGATTTTACGGATTTCACTATACGCTGCATGTCTACTTTATTCTTTGGGTCGGTACTATCACGGGGATACCAAATTTATATAGGTTTAAAAAAATTTTTGTACATTTACAAGAATTAAAACCTCCTGTACAAAGATTTTTTCCTTTATTTTTTATAAAGTTTTCAAAATGGCAAAAAAGTGCCATTTTTGAATTTGGGCGCTATTTTCCGTTCGGGGTTAAACACAGTGAAAAACCGTTATTATATTTTGATAGATTGGGGATTTTCAGACCTAATGTGTTTGATTTTTTACTGTTTATTTATATTTATATCAGTTCTAGGGAATGGGGGGTGATTTGAATTTGTAGGTTTTTTTATTATCATTTTTTTAAACATTTTTTTTTTCATTTTTATTTTTACTATTTTTCGGACCCCCTAGGGTACTTTAACCCTAGGTGCGACTATATACTGCCATACTACTGTATACTATTAGGTCACATGTCGGAAAGGGTTTAATAAACATCACGGCCAAGTTAAACCAAACTTAATGTTTCCGTGTCAATTTATTTGAGTGTAAGTATATGCAATGTGAGTGTATTCAGGAGTGGGTTATGTGCCACCATCTTAGGGGCCCCCTGGTACAATTGTGAAGGGGACACATGGTGGTACAGAGCCCTTCGCCAGGGTTATTCAATAAGTTTTTGGTTTTATTGAGTTAATGCCTCACATTTGAGGGTATATTTGTTTTTCCCGCTCTTTTTTATGCCGGTTTTTCCGCCCCATATTTTTTTTATTTTAGGTTTCTGGGGCTCTGAGGATTGGTCCGTAGCTGGTGCAATGAAATGAGTGTTTCTGAGCAGGTTTATGTCTGCGCTGTTTTCATTGGCCAGGGGCCCGGGGTGCTCATCTTTATAAAGAGCCGTCACCAGTGCTCTTGGCCAGTCTTCATTCTTAATTAATTTGTTATTTTATTATTTATTAAGTTATTAAAATTTTTATTGGTTACCAGTTTAACCCCCTGGGTGGCAGTGTTTTTTTTCGCTAATATTTTTGCTCCCCACCTTCAAAAAGCTATACCTTTTTAAATTTTTCATGTACAGAGATGTGTGAGGGTTTATTTTCTGCGTAAGAATTTGCACATTGTAATGAATGAGGAGGAGAATCCCCGTATACTGCCATTCAGCTGAGGCAGAGGTGAAGGTCCTTCGCTTCCATTGTCAGTGCATATATATCAGCATGACGTGTGGGTGCAGGAAAAAGAAGGTCAAAAAGGAGTGACCGAGATCATGTTAAACGCAGCTAGAAGAAGAATTATGAAAGATACTTCTGCAGAAGGGGGCAATCTAGCCATCACGACCAGGACTCTTACACTATTGGAGCGATTTTATCACCTGATGACGTTCCTCTTGAAAGGAATCGGCAATGAAATGCCTTTGATGTATTGTAGAAAAATTTGAGCAGATTGTTGGGTTACCGGCTTGTGACGGCTTAAGTGGATATATCTGAGTATTTCATGGCCCATGAGTCTACAAAACTTTTGCCCAGACATCTACAATACTGGTCTTGTTATCTAGAAGAGGGGTCATCCTCAATCACCTGATCTCAGATGTGACCTCTACCTCAGAATGACCATCACCACCACACACTAGGTTCTCTGATATATAACAATATACACAAGGGAAGAAGTAGAAATATAACATGAGTCATCAAAAGTACACAGAACTATTATTTTTTATCTTTTTACATTGAAAACCACATGGAAATGTGTATTATGGTTTCTTCTTATACATTTTGTTGATTGTCTTGTATGAGTTCCATATGATGCCATTCATTAGATGCAGCCATAGAGACAATATGGCTGCTTTACAATAACATTCATTTGTTGATATGGCCCCTCGGATTGACCGGTGAGTACAGAGAAGAGAAATCTTTAAAGGCAACCTGTCATCAGGATTTCACATTTTCCCAGCAGTTCCCATATATATCTTTAGATTGTGCTTTTTAATTCTCAATGCGTATTTAATTTACATTACTGGTTCTACTCACTTTTAAAAGTATATAAAAGTTTACCTGGAGCGTTGGAGTCATGGGGGCCGAGCGTTGGAAAGCCGCAAGTCTCTAAATTATTATAACATACATATTATATCAAAATATATTTTAAAAGGTTATAAGAACCCGTCAGTATGAGAAAATGTGAAATCCGAATGACGGGTTTCCTTTAAGTAAATTTGTACAGTAAAAATAATACCATGAATATCCCAAAGAACCTTCCATGTTAGACGCCAGGGAGACAACCATGGATGTATGTTGTGTGCTAGCCGATCCATGGTCTCAAGCACATAGATATGGATCCCACAGCCAATTCCCCAAGCTATAAAAGATAGACCACGTCCTATTCCTGCTGTCTACGGCCCGGTCTTTGATTCCATTGTCATAGGCCCGTAACCATAGCTCACCCGTCAATGACTCATGAAATTGATAATCCTTGTTCCCATGGAAGTACAAAACTTTGAAAATCGGATAGTTACAGGGAGAAAAAAATTTGTCTGGAGTTACAATTATAAAATATACTAGTTCAGACTTACGTACAAAATCAAATTAACAACAAACCTAAAGAATCTATTTTGTCCGTAGCCCAGGAACTGCATGTATTCTCTTATTTCTTAGCTACAGATTCTTAACCAGTTATTTTTATCTCCAAACGGTGGGTAACATACACATAATACAGCATGAAGGGGCTCGGTGAAGGTGGTGGTGAAGGTGTGTAAGTGTCTGATGGGGTCACACAGCTCATAGAAGGACAACTCCCCCGCCTCATAATCCAGACAGATCCGGACTCTATTACTGGAGATATTGTCAGGTAACTGGATCTCATTACTGTCATGTCTCACATAATACTTATTATTATTATATCTCCTCAAACCCCAGGACTTGTTATTATGTCCAATGTATGACTGGCGCCCCCTCCTGTCTATACTGGGATAACACATCCCGACCATCCACCTCCCTGATCTACTGATCTCCACATCCCAGTAATGTCGTCCTGAGGTAAATCTCCGGCTGCTCATCACCTGAGAAGAATCCTGGAATCTCTCTGCTGTTTCTGGACGATTCTGCTTCTCTTGTGTCCAGGTTGCAGTTTTCAGGTCGTCTGATATATGGAGATTATTATGAGCCGTGTTTACATCCAGTAATATGTCTCCAGGGACCATCACATAGATCCCGCTCCTTATTACCTGATATTATGTCAACTAATGTGTGTAATGTGTCTGAGATCACAGTCACATCCAGACCATCTACATCTGGCGCTGGTTATCATGTCCCCCTGTGTCCTCATCACCCCCTCCTCAGGATCACACAAGTCACCTGTGTCTGGTTCCTGTAACACAGTCAGTGGATCAGTCATGTTACACAGCTCCTCAATGTGCCTCATCTTCCTGGACAGCTTGTCTTCTTGTATCTCCAGCTTCTGGATCAGAGCAGACAGAGGGAGGACTTTCCTTCTCTGCCTGGAGATGTCACTCAGGACCCTCTTCTCCAGGTCGTCAGTTGTCTCCTGATGTCTATAAACAGGGCAGTGACTTCTCAGCTTCTCCAGATGCTTTTCTTGAGCTTTTTCTCCTGGCTCCTCCAGACTCTGGACTCTTTCCTCAGTCTCCTCTCTCTTTGTGATCTATTTGGAGAACATTTCTCAGTTTCTTCTTCTTCTTCTAGAGGCCTCATCCAGCATCTCCACCTGGTGTCCCCGATGTTCTCCAGCCAAACTACAGGACACACAGATAAGATTCTCCTTAGTGCAGTATATTCCAGGATCTTCTTATGGAAGAACATTTCCGTTCTCCAGGGAAGTGCTGGGGTCAGATAAGACGTGGTTCGGTGACTTCTGTGACTTTCAGGTGTTTATCACACAGAGAAGCCTCACAATAGACAGGACTCACAGCAGGTACAGGAGAGTCCACACAGTAAGTGCAGCAAGCAACCCGGTGATCTCCTCATGGTTGGCTGAGTAACCAGGAAACGTTCTGTACGTTATGAGATTTATGTTCCTCATCAGGCCGGCCTCTCTGAAACTCTTTCTACATTCAGGACAGGAATAACTCCAGACCCGTCCTGTGTATTCAGGTGCGATCAATACAGACCGGCAGAAGTTGTGTCCACATCTCAGCATTACAGGATTCTTAAAAACACATAAACAGACAGAGCAGAGCAGCTCCTCTCAGGTCAGCAGACGCCATGACTGATAGAGGCGGAAGAGAAACAGAAATGAAACTACACGAGGCAGGACAAGATGAAAAGTTGTAGTCACCCCATCCATTAAGAGAGGACCTGTCACCTATAAAAACGGCACTAAAGTAAGCCGCTTCTAGTGCTAGGACAGATGCCGCAATTTGTGCTGAGTCTTACACTAGAAACGTATTCATGAGGGGCGGGGTTTAGGGGCGGTGACTGCCACATGACGCGGCAGTCAACGTTGGCCTATGGAGTGGGGCGCAGGGCTTCCAGCTTGGTCCGCGCTTCTATTGTATAGCGCGGCAGTGTTTGTTAGCGTTATCAGAGGTTTCCGATAACGCTAGCAGGTAACACTTGCATCTGTTTTAGCACTAGGAGGTGCTTACTTGAGTAATCAGCTCGTAGTGCCGTTTTCATGGGACAGGTCCTCTTTAACCATTTAGGGATCTTTTAATCCATGTAGGTTTACGAGTTTTTATATGCTTTTGCCTTTTTCTCCTTTTTTTTATCACTCCGTATTGAAAGAAAAGTAAGGAAAAAAACAAGATATAGGCCCACATACTAAAAGCAGTGCAGTGTACTATGTCCGTTTGCCTGTGTAGTGTGGCGCCAGTTTCAGGATTTCTAGTGCACATTCTTCATGAATCTGGTGCCCCGCCCTTCCGACCCACACACAGATTGCAGAAACCCATAAATGCAGTGCAAAAAGCCTCTCTGCCTTTTATAAGCATTTGCATTACAATATAATTGGTTATAACTTACCTTGCACCCTGACAAAATCCTGGGGTAGTCACAGGGGGTTGGTTTGGTTGCATTTCAAAAAAACACATGTGACTTGTCTGTGTTACTCACTCCTCAATCTTAGCTCCCACCTTTGTGCTCCTGTACAGTCCTCCACACTTGCTCCTTCACAGAGGTCACCAGCCTGGTGAGATGACATCAGTGGGAGGGAGGAGCTGTACAGGAGCACAAAGGTGGGGGCTAGATCTGAGGAGTGAGTAACACAGACAATCACATGTGGTTTTTGAAATGCAACCAAACCAAAGCCACCCCTGGGAACACCCCAGGATTTTGTCAGGGTGAGGTATTTAACACTCAATTACTTATGTAATGCAAATGCTTATAAAGGCAGAGAGGCATGTTTGCACTGCAGGTGTGATGGGCTCCGCAACCTGTCTTTTAGTGAAAATTAGGTCCCTGGGGACAGGTTCCTTTAAAGGCAATTACAAAGAATGGTAATAGGCCATCTGCAGTGTATAAACAAGGTGGCAATCCAGTCATCTAGGTCTGGCTTTTTCATGAACAAACCGTTTCCTTCGGCAGTGCTCCAGATTGCTGAGTCTGTGGAAAAAATCGCGACATCTGCAGACTTTCTAACACTTCAAATTTTGCTAAAAAACTATAAACTCTGCCCGTCACCTTGTCTAAACAGGTTCATTTACTAATCTCATATCCTCTCTCTCTAACAACCCCAAAGGCTCTTTGAACCCTTCACTCCTACTTAACACCAAGGTGCACACCGTCACGACCTTGGGCTAAGCTCTGGCCGCCTATTTTAGGATAAATGCTTGTATCCGCCAGGAAATAATTGCTCAATCCACTACCCCCTCCAATCCTTCCCTCCCATACACTTATCTTGTCCACTCTCTTCACTTGAGCCCAGTCACAGGAAGAAGTGTCTAGGATCCTTTCCTTGCTGCACTCCCCCACTACCTGCATCAGTGACCCATCTCCCTCACATCTGTACAGCTCTCTACCTCTCCCCAGACAGTCCACTTCTCTACTAAAATTTTCATCTCTCTCTCTCTCTGGGTCGTCTCCCCTCTTCATTTCAAGATGCTATTGTTACCCCTTTACTAAAGAAACCTTCACTGGACCCATCCAGATACAACGTATACCGAACCATTTTCAACCTCCTTTCATCTCCAAACTCCTGGACGCTGGTCTACTCGGGAACTAACCCGCTATCTCTCAGCTACTCCCTCCTTGTACCCCCCTGCACATCTGGTTCTTTCCGCTCTATGTATTCCAATGAAACTGGCACTTCTAAAGTCCTCAATGATCTCCTCACTGCAAAACATCCAAATTGAACTATTCTCCCTCATTCTCCTGGATCTACGGCAGCGTTCGATACTGTGGACCCACCACCCTCCTCCTTAGTGCTCACCTTCCATTGGCCTAAAGGACTCTGGAATCCTTGGTTTTCTTCCTATCATCTCTCTGACCGCACTTTCAGTGTCTCCTTTTCTGGATCTTTCTCTTCTCATCTCCTATCAGGGTCGGGGGTTCCTCAGGGCTCAGTCCTAGGTCCTCTCCTCTCTTCCCCTATACTGCCCCCTATGGACAAACCAATCAGCAGATTTGGTGTCCAGTATCATCTTTATGCTGACTGACACCCAGCTGTTATACCTCAGCACGTAACATCACCCTGCCTTAATCCAAACACATGACTGTCTCTCTCTGTCCTCTACACATCATGTCCTCTCCTTCTTGAACTTACCTGTCTTTCTAAGACTGCAACTTTGTCTTTCCACCATTCGCTACCTACCAACCAACCCTGACCTCTCCATCCGGTCTGTGGGATCACTATAAGCAAAGCAACCGAGGCAGCAGCCGCTGTCCTTGGGGTTGTGCTGAGACTCTGACCTCTTTTTTCAACCATATTATTCAATTATGCTCCCTTGCCGGATGCATCTCAGAAAACCTCTCCAGAAATTCCGCGTTCCTGGATTTTGACATTAAACTTTCTAAAATGCCTTAATTTTCAGCTTATTCACTCTGCTAGACCGACTGTTATTTGACTCCCTACTAATTGGGTCTTTCCACTCTCTAACTCTCTCCTCTTCAGTCCTATTCTTAATGCGAGCAGCCAGGCTCGTCTTCAGCCAAACAGTCTACTAAGAAAAAACACAAACAGGATTGTCCGTCCATTTTTGTTCGCCAATCCCTGCACTGCTACCTGTCTCCTTCCTTTCATTTCCTTCAAAAAAGAACCCTCATTCCAGCCCTCCAACAGTCTAGCCAACTTGCCCCCCGAGCATTTCCATCACCTCTATCTCAGTCTTCTCTCGCCATCTCAAGTCTAATCGCCTTCCGCGGCTTGTCTTCGATCTGCCGTGGACAATTAGACTCAATGCTCTACAGCTTAATTCGAAGACCGGTCTCGGCGTAGTCTCACGGATTTTTTCCATACTTCCTCCATGTGGCACAATCCTCTGAAATCTCTATCCCCCAGACTCTCATAACTACCCAGCGGGGTCTCCAAAGCTTCAAACTTGGCGCCTTAAAACACCACATTTCTCTTTAGGCAAGTCTTATCACCAAACTGCTCTACCCGCAATCCATTGTCAACTCTCCCCTTTCACTAATCCATTCCTATCGTGTTATCACTGGCAAACAGCTTATGATACCAAGTTTCCGGGGCTAGGGCTGGCAGTCTTTTGACCGTGAAGGATCTTTTTCCAGCCCGATAGTCCTGTAAAAGATGCTGCTGATGGGTTGGTTCAAGCCAGCAACAATCTTTTGTATTCGTGACTGTCTTAATATTTTTATATTGTTCCCTTATAAAAGAATGGCTGGACCTATACAACCTCTTGTGTACTCCCTCATCGTGTCAAAGCCCGTACCCAACAGCCCCCCAATCCTCTAGTTGTAACCTGACAGGGCCATCAATCTCATATTTGTTTATATGACATGTTTGTTCTTTGTAAGTGTTTACATATATTGTATTGTTCCCTATGCATTTTTTTTAAAGCGCTACGTAATTTGATGACGCTATGAATAAATAAAGATTATTATATATTATTTAGTTTAATTCCAATACGAGCTTCATTTTAACACCGGTGATAAGGTCCTTGAATGAAAATAGTCTCTGATATTTAGAAGAAAGTCAGCACTGAGGTAGTTCATTCGATGTTTGTAGAAAAATTTGAGCAGATGTGTGGGGCAGAAACTTAGAAAGAAAGAGTGGAGGTTATGAAAAAGTGCTCATACTGCAGTTGCCATGAGTTGGCCAGGCTTGTGTGTTCGTCTTCCCATGGATGTTCTGGACTATTTTTTTTATAGTTTTTTTTATTTTCAAGGGCCCCATGAGTTACATGGGTGAAGCACACATGGCGTTTTTTTGGGGCGTTTTTGGGCCGATTTTTACTAACGTGCGTTTTCAGATAGTTAAAAACGCATTGCGTTTTTAAAAAACGCGTGCCGTTTTTGAAACGCATGCGTCTCGTGTCGTTTTCCCCCCCGAAATGCGCATGCAAAAAACTGACAAAAAACATACTGCGGTTTTTAACGATCTGAAAACGCACTTCGTAAGAACGGCCCAAAAAAAACGGCCCAAAACGCCAGTGTTTGTCTTCACACCTAAGGGTCGCTGCCACGGTCGCTTCTTGGACGTTTTAAATGTCCAAAAAAAAATGAACGTATCGTACCGTTTTTTGGGGTTACATACATTCATTCAATGGACAATACTTCCAACCATTTATATTGGTTTTGACACCGTAGCGGTACCATATAATAGCCGTATAAAAATATAGAGCATGTTCCTATTCTCCGATTTAATTCTGTATGTACCCTAGAAGTCTAGGGGAAGATAAAATACGGGTTAGATACGTGTGCATACGGATGAAAACGTCAAGTAAATACAGGCTCATCGGCCTGTAAAAACGGGACTGGAGAAATCATACGGTCTTGTGAATGTAGCCTAAGGGCTTATTCACACTGCCGTCTGCGGGGCCGTACATGTACGTCCCCATAGACGGCAATAGCGGGGCCGCACCACATGCTCTATTCCTCTGCAGGCACTCACGCGGTATGCACCGCACGGTGGGCATTACCGCGTGTGAATGTACCCTAAGGTCTGACTAGAAGAGGGGTTATCCTCAATCAACAGAGTGTAACCACTACTCAGGATGACATTGGGCCCAGATATTTTTTGGGAAGGGAAATGTGTGTCACAGTCCCTGATTCATGTATTTAAGAATTCCATAAGCTTGTTAGCCTATTCAGAGTCTAGCAGGGAATGGGTTAATATTTTCATGAGGTAAAATTTCACACATTTGTATTTCTATCTGCTGTGGTAGCCTTCCCGCCTTTTTCTCTTGAGGTGTTTGTTGCCAGATGCTGCCAGCTGATTCGCTGAGAGGTTAGATCAGCTGCTATTGGTAGAACAGCTGGATCAATGACATGCCTGTTACTGGGTCCACGCTCAGCTGATTGGCAGATGTTCGCCCCAACTTATAGATGAAAGAGGCTGTCAGCTGGCTCTTGGTGCCACCTTTAAAGAAAACTCCTGGAGCAGCGCTCCTGCCCAACCCAACCCGCTCTTCATAAATGAATTTTACTGCCATGATTGTTTGTTAGTGGGGGTTTTGTCTCCCAGTTGGTGCCTATGTAAGTTATATAATTATACTTATTAATTGATGGTTTTAAATAATCTGTTTAAATAAAAGGTACTAATTTATTAAATTAATTATTTTATTATTGTAAGTCTTTGATTACCCAATAATAAACATTGCGGCTAATAATTTATCCACAATGGTTGTGTTGTGTCATTTATTTTATTAGTACCGTAGTTTTCGGACTATAAGGCGCACAGGATTATAAGGCGCACTGTGCCTTCTAAAACGTCTAGGTCAGTGATGGCGAACCTATGACACGCGTGTCATTGCTGACCCGCGTAGCCATATTCACTGACACGCTGTTAAGGTAAACCTAGATGATAGATCAAATCTGCATTTCTACTTGTTCTATTTCCTAAAATCATTGTAACGAGAACTTCATTATACGATGGCGCCGCCTGCGAATCATAACGAAACAATTAAGGTCTAAAGAATGTCAACAAGATTCAGTCTGACGTCAAGAATCAACAGCAAGGAATCTCTCCAATCAAGAGACTAACGCGAGCTTGGGAATTTCCGCCCCTTCTGCGTATTCATAATTTCTATAATAGTTTGGTGAAACCAAATAAAGTTTCTGCAGTGCAGATTTGCAGGCCATGATCGCATGATTAGATTTAAATCACAAATGTGTCTGAGTTAATTGTCTTACGATGTGCACCGCATGCTTATTGATTAGAAACACGCAGCCAACGCACACTAAAGAGGTATGTCTGAATTCCTATACCCGAACATTGGGCACTGCTGAGATTTCGCGATCAGCTACCAGCGCCCCCCTCGTTCCATACCTTTGCAGCCTCGGGGTTATCACTTCCCATGGGTCTGATCACCCCACGATCACGGTAAGTTTCAGGCTAACATATGTTAACCTAGTGACTGTGCCTGTGACTCTGGGGAGTGGTGCTACTTGGCTGTAGACAGCTGGATTGGTAGGGTAAATATGTTTAGCCACCATGGTGTCCTGCATCGGGGTCGAGGCTGAATTGTTATAGCCTGTATGAAAGTGCCTGTGGCTGCTGTTGTATGCGCTTTGGCTGAGACCAGAACAGAAAGGAGGGGGGGGTGACGTTCGAAAGCTTCATTGAGACGGAGTACAGCGAGCCGCAGTGAAATCAGACATATGGGCCGTGCAAATAGGAGAAAGGACGGATGTCTGCACACGACAATAGGCCGCCAGAATAAGTGAGAAAAAGGAAGGATCTTTGCCGCCAAACATAGGCGCCAGAATAGGAGACCGGTGTGGTGGGTAAACAGAACGGGTGTCGGGCATATTGACAGGAATTAGGAGAAAAAGTGAGATCTTAGAGGCGGACCTTCTTGATAACACCCCCCCCCCAACCCGACACGCAGTGAGCTAAGTCTTATATGGTGATGCGTGGACTTGAAGGTCAGACCTTCTGATAAAAACCTCTAACCTAACCGACGCAGTGAGTTAAGTCTCTATAACTGGTGATCGGGGGAAAGTTGAAGGTCAACCCTTAGCCGTGAGCCAGCTGTCAACGGTAAGGGTCCAGCAATTACTGCCTGCGGTTTTTCGGAATAAAAGACGGTCCTCCCAGATGGACACACTGGTGGTCTAGCGATTAGTTTCAGTGCAAAGAAGGGACAAAAGAGGTAGACAGAACAGATTGATGCTTGATGTAAGTAGAGATAATGGTGTTGAGTCAAGTAGACTGAATTAAGTAGACTGCTGGAAATGCAGATTTGATTTAAATGGAACAGGTTTGCGGTGAAATTTAAAATTAAAGTTAATAAGGAAGTTGTGAGAGTTTGGATGTGTTAGAGGATCTGATATTGTACAAACTTGTTAAACATGCAAACAGACTCTTGCGAACCTCTAACTTTGACTGCGGACCAGGACGGAGTGACGGGATCACTTCAGAGTTGCCGTTTAAGAAATAAGAGGACAGTGTAAGGGACATTTCAAAGTTTTTGATTTGTGGAAAGAATTGAAAAAGAATCAATTATATTTTCCTCTGGAGTCGACAAAGGCCCCTGTAAATCAGATCCAACCCTGTATCTGGTGTTAGAGAGATGCACGCTCCTACCATCTCTTCAGTGGCGGCCATCTTAAAAAACAGTTATTTTCTCAGTGGCGGCCATTTTAATATTCCTTCACAGTCCCCTGAAAGTTGATTGCTTGTTTGACAGCATAAAAGCTGTTGTGGGGTTTGTAGGATATAATAGACTGACAATGTTTTGGCGTCTGCTAGGGTCTTGAGGAGTCTGTGAGAGGTTGTTTGATTATTATTAAATTTATTGATCCCGACAATAGAGAAAAATTACATAAAAAGTGTGCAAGTGTCTCTGGTACCTGCTTTCTGGCGTTTAATAAGGGTTACAGAAGGGCTGGGGGTGTCGGAGCTGCGTTGTGTTGTTGTGAGGACATTACATGGCTTGACGCTGAAGTTCTCAAAAATCTAGGCTCTGTCTAGCTGTGTATCACTTTGTGTCTGTTCTGACTTGACGCTACAGTGCAATTGAAGTTGTTTACAGAAGTGGGGAGATCGCTGCATTAGGACTTGCTCCCTGACAATGTAAAAAAGAACTTGAAGCATTTACTTGTGTTGTGGAACGGGATAGATACAGTTTGGTTACGTCCTCCCTGTGTACCACCAGACTACTACAGCAAAACGGCCCCACACTGTATTACGAGACTAGGCTGCTTTTATTTCCTTTTTATACAAAAAAAAAAAAAAAAAAAAACATAAGTGTCCCGGATTTTGTTGAGATGGTGGAGTCTGGCCAAAAGGTTACTAGATAGTTAAGTAATCCTATATGTCGGATGGAGATAAAGCGGAGACGCACGGTATTGAGAGTTCCATGGGACGGTTGCAGCTTTGGGACACATGGGGAATGACCTGACAGTTTTGTAGTGTAGTGGAGTTGTTACACAAAGGTGTGAACGGACTAGAGACATCTCTACCAAGATTTGCGTATTTTTTGTTCAGGGATTGATAGATTGGTGACTGAAAGCCAGAGGGAACACAGAGACCAGTTCCAGAGTTCACCAACCACGCGCAAAGTGACACTGACAACATTCCAATAGTCTCAACCGACGACCCCAAGTGGGCGGTTTCACTTGTGGGGAGAGACATAACTAGTGAGTGGCAGACGACACCCCACAACGGGCAGGAAGGGGAAGGGGGGTGGTTATGACAAGGATGTTCGCCGAGAACAGTCCCCCTTCTGACGGTCCCCCCAAAACAGTAGGTTAGTGCCTTTTCATTGTAAAACGATGTGTTGACCTCCTCTGCTAGTCCGATGATGATCTTTAGACCATTCCCCGGTCAAGGAAAAGACCCACCAAGAAAACAGTGATACATGTAGGAGGTCTATGCCCTCCAAGCCTGCCTGAGTGCACTGAAGCCCCGATGGTCCCTAGCGCCAACACTGCAGCAGTCCCTGAAGTGACATATTATTCACTGTTTTGATTTGGCAAATTTTTTTACTCTCTGTGACCCCGACATAAGATTGCAGAGACCTATTTTCCTTCTACCGAGTACGTATTCCAGTATACTCGGATGTAGATTCCCACAGGGGGGTAAAACTCGCACCCAGCCAGTCAGATGATTGGCCCACTGAACCACTCTACGGAGTAGCTGCGAGACTAGTCCGGAATGTGTCTCCTTTTCAGTATTGTTTTCTTTTTTGATGACCTGCGGTTGTTTTGTTTGCCAGATCATTTATTCACCTTATGTGTTTTCCTGTCCAGAAGAAGGGTTGCAAAGTTTCCGAAGAACAAACTCCAGTTACTGCCAGGAGAAGGTGGGTCTTTCCTATGCCACTGTCTATCAGCCACAGGCAGATACATGCAGAGGAAAGAAAGCTGGCAGTCCAACTGATGCCCTGCCCTAGGCTTATAAGCCTAGTCCACACGATTCTAGACGGGCTGGCCAGCTCCTGCGCCCTGGGATAAGTGTCTGTCTGCCCCCCAGCCTGATGCTGCGCCCTTTCTGACTGAATTCCCGCCTCTTCCACTTTCTCCTTAGTCAGGAGGCAATTGATGCATTCCATAGCCTTAAGCTGGCACATCCGTCTGCCCCGGCCCTAGGCCAACATGCCTACTGAACTACCTTTTATAGTTTATTTTGCCACATGAGTAGGTAGGCCACAGGTGTCTAGCCCGGAACGTGTTGGCCTCCCAGTGCCCATATTAGGCCCGGTTAGACTTCAGTACGTGAGGGAGCCCCTCATGTTTCAGTAGCTGCACCAGCAATCTGCTCATCAAGGCCAGTGAGCTGCTCCTAGACCTAGATCAGCAGTTACAGTGCAAACCACCCACTACCTTGCACAGGTCCTCACCCAAGTACAGCTCAAGCATCTGAGCAAAGCCAGACAGCTCGACTGCCATTGGCACTCCTGATTGCCCCAGGACACACTGATAAGGTGGCACAGCTCTGAACTCCTTCGTCTATCACCAGTCTCACGGATTCAGAGAGGGGGGGAAGAAGGTGATTAACCCGTGATGTTGAGTTTTTTCTCATAGATTGCTCAGGTCGAGAGACAGGACTTTTGGTTCTCTACACTGGAATACAGTGGGTCAGTGGCGCACTGAGGTAGTAACAACAGAACCCAACCCTCTTCTCCTCCACACAGGCCAGCGCAGATGGGTGAAGAAGTGAGGGCACTCAGGGAATTCTACGATCTGGTGGAGGTAAAAGGCTAACATCTATACTCACAGGTATATAGTTTCTGGGGCTAAACACACGACTATGAAACCATGATGGGAATGCTAGTAGAGATCTCACCTCTGCAGGGACCCCCTTTAAGCATGGACAGCGGATTAAAGAGCTCTGATGCCTTCTTACTTTCCACAAAGGGTGGGATGTTAAATGTAAAGCAGCACACACATTGGTAACTCCAAGCAACGGGCATTATGGGCTGACGGATGGCGAAGGCAGCTGCAACAGATGGAGCCCAGGACTGTCCTGAAGTCTCAGCGGGAGTTCTGAGCTAAGTTTAAAAGTTTTGATCCACAGGTGTTTCCAGTCCCTGGTTGGCTGAGAGTCCAGAAGTGAAGAGGAAAGTTGTGTGGAGGAGAAGCTGGTAGCCCCCCCCCCCCCCCCCCCCCCCCCACCCCCCCCTCCCCCCCCCCCCCCCCCCCCCCCCCCCCCCCCCCCCCCCCCCCCCCCCCCCCCCCCCCCCCCCCCCCCCCCCCCACCCCCCCACCCCCCCCCACCCCCCCCCCCCCCCCCCCCCCCCCCCCCCCCCCAGATGCAGATGGACCTGTACTGCTGGAGAGAGGGTGTGCCTGGGGAGCCCTGCACCCGACAGTAACGTCAAGTGCCTACGGACCACATACACATCCCAAATGGCCAGGATATGCACAACCACCAGTGGTTTGCCACCGGGCGTACACCCTCCACGACCCCTGTCATTAGACTAGTGAAAGCCCTTTATAGTCGTCCCGCCACCCACAACCGGGAAGGTGGTAAATACCCACAGAGGTGACATCCAGCTGGCTGTATCCCTTCCAAAGACTGAACACGATGAGTTTATCCAGTCTACCAAAAAGTGTTGGTACAAGGCGTATCGTGCCGTGTGCATGATCTCTTTCCAGGGGGTGGCCAGAGCTTCTCCCATGACCAGGCTGACTGCCAGAGCTGCAGCCAAAGGTGGTGAGTGAGATTTTTCTGCAGGTTGGGATTCCAGAGTACCATAGAGGCGGTCGCAGAACCCAACTTCACTGGTACAGGTAAAGACCTGAAACCTTGTCCCTCTGGGTGTAGAACAAGCCCTGTGTCACACCCTTACCCTCCGTCCAAGTTAGTGGTGCGTTGAGATACTTTAAACTGCACTCTTAAGTAGAATACGGCGGATAGGCATGGAAGAAAAGGGAAACCAGGCGACTAGTTGGGCTTTCCTGCTGCCCACCATTCAGATAGGACCCACCCTTAACAGAAAGTGGGATTGTCCCCCTTTGAAGTACTTTTTGGCCGTGCACCCAGACTAAGCCAGACTCACACAGACCATCGAGAGATGGCAGGAAACCAGGTGGAACATGCCACACAGTTGACCAGGCCTTTGAAAAAGTAGACCAAAAAGTGTTCTGATCCTTTCAGATCCACAGAGACCTCAGGACGCATAACTTGAAGCCTGGAGACTACGGTGGTGGTGAGGAAGAGACACCAAGAGGAGTCTGGAAAGCCTTGCTACGACAGTCCTTTGCAAGTCCTGCTCTGACCAGGCCATGCCTGTGAAGCTAGAGGGGAAGTCAGCACGCTTCCACACTTTCTATTGCAAAACTTATTATCTATTGCTAGCTGGTCTTTCTGACTGAACGGTATGCTTCAGGGGACACCCCAAACATGACTAGCACGGTATATATAGGGCTGACCAGGATGCCCCAGGGTAGGAGACTTTACCTACAGTTGGTGCAACAAGACAAGGACCTTCTATAACATTGACAGCACAATGTAACCCTGTTTAGCAGTGTTTCTGATGTGTAGGGATTGTGGGGATAGGAGAGTCGTTCAGCCTAGAGGCTGGGAAAGTGAGTGCAAGGTGATAATTGTGCATCCCTTCTCGTGATCCCCAGGGATAAGGATGATCGGACACATAAGAAAAAGGTAGAGAATCCCAAAGGATCTGGAGGTCTGAGAGAAGCACCTAATGAAAACGTTTATATAGATTACAGTGGAAGCACCAAAGGGGGTCCCAGGATGGTACAAGGCCCACAATCAGATATGGGCAGGTCGAGCCATTATTCCCCAGAGAGTATGAGCAAAGATGTTGGTTGGGTTATGTTTTATGTAATAAAAGAGATTTGTGAATTATATCGGAGATGCTTCCCAGAATCCGCATGGCTGGACATGACCCTTGCTGAGAATGGAGGAGTCTGTAAGATGGTGGGAGAGTGGATTGTACATCCAGGATGACACGCCCCCGTTGGAGCGATTACCCCTGCACTTGAAGAGATTGGAAGGACGGTCCAGGGAACCCAAGCGAAACTCGGAAGTGGAACGCTATATCATTTCACTTTGTGGATGGGGGATTGGAAGACGTTTTTCTTTAAGTGCGGATGATATTGGGGATGTGTTTTGCTCTGTCACTTTGTGTGTTATGTGGTCCCCCCAACATCAAGTTCCACTAGTATCATGGTATCAGTAGTTAGACAAGCAAAGACCCCTTATCAAGTTACCTAAATTTGCATAATGACGATATCCCTCTAAAAGAAAACCACCCTGAAACATATCAAGCGCACGGGAGTAGGGAGAGGTATTAGAGTTGAGATTTGATTACCATATGTGAAAGTCACATAAATGGCGTGCACACCCAACAGGGGTCTGCTGTCATCCACTGGTGAAGAGGAGGAGCGAAGCAGCACATAGGGCAGATCTATAGGCCTTCTAGAATAAGAGTAGCCGAGAGAAATTCCAGGATTTAGGGGGGACTGCTTAGAGTAAAACCTAAGATGATAGATCAATACTGTCTTTATATTGTCTATTTTATAAAATCATTGTACAGAGACTTCATATAAGATGGCGCCGCTCGTAATCTAACGAAACAATAAAGGCTAAAGAATGTCACAAGATTTCAGTCCTGACGTCACTACGCAACAGCAAGGAAGTTCTCATCAAGAGATACACGAGCTGGGAATTCTACCGGCCCCTTCTGCTTCTTCCATAATTCGATATAGTTTGTGAAAACCAAATAAAGTTCTCGCAGTTGCCAATGTGCAATGGCATGATCGCATGAGTGAGATTTTAATCAGCAATGTGTCTGAATTAATTCTTACGATGTGCACGCATGCTTATTGCTTAGAAACACGCAGACAACGCACACTTAAAGCGGATGTCTTGAATCATACCCTAACAACGCGGCAGGCCCGAGAGGAAGTTTCTTCTAAAAGGGCCCCAGGTGCATAACGGGGGAAACTAAGGGTGGGAGGCTGAGAGATTGCATGAGACTCCAGCCCTCCCCCCCACTCCCCCGGGGCCGGCCCTCCCCCGTTTGAGCTGAGCCATAGTGGCAGGAGAGGTGACCCGGCCATAGGAGACTCCTCTGCAGCTCCGGATAACGTGGAGGGGGGAGGGTGACAGTTACAGTTCAGAGGCCACATTGCTGCTGCCTGGTTGATTCGTGTCCAGCAGCTGCCACTCTACACCTGACCATCTCAATAGCAGGGATGAGGAGGACAACCACTCCCATCATACAGTGCAGTAATGTCAGTGTACCTCTGCCACCTCTACTCTGACCAGCTCCAGAGCAGAGACGAGGGAGTACAATGTCTGCTCACTGTATGATAGAAGACAGTCATCTGGGCTTGTATGTCAGTTTTTTGACGTACAAGCCCTGAAATAATCGCAACGCCTTGCAAATCGCCAGACATTGCGATTATTTTGCTCCTCACACCTTCTCCATGCCAGGTGGGCATGAGGGAGATGCAGACAGCGGCGCCTGCACCCTCGCTAGAACCTGTGAACTTTCATGACTGAAAGTTTGCAGGTTACTAAGCATTTCCACGCGTGTCTGATTGTAACGATCTATTACATATAGTATGTATAGTATATAGTATATAGTATGGCAGTATATGGTAGTATCAATCACACATTCCTAGGGTAAAGTACCCTGGAAGTTAAATAATATACATATTTATTTAAACTATAATCACAAAATTATGTTTTTTTTGTCAAGGTGACACACCACCCGAGTTATGCTCGGTTTTTTGGCAAATTTTGACACGCCAAGCTCAGAAGGTTGCCCATCACTGGTCTAGGTTCATATATAAGGCGCATCGGATTATAAGGCGCGCCTGACTATAAGGATGAATGAACAGCAGGTGGCAGACCTGTGCACAGTTCCAGGCAGCTGTTGTCTGTAAGTATGGTTCATATATAAGGTGCACTGGACAATAAGGCGCACCTTTGATTTCTGAGAAAATCAAAGGATTTTTTGTGTGCCTTATAGTCCGAAAAATACGGTAAATTATTTATTGTTGTTTGAATAATGCGGGACTCGTATCACCATGACCATCACCACCACACACAGGGTCCTCCGATATATAACAATATACACAAGGGAAGAAGCAAAACTAACACAGGAACCATAACTAGAATCTTTATCTTTTTACATTAAAAATATGTATTATGGTTTCAACATATACATTTTATTGATTGTCCTGTATGATGGAAAGTTCTACAATTGTCCAAAATATTCACAAATCGGTCATAAAGAAGAAAAAAATCCAGCACAATAGATAGTATAGACAAAGGACGGGCCAGCAACTCTATTTAAAGGACATCTACCACCAGGATGAAGGATTGTAAACTAAGCACACTGGCATAATGGTGTGTGCCCCATCTGCCAGGATCTGCTCTTCTTTTAGCTTCCTGTGACCTTGTTTTAAAAAAAGACGCTTTAAAAATTATGCAAATATCCCTGAGGAGCTCCGGGCTCCATTAATGCCTCAGGCTCATTTGCATAATGTATATTATTATCAGGACGCGATAGTGTCAAGTCATTAATAAGGTCAATGGAATTGTTTGGCGGACACAATGGGGCACATTTACTAAGGGTCTGTTGGACGCATTTCCTTCGAGTTTCGCGATTTTTTCCGATTTGCCCTGAATTGTCCCTGGTTTTTGGCGAACACGATCGGATTGTGCCGCATCAGCCCGGCTTGCATGTGACACAAATCAGGGGGCTTGGACGTCGGACAACATGACTGATTCAGACACACCGCGGTATTTAAAAAACAAATTGTGTCGCAAGATCAGCACTCACATGCACCGGGAAGAAGAAGGTGAACTCCGGCGGACCTCAGCGGGGAAGCAACACATGCAGGAAATTGGACGCACGATCTTAGTGAATCGCGGCAGCTCTGACTCCTCGTCGGATATTCCGGATCAGCGGCGTCATCGGGACAGGTAAGTAAATGTGCCCCAATGTACCATGTGAGTGAAGCCTTGGTGCTCAAGCTCGGCCAGCACTCCAATTACTTTCTATGGGTTGATCGGGAAAGCTGTAGTCCAATAAAAGTGAGTAGAGTGTTAGTCACGCAAATGCATTACCGCTTCACTCATATGGCGCACTTAGTGGCGTGCAAGCTCTTGTAATCGCTCATTCTCGCACAAGTTGGACCCATAGTGCTTCTCTCCAGCATAATATTGAACACGTGAGAATTAGGTCTTCTGAACATATATAGAGGGAAGCTACAATTTTGTCTTTTTGATCCTTCTCATTAATACTTGAAGTCGAAGTATAGTAATTCTATGCATCCTACACTTATGACAATTCTGGGCTACTTCATGTAGAAATTTCATGGTCTCAAGCAGATATGGATCCTATGGCCATTGCATGAACCAACTCTCCAAGTAAAATATAGGGAAAGTCCTATTCCTGCCCGTGTTTGCTGCTCGGGTAGTATTTTATTCAAAGCTCACCTGTCGATGACATATAAAACACAAACAACAGTCCACATGACCTATGTTTGCGATACATATAACTGTTCTCATCGTGTGTATGTAGCCTAAGACATCAATTTCTGTGGTGGTCACCAACTTACATACCATCCCTAGTTACAGATGGACCTCAAATGTGACAGAAGCTATGTTGTTTCTTAGCTACAGATTCTTAATGAGTTACTTCCACATCCAAACAGTGGGGAGAATATACATAATGCAGCATGAAGGGGCTCGGTGAAGGTGGTGGTGAAGGTGTGTAAGTGTCTGATGGGGTCACACAGCTCATAGAAGGACAACTCCCCCGCCTCATAATCCAGACAGATCCGGAATCTATCACTGGAGATATTGTCAGGTAACTGGTCCATTTACTGTCATGTATCACTGAGTACTTATTATTATTCCTCATCAAGCTCCAAGACTTGTCATTATCGCCATTGTATGATTGGCGCCCCCTCCTGTCTATACTGGGATAACACATCCCCACCCTCCATCTTCCTTATATACTGTTCTCTACATCCCAGTAATGTCGTCCTGAGGTAAATCTACTGCTACTTATCACCTGAATATAATCCTCAAATCTCTCTGCTGTCTCTGGACGATTCTTCTTCTCTTGTGTCCAGGTTGCAGTTGTCAGGTCGTCTGATATATGGAGATTATTATGAGCCGTGTTTACATCCAGTAATATGTCTGCAGGACCCACCACATAGATCCCGCTCCTTATACCTGATATTATGTCACATAATGTGCGTAATGTGTCTGAGATCACAGTCACATCCAGATCATCTACATCATGGCGCTGGTTATCATGTCCCCCTGTGTCCTCATCACCTCCCCCCTCCTCAGGGTCACACAAGTCACCTGTGTCTGGTTCCTGTAACACAGTCTTGGTTACTAATGAGTGAAAACGGCTGTATACAAGCTGTACTGTACCGTAGTGTTGCGATAGGTTGTATACATTCCCGTGCCTTTCAATGGGCAATACATCTATTTATTTTGAAGGTTACAAGTTTAGCATTTTGACAAGTGTGAATTGTATCCTGTTTGTGTCCTTCACAACGTGGAACCTATCATAGAAGAGACGTGGTCTTTATTTCGTCTTGCGTTAATAACATTAATGTTTTGTCCTTTGGGTACAGGGAATATTTTGTCTCGCCCAAATAAACTTTACCGCTTGGATACGTAAAAAACAAATGCATTAACCCTTCTTAGGCTGCTTAACCCGACCCTGTATTTTGCACTCTAACTTCTTCCAGGGCATTTCCGGTAGTTCAGAGTTTGGCCATACTGTAGGCCGATTGGATTGTGCAGACCATGTGACTTCCCTATGCTGCCGATTCTGCTGTGCAGATACTCCCCCAGTGCTCTAATAGCATCAAATCTGGAATATATATCTATTTTTCTCAAATATACCATAAAGTTTTGTGTATTCCCCTGTACTACTTGGTTTGGTTTTTTTTGTAATACGTAGTTACTAACAGCCGGGCTCCTGCTGCATCGGGCGAGGTCGACTTTAACACTGACTGCAGCTGTTTGTCGCCTTAGAAGTTGCCGTCTGTACAAATTACAGCATCTAATTGATTATTGATGGCAACACTTATGTCTTATGGCTCTAGAGGACAACTGCTCTTAAAGGGAACCTGTCACCAGGAGAGCCATTTTTAGCACTCCCCCAGTCCCCACAGAGCATAGAACATACACTGTCAAAGTGTTTTTGTATTAAAAATTAGTTTTACAGAAAAAAAGATATGTTATATTATACCTTTCATTAGCATCTGCTGTGTGACTAGGCAGTTGCCTTTTGGGAGGAGCTGGAAAGGAGCAGTTTCCCCCCCACCCTTGGGAAACTGCTCCTCCATGTGACCTTTTCAAATATATGAAAACACCCATCACTTGGCTTAGCGACGCCCCCTGCTCCTCTACAGCCAATCCCGAGTGTGGGGAGTTATTCATATATTTGAAAAGGTCACATGTTTCCCAAGGGTGGGGGGAACTGCTCCTTTCCAGCCCCTCCCAATTGGCAACTGCCTAGTCACACAGCAGATGCTAATGAAAGGTAAAATATAACATATCTTTTTTTCTGTAAAACCAATTTTTAATACAAAAACACTTTGGCAGTGTATGTACTATGCTCTGTGGTGACCGGGGGAGTGCTAAAAATGGGTCTCCTGGTGACAGGTTCCCTTTAAAGGGGTTGTCCCATTGTTACTAAAATTCTGGAATCGGGTTGGGGAGGGATTTTTAAAATAACAAACCTGTACTCACCTCCTCCGTTGCTCCCGGGGTCCTGCACTGCCATCGCTCCGGTCCGTGCCCGTTTGTTTACAGGGGTACGGAAGCTCCTCTAAGCCATGACCACCCGTCCCTATTCCCAACACTGTATCAGGGAATGGAACACTGTGCAGATAGCCATTTTTTTTACATTTTTTGGGATGTGCCTAATATGAGATAATTCAGAAATAAACATCCATATATTTACAATGGATGGAGGGATTTAAAAAAATAAAAAATAAAACACCAAATTGATGAGGGACACAGGGGCCATCACATGAGGTACGATTTTTGGATTTCGGTGACAGGTCCTCCATTCTAAGTTTATTTTAATCAATGAACAATTTCTGGTTAATAATATAAATTCTGGCACATCATTGTCAGTAAACACCAAGTATCAACAGCCAATCGGAGATAAAAATAGGAACTTTTCCAATGTCCACCTTATAGGAACCTGACCGTGACAGAGACGTCAGAGAGCCCAGGACTTGGAGGACTCTTCACACCTTCTCTGACCTCGCTCTGCTCCATCCATGAAGCCGGGATTACTTTTGCTGATGTGCGTCTCTTCCGAATCAGGGGCTTTTTTTGGTAAAGATGAAAACATTCCCCACCACCTATTAGCCCCCAAAACATAAACCAGCCATAAAGTGGAGCAACACAGTGTAATACCACACACACTGTATAAAGAACCCCTCAGTTGTCCCCATAAAAGTATATTTCCCCCTATTTGGGCCTCTACTGCAGACCTCCCAGCTTAAATCTGGCTCCTCCCGCCATTAACCCCTTCAAGACGCAGCTAGTTTGTACATTAAAGGGCATCTACCACTAGGATGAAGGGCTGTATGCAAATGAAGCCTGGAGCCCCTCAGGCTCATAGATGTTTATGCAAAGGAGCCCGATAGGGCTCCATGCTCCATTACTACCTATGAGCCCGATGGGGCTCCATTACTACCTATGAGCCCGATGGGGCTCCATTACTACCTATGAGCCCGATGGGGCTCCATTACTACCTATGAGCCCGATGGGGCTCCATGCTCCATTACTCCTGTGTCTGGTTCCTGTAACACAGTCAGTGGATCAGTCATGTTACACAGCTCCTCAATGTGCCTCATCTTCCTGGACAGCTCGTCCTTCTGTATCTCCAGCTTCTGGATCAGAGCAGACAGTGAGAGGGACTTTTCCTTCTCCTGCCTGGAGATGTCACTCAGGACCCTCTTCTCCAGGTCGTCCAGCCGTCTCCTGATGTCTATAAACAGGGCAGTGACTCTCTCAGCTTCTCCAGATGCTTTTTCTTGAGCTTTTCTCCAGCTCTCCTCCAGACTCTGGACTCTTTCCTCAGTCTCCTCTCTCTTTGTGATCAGTTTCTGGAGAACATTTCTCAGTTTCTTCTTTTTCTTCTCAGAGGCCTCATCCAGCATCTCCACCTGGTGTCCCCGATGTTCTCCGGCCAAACTGCAGGACACACAGATACAAGCTGTGTCCTTAATACAGTAATATTCCAGGATCTTCTTATGGACTGGACATTTCCGGTTCTCCAGGGAAGTGCTGGGGTCAGCATGCACCGTCACATGTCAGTACGGGGTTAAATACTGGGCAAACTGGGGGCTGGCTGTATACTAAAGGGGATGGCTGGCTAATAAAGGGTGCTGGCTACTAAAGGGTGCTGGCTGACTGTATACTACAGGAGAATGGCTGTATACTAAAGGGGGCTGGCTGTATACTACTGGAGGCTTGCTGGCTATATACTGGGAGGCTGTGACCAATGCATTTCCCACCCTTGGCTTATACTCGAGTCTATAGGTTTTCCGAGTTTTTGGTGGCAAAATTAGGGTCTTGGTATATACGGTAGCTTTACAGTTTTGCATATTGCTTTTTTGATTTTTTTTTTCTTACCTTTTTCATCATTATTTTATTGAAGAAAAGATAGGTATACTTTGCACGCAGGCATAAAAAGTAAAATAGTACTAGCTCAGCCAACCAGTTCCTCAACCACTAACACTCATCATAGGTGGACTTTGACTTCTCCCCTTCTGCCTATCAGCTCTTATCACAAAGTACCTCTTTAGGACTCTTGCAACTCCGATACTCCCACTCACCGGGAGGGAAACATCCTTGACTTGGTCTTTGCCCGACTTCATTCTCTGACTTCACTGATACTTCCTTTCCACCTTCAAACCATAACTTTCTTTTGTTTACTGTAATTCGTTTTTCTCCTTTACAGAATATGCCCATTTATACCCACGTACTGGAACCCACTTGTCATTACTACTCACCATCTCACAGAAACTGTACATTCATCACTTTGTCTCATCTCCTCTTTCTCTCTAGTCCTAACCTGGCTACTAACCATGGTAATCATGTTCTCCAAAGTGCCTTGGATAAGGTGGCACCACCCTCAGTCTGAACCCATTGACACATATTTTAGCAACCTTGGCACATGCCCCAAACCTGTTTTCCTCGGCAGTGCTCCAGGACAGCCTAATGTCTATGGAAAAAATCGTGCACATCTGCATCTTTCTTCGGTTCAAATTTATGCTAAGAACCTATTACCCTGCCCTTCACTTCGCCAAACAGGTCTACTTCACTAATCTAATATCCTCTCTAATAATCCCAAAAGGCTCTTCAATAGTCTTCACTCCTTACTAACACCAAAGGTGCAGCCATCTTTCACAGGCCTTGGGGCTAAAGATTTGGCCAAATTATTTCCCAAACCACTAATGCCATTAATCCCCTTCACAAAACCTCCCCCCTGTTCGCTTTCTTGATCTGTCTGGCCCTGTGCATACTCGAATGGAGGAAGAGGCAAATGTGCGTGTGCCGCTTTTACCCCTCATCGGGATCGCATTTCAGCGAGCCGGCTGTGCTGCTGAGTGAACGTGCGCATCATGGCAGCGGATCAGTCTGCATATACCCGAGAACTGGCACGAGAATACGAGAGGTTGCTACGAGCAAGAGGCAAGGCCTTCCGCGACTGGGGGAAAGGATCTCTAACTTAATTTTTTAAATTTTCACGTATCTAACTTAATTTTTTGGCCATCAGACAGTGTTCGCTATTTATAAAGTCATCACCATAGGACATGAAACTGTCCATATAAGGTACATTTTGTAGTTTAACAGGGCTTAGGCTGGCGACAGGTTCCCTTTGAGGAGTGTTTGGCTTTTGAGAGAGTAATGAAATAAATGTGTCCCATCAGGTCAATGATCATAGTGGGGACACGGAACCAGAAAGGTTGCTGGAGCGAGAACTAGGAACATATGTGGAGCATTGTGCCTTGGACTTGTCTACTGGGCCGCCACTAGAAATGTTGGGGGCCCTGACTGGCAAATTTTGTGAGGCCCCCATGCACATTAGTTACTTGTCTACTACAGCATATTACAAACATATGTTGACTACTGCCATCGGATCTGGACTGTAAGAGACTTTGAGCTCCCCAACCTTCCAGAGTTTTTTAATGTAACATTTATTGTATAAAACAGAAATATAACATGACCTGTTATACAGAAACTATAAAAAAAAACACTAAAGAGATTACATAGGGAAAGTTCAGTACAGAAGTGTCTTATCTAGGGTTGCCCCAATACCAGAAATTTGAATTTGATACCGATATTGAATGTAGCATCACAAAACGTGATACCAAAAACGATACTTTGCCATGAAAAAAAAAATATATTAGTATCTTCAGATTGCCGGATTCACCCCGTCAATAATATTTGCTTTAAAAAGACTTCTCTTTGCTGGCCAACACCTTAATGCAGCCAAATCTAAGCCAAGACATGGTGGTAGGTCTCACAATCACACAAAAAAAGTGGGTGAAGACGTGCAAAAAAAAAGGTCTGTTTATTATACATAGACTATAACATTGGCTTCTAAACATCTTAGGTATTAGTGGTAGAGGTGATACATAATGCCTTGGCGCTTTTCAGAGCACTAAGATCATTGTAATAACCACTGATGCTTGAAAACGGTTCTTGAAGGAATTTAAACACTCTGGAGGAGGCAACCCCTTTCCCGACAAAATTCTGCATAGTGTTCAGCTTGAGCTCATCTTCAGATTGTCTAACACGTTTCCTCTCCAATTAGTTGTCTTCAGTTATATTCGAAAATTACAAATTACAATATGCCAACTTTTCTCACACCCAGGCCTGTTTGCCATACAATTTCTAAAAAATAGGAATTCCTTATCTTATCATTTTCAACCAGATATTTGGAGACAAAACATCTCTTCTCTTAAATACGCCTAATGCAGCATGAAGGGGCTCGGTGAAGGTGGTGGTGAAGGTGTGTAAGTGTCTGATGGGGTCACACAGCTCATAGAAGGACAACTCCCCCGCCTCATAATCCAGACAGATCCGGAATTTATAACTGGAGATATTGTCAGGTAACTGGATCTTATTACCGTCATGCATCATTGAATACTTATTTTCACACCTCCTTATACTCCAAGACTTTTTATTATATCCAAGGCATGCCCGACCTCCAGCAAATAGAGAGAAGAAAAGGCGGCACTCACCGGACTGGTGGAACTACTTCTTTTTATTCAGCAATCGGTGTGGTACAGGGGGAACACTGGAGCCATACGGACCTCCAGTCCTCTCTATACTGGGATAACACATCCCCGCCAATAAATTCCCTGACTTACTGCCCTCCACATCCCAGTAATGTCGTCCTGAGGTAAATCTCCGGCTGCTCATCACCTGAGCACAATTATGGAATCTCTCTGCTGTTTCAGGACATTTCTGCTTCTCTGATGTCCAGGTTGCAGTTTTCAGGTCATGTGATATATTGATTTCATTTGAAGCCGTTTTTATATCTAGTAATATGTCTCCAGGACCCTCCACATAGATCCCGCTCCTTATACCCGTCTCCTGATGTCTATAAACAGGGCAGTGACTCTCTCAGCTTCTCCAGATGCTTTTTCTTGAGCTTTTCTCCTGCTCTCCTCCAGACTCTGGACTCTCTCCTCAGTCTCCTCTCTCTTTACGATCAGCTTCCGGACAACATTTCTTAGTTTCATTAGTTTCTTTGTGGAGGCCTCCTCCAGTGACTCCATCTTATGTCCATTATGTTCCCCAACAGTAACACAGGACACACAGATACAAACTGCATCCACAGTGCAATAATACTTCAGGATCTCCTTATGGACAGAACATTTCCTGTTCTCCGGGGAAGTGCTGGGGTCAGATAAGACGTGTTCTGGTGACTTGCTGTGGACTTTCAGGTGTTTATCACACAGAGAAGCCTCACAATGTAGACAGGACCTCACAGCAGGTACAGGAGAGTCCACACAGTAAGAGCAGAAGATCCCGGTTTCTCTCGGTGTTGGTTGAGTAGTCAGTAAATTCTCCATTATCTTCCGCAGAGCTAAGTTCCTCATCAGTGCCGGCCTCTCCTGAAACTCTTCTCTACATTCAGGACAGGAATATACTCTAGACCCGTCCTGTGTATCCAGCACACGATCAATACAGACCCGGCAGAAGTTGTGTCCACATCTCAGCATTACAGGATCGGTATAAGTGGTCAGACAGATGGAGCAGTCCAGCTCCTCTCTCAGGTCAGCAGACGCCATGGCTAATAGAAGAAGGAGAGAGAAACTAAACTAAATTGGTAGGAGGAAGGGCAAGCTAAAAAGTTGTAGTCATGCCCATTCATATAACCCCTTATAAGGACCTTTCAACTATTTTTGCATTGGTGTAGCTTTAGGCCGCGGTCATACGTTCCTCTAGCCGTCCGTTCATTACGCGATGCTAGCGCACAGGGGGCGGTCCTAGGCCTGAACGCACATGCGTCCTTGTGCGTTCGGCCCAAGGACCTCCCCCCCCACCCGTTTCGCTAGCGTCGCGTTATGAACGGATGGCTAGCTGAATGTGTGACCGTGGCCTTACTGTTTTACATAATGTGTGTGTTGGGTTTTTTGTTTGTTTTATTTTTGTTTTTGAATCCAGAACCATTTTGAGAGCCAAAACTTGTATTTTTCTATTGAACTAGCTTGCTTTGTGCAGGATGTGTTATATTTGTGTCTTTTTAGCATAACTGGGCCAAAATTTGCGACTTTTACACTCATTTTGGAGGTTTTACACTAACAAATATGTGATAAAAACAGATAAACACTGATATGCAAGAAAATATCTTTTTATTATACGTAGTGTGACAATATGGAACACAACAGGTAAAATAAACAGGTGTGTAACCATGGGAGGGGGGGGGCAGAGGTTGCACCCACACCCTATAACAGTAATTGAGTAAGCAGTTTGGTGCCTTGTCCACCACAGGCCATCAAGTTGGCGCATATTCCTGCGGTGTTGGAACATTAATGTGTTAATGAGCACGAATCAGTATATAATAAGGCCAAATTCACATGAATGAGTTTTGGTCCATGACTTGCATCAGTGATTGGGGGTCAAAGGTGCAGGTCAAAAACACAAAACAGATGCAAATCTTTCCATTACATTAGTCTCCTTTTCTGGTTTCATCTCACACTTGCTGATAAAAGACTGACCCTATCACTGAGGTGTGAATAGGACCCAATATGCACATCTCATGAAGGAAACACAACTGTTATGTTCCTCATGAAAATATTAAGGTCCATCAACAGCTTTTAGGTTAACCGAAAATAATGCAACTTTGCATGAACATTGAACCTATATATTCAGAATATGGTTCCTCAGATAATAACAGGGATCCCCCAGGAGGAAATTGGTCAATGAAAAACTGATTAATCCTTAACTTAGAATTTTTAACCAATTATCTTCATGGGATCCTTCCATGTTGCTGCGAAATACACATAATACAGCATGAAGGGGCTCGGTGAAGGTGGTGGTGAAGGTGTGTAAGTGTCTGATGGGGCCACATAATTCATAGAAGGACAACTCCCCCGCCTCATAATCCAGACAGATACGGAATTTATTACTACAGACATCGTCAGGTAACCGGATCTCCCTTCTATCATGCATGACAAAATGTACATTAAAGTACCTTCTCCGGCCTAGTCCCCAAGACTTTTCATTATCTCCAATATATGACTGGCGCCCCCTTCTGTCTATACTGGGATAACACATCCCCACACTCCAACCTCCAGATCTACTGATCTCCACATCCCAGTAATGTCGTCCTGAGGTAAATCTCCGGCTGCCGATCACCTGATTATACTGGAATCTGTCTTCTGTTTGTGGACGATTCTGTTTGACCATTGTGCAGGTCGCAGTTTTCAGGTCGTCTGATATATGGATATTATTAGCGGCAGTGTCTACATCCAGTAATATGTCTGCAGGATCCTCCACGTAGATCCCAGATCTTATACTTGATATTACGTCACATAGAGCATGTAATGTTTCTGAGATCACAGTCATATCAAGATCATCAACATCATATCCCATTGCGTCCTCGTCATCTTCCCCCTTCTTAAGATCACACAAGTCACCTGTGTCTGGTTCCTGTAACACAGTCAGTGGATCAGTCATGTTACACAGCTCCTCAATTTGTCTCATCTTCTTGGACAGTTCCTTCTTCCTAATATCCAGCTGGTGGATCAAAGCAGTGAGGAAGAGCGACTCATCCTTCTCCTGCCTGGAGATCTCAGTAAGGATCCTCTTCTCTAGGTTGTCCAAACGTCTCCTGGTGTCCATAAACAAGGAGGTGACTCTCTCAGCTTCTCCAGATGCTTTCTCTTGAGCTTTTCTCCGGCGCTCCTTTAGATTCTGGACTCTCTCCTCAGTCTCCTTTCTTTTTGTGATCAGTTTCTGAAGAACATTGATCAGTTTCTGCTTGTTCTTCTCAGATGCCTCATCCAGCATCTCCACTCCATGTTCTCTGGACAAACTGCAAGACACACAGATACAATCCGAGTCCTCAGTACAGTAATAGTCCACAATTCTCTTCACGGCAGAACATTTCTTCCTTACCAGGGAAGTTCTCGGATCAGATAAGACGTGTTCTGGTGACCTACAATGAACGTTCAGGTGTTTATCACACAGAGAAGCCTCACACATCAGACAGGACTTCACAGCAGGTACAGGAGAGTCCACACAGTAAGTGCAGGAGATCCCGGAGAATCCTTCTCGATTTGGTGGTGTAAATCGGAAACGTTCTGCTATATTATTCAGATTTATGTTCCTCATCAGTGCCGGCCTCTTCTGAAATCTTTGTCTGCATTCAGGGCAGGAATAACCTCCAGATCCGCCTTGTGTATCCAGCACACGATCGATACAGACCCGGCAGAAGTTGTGTCCACATCGTAGCATCACGGCGTTCTTGAAACCATATAAACAGATGGAGCAGACAAGCTCCTCTCTCAGATCTGCGGAAGCCATGGCTGCCACAGGAAGGAAGTCACAGAACTGAAAGTGGGATGGATGAACAGCAAGGATGTCGTTCCACCCATTCACTTAACCCCTGAAGGACAGAGACGATTTTTGCATCCTCACATCCTGAAAGCAACATCTTCACTCTTCGATCTGCAGTGCCCTATAGTAAATTCTGCTATAGTCTTAATGGATTCGTTAAGTTTTTGGGGGTCATTTATCTTATTTCCACCTTCTCTGAGCTCTTTTTGCGACTTTTGTGAGTCTATTTTTATGCCCCTCATTTGTGTTTTTCAGTTTCGACTCTTTATAGAATGCAGGGTTTTTTTTGAGACTTATTAGGCGCAAATTTTAAAAATATTTTCAAATATTTTGGCGCAACTCATACCATTGCTTTTCCCACGTATGGTCCGGACTGGCGTGTTATTGCGCCATACAGGCGCAAATCAATATTGAATAAGACGCAAATATCTGTAAAAAGGCGCAATGTAATGACAATTAGGGCGCAACAGCACACAATGGTCACACGGCGAATTGAGGAGTCACATTGCATAAAAACGTGAAATAGGCGCAAAACAGCCATTACGCAGCAAAAAGGCGCAAAAACCCCAACAGAAGGACAAAAATAAATGACCCCCTTTGAATGCATTTTAAAATGTAGGTGAAAATCTTCCTGAAAATGCAGATACGTTTTGACCAAAATACTTGCGTTTCATAACTTGTTTGGTCCGTGAAATGCTACTACATGCTGCAGTAATTTTACCCGCCAGGGATTGCGCAGCAACAGAAGTGCCGTCATTTTCAGTCCAACTTCAACTTCTGATATTTTGATGCTTTTTTTCCTATTACATGTACATTTCTGAACATTGCAGCTGTTTTCCACAAACAGTGCCACACCTGACTATGGTCTAAGCTGGTATTGCAGGTCTGAGCTCTCTTCAAACATACTGGGTGTTTGCCACATAAGTTTTACACTAATATCTCCTTATATGAGGGAGAAGACATTACACTAATATCTCCTTATATGAGGTAGATGTTAGTAGCAGCAGGACTGTGATATATGGATGTACATTCCAGGATTGTAGAATTGGGGGTGTTTCCTCACATTTCTGTGCACTCTGCAGCCAGTGTATGTACGGTCCTTGGAGAGATGTGTGATCATATCTTAGTGTATGTTGTTAGTAGCAGCAGGACTGTGATATATGGATGTACATTCCAGGATTATAGAATTGGGGGTGTTTCCTCACACTGCTGTGCTCTCTGCAGCTCTCTGTCCTTGGAGAGTTGTGTAGTCAGACCTTTGTGTATGTTGTTAGTAGCAGCAGGACTGTGAACTAGGATTTTATATTCACACTGCTGTGCTCTCTGCATTGAACTGTTCTACAGCCCGTTCCCTGTTCTACACTAGTAACATACTTCAGGTTCTGAACAGAGGGGCTGGACCTTGAAGCAGAGATCTAACAGCACAGCAGTGTGAGGACACACCCCTAGTGCACATCCTATCGCTACGCAGTGGTGCACATTGTTGAGAATCCAAAAAAAAACTCTACGAGAGACTGAGATTCCATATTCCGAATCACGGATAAGTCCAGATGTGCCTTATAAACCTGAGCCACACAACCAGATCCCACCGGATCCCTACTGGAGAACCTCAACACATGACCGTAGTCATTCCCGAAGGCTCTCCTCAGACACAGCTCCGTGTATTCCCAGGGGTGCGGAGCCACCTTGACGTGTAATTTCGAAAACGCGTCACAGAACTCCTCCGAGAAGAGGTCCCGTCGAGTGCTGGCCCATTGGCCAAGCTTAACGCACGCCGGTCCGGACGACTCGGTGGCCTTCAACAAGAGACAAAGCCAAAGAGAATTCAGACCCCTCGAGAGGAAGGTGAAGGGGGAGACTATTAGGAGGGGTCCGAATTTGCAAAGTAGGATGAAAAAGCGGACCCCCACGCGAATAGCAAAGTCGATTCGGCGGAGGAAGGTCTGTGGTGGCTTCTGAGGAACCACCGATGGTCCAGAGATCTGAAGCTTCCGCCCCGGGTCTTCCTTCTGGAGCAGGTTCTCACAACGCGTTTCGGACGTGACGTATTTTAGGCCCCAGCACCACAAGGTGATCCGCGACAGCGTCTTCACGTCTGAGCACCGGAGTCTCCGAAATGTGACGGATCTCCTCCAGCCAGACACATCCCTGGAGCTCACACACAGGGACAACCTGGAGGACAGAGCGGCTCCAGCCCTCAGTGACAGCACAGGAGACATTGTACAGGAAGGACTACAGGCACAGCATGGCCACAGCTGCCAGACACACACACACCGACCAGCAAGATCGCCTGTCAATCACCCGGCGCGCGGCGGGGAATGTCACGTGACGCCACACACACACAGGGAAGAGCCAGAGCCCAGAAACGCACCGGAGAGGTGACTGACAGTGCAGGGGGAAACCACGCCCCCCAGCTCCTCCTCCACACGTGACCGAGGCAGCTCGCATTAACCCTATAGATGCCGCGCCGCTTCGGGAGATAGCCGACTAAGGGAGGAGCATGAGGATGAGGGGAGGAGTCACCGGGAGGGAGGAGGAGTCACGAGCAGCACTGGAGCCAAGTTTAAAGTAACCAACATTGGGGTCGTAATTATTAGTGATGTCCCCTGGTAACATGGAAACCCTGCAGGAGGCTGGAGAGACCGGGTATAAGAGGTGGGTGAGGAACAAAGCCCTCTGTATGTCTATACATATCTATCTATCTCCTATCTATCTCATATCTATCTATCTCCTATCTATCTATCTATCTATCTATCTATCTATCTATCTATCTATCTATCTAATATAACTACTATAATACTGCCCCCTATGTACTAGAATATAACTACTATAATACTGCCCCCTATGTACAAGAATATAACTACTATAATACTGCCCCCTATGTACAGGAATATAACTACTATAATACTGCCCCCTATGTACAAGAAATTCTATAACTGACACAATTTTTAAGACTTCGGTCACAGCAGAGAATCTTGCTGGACTTAGAGAAGAGACAAGATCAGCAGGGATTGGAGACTCATCAAGAAGAATCCCGTAGAGCCGCAGCTGAAGAGAGGAGCCGAAAAGAAGAGGAAAACGTGAAGCAGGAGTGGAAGAAGCAAGATCAAAAAGTCCAGCATTGGAGAGACCTTCGTCAGCAGAGAGAGAATCTAGAGTGGGAGAAGATCCATAAACAGCAGGAGAAAGAGGAGAAGCATAAGGTGAGATACTATGCCTCTTGGATTATTCTAATTGTCTCTATTAACCCTAAAATAGAATTTTCATAATGGGAACTTGTCACCAGGTTTTACCGCATTAAAACTCCCAGCTGATTCAGGTAGGATATGAAATATAATTTCTTGAACTCCCTCTTTTATGTGAAATCTCACCCAAATCTCCTCCAAAGTCTTAGTGGTAATGACCTGAGAAAAGTCACATTTAATTGTCGATGAGTCAAGTTTGGAAGCTGCAAGGGGAGCATCACTTCAGGCGCCCCTATCTTCCGTACTATAGCACCTTGAAAAAATTTTTGGTGTCATATTAAAGATTAGAAAATTATCTTTAAGATTGCATTACACTGGCGGTTCTTTGATCTATAGAATCAGAGATACAGGCAGTTAAATACATGTGAGCTACAGATTGAGATTAATTCCCGATCCCAGTCAGTCTGTATATCTGGTTCTGTTGATCAAAGAACCAGAATCGGAAAGATGAGATTCCTATCTTTAATATGACACCAGCAGCAGGTTTCTAGGTGCTATGGACCTGAATTTAGGGCCATCTTAAGTTATGCTCCTCGTGAAGCCTCTAAACTTGACACATATGTAAAATATGACTGTTCTCTGCTCGTTGTCACATGACTTAATGGGGTGAAATCTGATGACGGATTCCAATTTATAAAAAAATTTTTTGTCCTGTCAGGAACTGCTCCACAACCAGATGACTACACGACAAAGAAGCCAAGAGGAAGATCTCCAGGAGCGGAGAAGACAACAACGACAACAGAGGGAATCCAAGCAAAGAGTCGCCAAGAGACTGGAGGAGTTCTACCATCAGGTCGAGCACGAGTCTCAGAAGGACGAGGATTTACGGCAATATCTGAAGGAGCACAATGCGCAGGCGCTCAGATCCGCCATGGTTCTTTGAGGACTGCGATAGAGGGACACACATGAACGTACAACTAGGCTAAACGCCCCAATATAAAAGTCACTCATACAGATATATCAGCAAAAATTACCCCTAGTGTGATAGGATTACTATTTTTTAGGATTTCTGATTTGAGGTCACAATCACAGATGGTGCCAATGTGGGTTTTGTGATCTATGACCTAATAGAGGTCGTTGGTTTCCTCATTTATTAGGGCTCATACATTAGAAAACTGGCCTTGGGAACCGCCGGGCATCAAGATTATCATTCCCTTTAAACTAAATGCTAAGGGGGTGTGGAGGGGCGTGGTCTGTGGTGAAGTGGGTGGGTTGGGATGTTCATGCCCCACGCCTCAGTCATTGAACCTTCATAGCTTGGGGCAAATTTCCTACCCCAGTGAATACATCAGGAGGTCTAAACCTCGTAATGCATCCGGCAGCTCCGCAGGGGCGGGGATTACATAATACGTTGGAGCACGGAGTGTCGGCACATGATAAATCTCCTTATAACAGTCTCACTCATGAGCAGTTGCCGTAATAGCGAAAAGTGTAAAAAAAGACTGGGATAGGATTCCTAAAAATAATACAAATTCTTCATGAATACCATAATAACCTCTTTTTATATTGAATGTATCTGTTGACACCTGAAGCTGATATAGGGGGGGGGCATGCAGGAATCGGCTGGCGCCTAGTTGTAACTACAACCTTTAATAAAATAATGTCCTGATAAAGAGTCTCGCTTTATTTCTTCTTACAAGTGATTGTGGGTGAACTACTGTCCGTCTGATTATCAGCTATCTTTAGCATCAATAATGTGAGAATTTTGGTGGTTCAGAATGGACAGGTAAATCTGAGCCTGGTGGAAGAGGGACAGAGCATGGGTGGGAAAATCCGAGTACGGGTGAAGAAAGCTTAGACTGGGAAGAAAGAGATGGAGCATGGGTGAGGAAATCTGAACATGGATGGGGAAAACTGAGCATGGGTGTAGAGATACTGAGCATGGGTGGAGAGAGGCTGAGCATGGGTGGGGAAAGGCTGAGCATGGATGTAGAGATGCTGTGCAAGGGCGGAGAGAGGCTGAGCATGGGTGGGGAAAGGCTGAGCATGGGTGGAGAGTGGCTGAGCATGGGTAGGGAAAGGCTGAGCATGTGTGCGGAAGGGCTGAGCATGGGTGTAGAGATAATGAGCATGAATGGGGAAAAGCTGAGCAGGGGTGGAGAGAGGCTGAGCATTGGTAGGGAGGGAAAGGCTATGCATATATGGATAGAGTCTGGGCATGGGTGGGGAAAGGCTGAGCGTGGGTAGAGAAAGGCTGAGCACGGGCGGGCCTTCATGGCCTGAAACATTTCTTCTTATTCATACCAAAAATCTTGTTTGTTATAAAAATAACTTAAATCTCGAAATGAATTGCTTTAGAAATTCAGACCTTATGTTTTGGGAGCCTTAAATAAAACAATAAAACAGAACATCACATATATGACTGAAAACATCTATTTATCATACATGGACATTTACATTGGCTACTAACACATATCAGGTATTACTAGCAGAGGTGTAACTATATGGGTGCAGAGATTGTATTGGGGCTCTGGACCAATAAGCACAGATCCCCGCCTGGTGTAATGTGAGTCCCCACCTCTCACACATCGTGGGCTGGTGTAATGTGAGTCCCCACCTCTCACACATCGTGGGCTGGTGTAATGTGAGTCCCTGCCTCTCACACATCGGGACTGGTGTAATGTGACTCCCCGCCTCTCACACATTGGGGGCTGCTGTAATGTGAGAACCTGCCTCTCACACATCAAGGGCTGGTGTAATGTGAGTCCCCACCTCTCACACATCGGGGGTTGGTGTAATGTGAGTCCCCACCTCTCACACATCGGGGGTTGGTGTAATGTGAGTCCCTGCCTCTCACACATCGGATGCTGGTGTAATGTGAGTCCCCACCTCTCACACATCGGGGGCTGGTGTAATGTAAGTGCCCGCCTCTCACACATTGGGGGCCGGTGTAATGTGAGTCCCTGCCTCTCACACATAGGGGGCTGGTGTAATGTGAGTCCCGCCTCTCACACATCGGGGACTGGTGTAATGTGACTCCCCGCCTCTCACACATTGGGGGCTTGCCTGTATATGTGAGAACCTGCCCTCCACACCTCAGGGCTGGTGTATGTGAGTCCCCCCACCTCTCACACTCGGGGCTGGTGTAATGTGGTTCGCCCACCTCTCAACACAGGGGGCTGGTGTAATGTGAGTCCCCCCTCTTCACACATCGGGGGCTGGTGTAATGTAATCCCGCCTCTCACACATCGGGGGCGGTGTAATGTAGTCCCCATCCTCTCACACTCGGGGGCTGTGTTAATGTGATCCCCCTCTCACACATCGGGGCGGTGTAATGTGAGTCCCCACTCTCTCACACATCGGGGTTGGTGTAATGTGAGTCCCCCTCTCACACACGGGGTGGTGTAATGTGACCCGCCTCCACACATCGATGCTGTGTAATGTGAGTCCCCGCCTCTCACACATCGGAGCTGGTGTAATGTGAGTCCCCCACCTCTCACACATCTCGGGGCTGGTGTAATTTAAGTCCCGCCTCTCACACATTGGGGGCCGGTGTAATGTGAGTCCCTGCCTCTCACACATAGGGGGCTGGTGTAATGTGAGTCCCGCCTCTCACACATCAGGGGCTGGTGTAATGTGAGTCCCAAACTCTCACACATTGGGGGCTGGTGTAATGTGAGTCCCCACCTCTCACACATCGGGCGCTGGTGTAATGTGAGTCTCCACCTCTCACACATCGGGGGCTGGTGTAATGTGAGTCTCCACCTCTTACACATCGGGGGCTGGTGTAATATGAGTTCCCACCTCTCACACATCGGGGGCTGGTGTAATGTGAGTTCCCACCTCTCACACCACATATAGATTTTAAGTATCCTCCCCTATGGGGGAGATTTTTCTTATTGCTTATAAAGTTTTCAAAACTCGAATGCTCTAAATTAAGTGCTCGAACTTTGTACCTAGTGGAATCAGACAAAAAAAAAACAAGAGGCCTAAATTTTAGTAAAACCCCATAAATTAACCAATTTTGGAAACTACACCCCTCAACATAAGTAAAACAACATTTATAGAGTTGTTAACCCTTTAATTGTTTCACTGGGATTAAAGCAAATCATGTTCAATTCAAATTTCAAAACTTTATATTATATGTTTATTATATTTTTTCAAAAAATGTAGATGACCCCAAGAGAAAATGTCTAACAGCAGTAAGTCAGGAGAACGAGCTACCACTCGATTTCGTCTCTCCGTCCAATCCATTGTCTAACAGATTGTTTGTCTAAACATTGTCCAACTTTTACAGCACAGTGTGTTCCTGCCCCACACCTGGAAGGATGATTTCTAAGGATGAAGTGGGGGGGGGGGGAGGGAGGGGGGTGAATTTGATAACATTGGAAACCTTTTGGAAAAATATTGCATACATCTGTTTTCTGATTTTGGATCCGATGTGTATTTATTGAAATATTCCATTTTTTGCAAACATTCAGATTTTTGGCGATCTGTCACCAAAATCAAAAAAGAAATTTCCTGGTTCCTTTTTAAGATGTTAAAGTTGCTCCTTGCCCCTGGGGTTGGCCGAGTTTAGAATCTTCTATACATACAGTAGAAAATATTTAGGTGACTGTTAATGATATATTCCTCTACAGCGGCCATTTTGGACCAAGGGAACCAAACAGCAGCCATCTTAGACAAAGTGGACATTTTAGTTTTAGCCAGGGGTGCTGACCTGCTCACAGCTAATGTCACTATTGTTTAGAAGTTACTCATTTTAGTTTTATCTGTCTGAAGTTTCTCTGCGTGAAGGCCATGGTATGACTTAACAGAACTAACACAAGGGCGATTAGTCTGAGAAACAGGTCTCTGAACAGGAAATAGTTTACACTTCATTAACCGTTTGATAGAATGTTTGGACTGTTTTGAGTCCAAAATAAAAATCTCTATCAGTGACTATATATATATTTTTTCTATTTGAGCTTGTAGTGTGTTTTTCCACAATTCATGATCTTCAACCAGTTATTTTCCCCAAACCCAATGTTCTCTCTCCTGTATACACATAACACAGCATGAAGGGGCTCGGTGAAGGTGGTGGTGAAGGTGCATAAGTGTCTGATGGGGTCACACAGCTCATAGAAGGACAATTCCCCCGCCTCATAATCCAGACAGATCCGGAATTTATCACTGGATATATTGTCAGGTAACTGGATCACTTTCCTGTCATGTGTCATTGAATACTGATTATTATATCTTCTCAAACACCAGGACTTGTTATTATTTCCAATGAATGACTGATCTCCCCTCCTGTCTATACTGGGATAACACATCCCCACACTCCACCACCCTGATCTACTGCTCTCCACATCCCAGTAATGTCTCCGGCTGCTCATCACCTGAGGATAATCCTGGAATCTCTCTGCTGTTTCTGAAAGATTCTGCTTTTTTGGTGTGCAGATTGCAGTTTTCAGGTCGTCTGATATATGGTGATTATTATGAGCCGTGTTTACATCCAGTAATATGTCTACAGGGACCATCACATAGATCCCGATCCTTATACCTGATATTATGTCACATAATGTGTGTAATGTGTCTGAGATCACAGTCACATCCAGACCATCTACATCATGGCGCTGGTTATCATGTCCCCCTGTGTCCTCATCACCTCCCCCCTCCTCAGGATCACACAAGTCCCTGTGTCGGTGTTTTCTGTAAACAAGTCAGTGGATCATTCATGTACACGCATCCTCAATGTGCCATTCTTCCGGGACACTCGTCCTTTGTATCTCCAGTCTTCTGGATCAGAGCAGGACAGGAGAGGGACCTTCTCTTCTAGTCTGCCTGGAGATTGTCACTCAGACCTCTTCTCCAGGTGTCCAGTCGTCTCCTGAGTCTATAAATACACGGATGGGCAGGACTCTCTTTCCAGCTTCTCCGAGCTTTTTTTTGAGCTTTTATCCTGCGTTTTTCTCCAGACTTTGGACTCTTTCTTAGTCTCTTCTCTCTTTATCGTCAGTTTCTGGAGAACATTTCTCAATTTCTTTCGCTTTTTCATTGAGGCCTTCTCCAGTGACTCCATCTTATGTCCATTATGTTCCCCAATTATACCACAGGACACACAGATACAAACTGCATCCTTAGTACAGTAATACTTTAGGAGCTCTTTATGGACAGAACATTTCCTGTTCTCCAGGGAAGTGCTGGGGTCAGATAAGACGTGTTCTGGTGACTTGCTGTGAACTTTCAGGTGTTTATCACACAGAGAAGCCTCACACATCAGACAGGACTTCACAGCAGGTACAGGAGAGTCCACACAGTAAGAGCAGAAGATCCCGGTGATCTCCTCATGGTTTGGCTTAGTAACCAGGAAACGTTCTGCTACGTTATGGAGATTTATGTTCCTCATCAGTGCCGGCCTCTCCTGAAACTCTTCTCTACAATCAGGACAGGAATAACCTCCAGACCTGTCCAGTGTATTCAGGTGCTGATCAATACAGACCCGGCAGAAGTTGTGTCCACATCTCAGCATCACAGGATCCTTAAAAACACATAAGCAGACAGAGCAGAGCAGCTCCTCTCTCAGATCAGCAGACGCCATGACTAATAGAAGGCGGGAGAAACGAAACTACATACAGTATGTCTGAGGTAGGACAAGCTGAAAAGTTGTGGTCACACCTATTTATTTAACCCTTAATGACTGTTAGAGATTTTTATCTAGGACTCAAAACAGTCCTTACTTCAGTTATATAGGCGACTTTCAAATACCAGGGACTCCCGGTACCAGTGAGGAGAGAACAAACCCAAGACTTACGTCAGTCTCTTAGTGTATGTAAAGATCTTCTCTCCCGTTTATTTTACAACCACAGTCGTATATCAAAAAAAAAAGGACAGAAAAGTCATCAAAGAGGCGTGAATAGAATGCTGCAATGCTATAGTGAATTTACCATCACATTCTGTGAAAAAATTAACAGGCCTTGTTCCTCAGACTTGTTTATCTACAGAATGTACAGTGAATGTCTCCAGAACCCAAACATTTATGATAAGAAGGAGAACATACTGACGGTCAATCATCTCTCACATGTGCCAAGGAAAAACTTTTACAAGCAGGTTATACAAAAATGGCTGAATCATGACACTAGCTGGACAGTGGTTAGCGAACATGTCCACTGTATCTAAAATGGCTGACAGTTTGCAAGATGGCGTCCCAAACCAGTGCGATCTACTTAACAATTCCCTCCTTTTGAGCTTTGCTGGCCTGTAACTCCATCCTGAGCGACCTCCTCAAGCTCCAGGTACCCACAAGTAGGCTAAGCCCTTACCTGCTGGACTTGTTAACTCTTCACCAGATCCCCTGGAGGCCAGTCACTGCATACTCAAATCACATAACTGAGTTTCTATAGTTCATAGGTTTGTAAACAGGCTGGTTCTCCAACAGGCAGCATCATCCTCCGCTCCGGGGCACTTGTCCTGTCGCGGTGCTTACCGCCTGGACGGCCATCTGGGACATGGTGGACTTGATGAGTGGGACCACACAACACGCAATAAGTGACAAGAGAAATCACAATCCCCAATATCACCCGCACTTAAAGGAAACCCTTCCAATCCCCCAACTACAAAGTGAAGGACAAAGTGTTCCCCCCAGAGTTTCTCTTGAGGTCCCTGGACAGTCCTTCAATCATTTCGCGAGCATGGGTAATGGATCCATAGGGGGCGATGTCATCTGGGATGTATATGCAACAAGCCACTCCCACATGTTACAGACTCCTCCCTTCTCAGCAAGGGTCATGTTCAAAGCCATACAGGTCTGGAAAGCATCTTGGATATAAATCTCTGTTGATTACAATAAAAACAGTTAACCCAATCAACATCTTTGCTCATAGTTATCTGGGGAATAATGGACTCTAGATTCGCCCATATCTGATTGTGGGCCTTGTACTCATCTGGCCCCCCCCCTTGGTGCTCCCACTGTATCTATATAAACGTTGTCATCTAGGTGCTTCTCTTAGACCTTCAGAATCCTTTGGGATTCTCTACCTTTTCTTTATGTGTCTGATCAACCTTATCCCTGGGGATCACGAGGAAGGAATGAACAAACTTTATCACAGCACACTCTAGACCTTCCCAGCCTCTCCTATCCCCACAAATCCTGTACACATCAGACACTGCTAATACAGAGTTACCTGTGTTGTCAATGTTAAAGAAGATCATTGTCTTGTTGCACCAACCGTAGGTAAAGTCTCCTACCTTGGGGGCATCCTGGACAGCCCTAAAGATAAAGTGATAGTCATGGTTGGGGTGTCCCTGAGCATACAGTTAGTCAGAAGAGACCAGCTAGCAAGAGAATAAGTAAGTTTGCAATAGAAAGCGTGGAAGCATGCTGACTTCCCTCTAGCATCACAGACGTGGCACTGGTCAGCAGGACTTGGAAAGGACCGTCGTAGCGAGGCTCCAGACTCTCTCTCTGGTGTCTCTTTACCACCACGTAGTCTCCGGGCTTCAGGTTATGCGTCCTGAGGTCTCTGTCTGAAAAAGGAATCAGCAACGCGACACAAATATGTCGCGAGCCCTTCTTAATACCTGTGCATGCAGTTTGTATTTCGTTTCTTTTCAGATGAAAAGCTAGACGAAAACTGGCACAATGCTTTAATATTGCCCAATGTGCACCAACAAATGGTGCACACTCTGCGAGCAGCGGATAATGAAGACTATGGGGCTAATACACTATGGTCCCACCGGATTCGCACTTTCATATCAGATTTTGGAAATTTTCGGAGTTTGTGTCGCTGTGACAGTGTTTTACAAGGGGTGGGTTTGTGTCGCACACGATCAAATTTTAGCGCAGCGGCTTTCATACACGAGAAACGGGGGCGTGGCCGTCGGACGATCCGACTGATTCGGACTGAGCACGGAATTTAAGATTGAAACTGTGTCGCAAACAGAGACTTACATACACCAGGAAGACGGTGAACTCCAGGGACCTGATCGGGGAGTCGACAGATGCAGGAACGGGCGCCCGATCTTTGTGAGTCGTGCCGGATTGCATGATCGTCAGACACTCGTATTTCGGGAACTCTGTCGTGCGCTGGTAAGTAAATTGCCCCTTGCATCAGTTTTTGATCTGGCGCACTCCCACGTGACACTAACACATATGGGCACACATTTAACTAAGGTCGGAAGCCAGTTTTTCTGATGGACTTTGCTTGTTCTTGCATGTGCAAACTGCTTTAAAAGAGTGTCCGCTACACATATAATCGCACCCAACCATTTTTATTATGCCGGGCACGAAGTTATAGAACAAGTAGGATGGGCTTGAAGCCAGTAAGAGGACCCACGGGACCGGGAGCACGCGGCACGTCGGACACCGATGTGAGTATATAAGTTTTTTTTGGTTTTTTAACGCGGGTGGAGGCTTATACTACTGGGGGCTGTGCTGTTATGGCACTGGGGGCAGGCTGGCTACATTACTGGGGGGGGGGGTCTGTGACCAATGCATTTTCCCTACCTCGCTTATACTCGATCATATGGTTTTCCCAGATTTTTGATGGTAAATTAGGGGTCTCGGCTATACTCGGGTTGGCTTATACTCGAGTATATACGGTAGGTTTGAAGGTTTTGGGGATGTGTCAGAGGAGCTGATGATTGTACAGTGGAAAACTTGATCATTTGCAACAGACACTTAGAACCTCTGACTTTGACGACGGACCAGGACGGTGACAGAAATCTTTCAGTGCCCATTGAAGAAGAGACGGTGAAGAGGGTTCATTTCAAAGTTTTTGATGTGGAACGATTTGAGAAAGAGAATTTTATTTTCCTCGTCAAGGGAAGATGGCGGCTGAATGCACACTCCACCCCTGTATCTGTGGTTAGAGAAGGTGACACGCCCTAGCCATCACGTGTCAGGGCAGCCATCTAAGACAGTTATATGCCCTTCAATCCCTGAAAGTAATTGCCTATGACTTTACTCTTTTGGCAGCCATAAAGGCTGGTTGAGATGCCTGAGCACCCTTGAAGGGTCTGGCAGATTTTTGTGGAATACATGCCGGGCAAGAAGATAGGATTTCATCTAAATTCTACATTATGTCATCGTCAAATAATTCTTGAAGTGGGAAGCTGGTTGGTTGATTATATGGTCTAGTTTAAGACTTATTTGATCCTGACGATTGAAAAAATTACTATAACAAAGTGTTTGCAATGTCCTCTGGTATCTGTCTTTCTGGCGTTTAAGGTTTAACAAGAGGGGAAGCCAGGGGGCTGTTGGAGCTGTGTTTTTGTTATGTATAGACCAACCTGAAGCACGGATAAGCAAAGTTCTCCAAAAGTCTGGGCTTTGCCTGGGAAATGCTGTGTCTGGTGTTCTGTTCTGACCTTGCCGATGTTTACAAAGAAGTGGGACGAACTGACAGCCTAAAAAAAAACTTGAAGGAACTTGCTTGTATACAAGAATACAGTATGATGTGATGTCCTCCTGTGTTACCCCACAAACAGACTAAGCAGAACAGTCCCCGACTGTATTACAGAGCCTATGACTGACTTTTTTTTCCTTTATGACTACAACCACCATAAGTGTACGTGACTTCTGTATGGGAACATTGAGTCTGGCCAGAACTTTATAGAAAAGCACAGAACGCTAGCTAGAGATGGTTAGAGAGAGTCCTGTGTGTCCCCGGAACTGTTTACAGCTTTAGGACACATGAGGATGATTGACATACAGAGGGAAACAGAGACCAGATTGGTAGTTTCACATTTCTCAACTGACCGACCCAAGTGGGCGTTGCATGGAGGAGCATTACTGAAGTGACTGCCCACCTAGGAGAACGGAGACACCCCCAACGGCAGGACAAGGGGGGTGGTAACGAGCGAGGATGTCAGCACGCACAGAACTGATGTGCGACTCCTCAACCCGCTAGTCTGTGATGATTTTAACCCCCTCTCAGTCAAGAAAAAGACCCAGAAAGAACAGCCGTGATACATGTGGCTGGTCGATGACCTCCCGAAGCTGCTAATGAGTGTCCCAACTTGGCAGCAGTCCCCAAGTGACATATTATTCACTGTTATTGATTTGGCAATGTTCTCCTCTCTGTGCCCCTAATGAAGATTGCCCAGTACCTATTTATCCCTTACCAGTTCAGTATTCCAGTATACCTGATGCAGATTCCCACAAGGGGGGTAAAATCACCTAGCCAGTACTCAATGGCCCTACACAGGTATAGACTGGCCAGACTACCCCTACTGGGCATGATGTCCTTTTACTAGGCGATGACCTATTGTTTCTGTGCCTCCGTTTTGCATGTTTTGCTGAAATGCATTATTGACGTTACGTGTTTTTCTGTTCCAGAAGGGTTGAAAAGTTTCCAAGACAAACTCCATTACTGCCAGGAGAAAGTGGTCTTCCTAGGCCACTGCTTCTCAGCCACAGGCAGAACCTGACAGAGGAAATAAAGCTGGCAGTCCAGAATGTGCCCTCCCTGCGCTTAACCTCTTCACATGTTTCTAGGACTGGCCAGCTCCTGCGTCAGGCCTGGATAGAGTCTGCTGCCCCCAGCCTGATGCTCGCCCCTTGTGAGACTGCATTGCCTCTTCCCCATTTGCCCTTAGTCAGGAGGCAATTGATGCATTCCCTAGCCTTAACTGGCAAATCCTGTCTGCCCGGGCCCAAGTCACATCCCCCTGGATAAAACTTTTGTTTTATTTTGCACTGAGTACTAGCCACAGTGTCTTAGTCCAGTACGTGGTGGCCTCCCATTGGCCCATTATTAGGCCCGGTTAGACTCAGTCGTGAGGGGACCCTCATGTGTCTACGCGCCAGCCAGCAATCTGCCTGCAAGGCCGTGAGTTGATCCCAGATCCTACATCACTCAGTTACAGTGCAAACCCCACATACCTTGCATAGCGTCCTCACCCAAGTACAGCCCAAGCATCTGAGCAATGGCCAGACAGCTCAGACTCCATGTGCACTCCCAGAGCATCACACTGATAAGGTCACAGCTCTGAATCCTTCATTCTATCTGCCGGATTCAGAGGGGGGGGGGGAGAAAAGGGTGATTAACCCAGGTGTTGAGTTTTTTCTCATAGATGGCTCCAGGTCTGCAGGAGAAGCCAGACGGTTCTATGCTGGATATACAGTGGTCAGTGGTGCACATGAGGTAGTACAAGCAGAACCACTCCCTCCACATAGGTCAGCCAGGAGTGAAGTGATGACACTCGAAGCGCTACAGCTGGTGGAAGGTAAAAGGGCAACATCTATACTCAAGGTATAGTCTGGGTCTAAACACGACTATGAACCCATATGGAAGGCTAGAGATTTCCTCACCTCTGCAGGGACCACCTTTAAGCATGGCGACGCTGGTTAAAGAGCTCATGGATTTTATCCAGCTGCCAAAAAGTGGCACGTAGGAATACGTGCCTGTGTGCATTGATCTCTTTCCAGGGTGGCCAGAAGCTTTTCCCATGACCAAGGCCTACTGCCAGAGCTGCAGCCAAAAGTTGTGGTGAGATTTTTCTGCAGGTTTGACTTCCAGAGACCATATAGTCCGGTCGCAGAACCCACTTCACTGGACAGGCAAAGACCTGAAACCTTGTCCGCCGGGGTGTAAGAAGGCCCTACACACCCTTCCCTTCCCAAGTTGGTGGTGGGTTTGAGATACTTTAAACGGCACTCTTTAAGTTAGAGATCCGGGAGGCCATGGAAGAACAGGGAAACCATGGCGCGGGCCTTCCTTCCTGCTGCCCACCATTCAGTTAGGACCCCCTTAACAGAAGATGGGATTGTTCCCCTTTGAAGTACTTTTTGGCTGTCACCCAGGCTAGGCTTCTACTTTCTACAGACCCTATAGCTGATGGCAGGACACCAGGTGGAACATGCCACACCAGTTGAGCCAGGCTTGAAAGGTCGCAAAGTGTTTCTGATTCCTTTTTCAGACAGAGACCTCAGGACGCATAACCGAAGCCTGGAGGACTACGTGGTGGTAAAGAGACCCAGAGAGAGGAGAGTATGAGCCTCGCTACGACGTACTTGTCCAAGTCCTGGTGACAGTGCCACTCTGTGAAGCTAGAGGGAATCAGCATGCTCCACGCTTTTCTATGCAAACTTACTATTCTCTGTTGCTACGGTCTTTCTGAGCAACTGTAGCTCAGGGACACCCACGAGACTATCACTGTAATCTATAGGGGTGACCAGAGATGCCCCCAGAGTAGGAGACTTCACCCCTACGGTGTGGTGCAACAAGACAATGATTCTTTAAACATTGACACACAGACTCGTATTACAGTTTGCTGATGTGTTACAGGATTTGTGGGATAGGAGAGGCTGGGAGGCCAGAGTCAGGGTCTCAAAACGCGCGGCCCGCGGGCCAATGCGGCCGCCGCCCCCCAGCATTTTGCGGCACCCCATTCGGCCCCCCTGGAAACAAGACCGCCCGCCGTGTATTCACGGCTGGCCCGGTCAGGATCGCGCCTGCAGGAGGAGGGAGTCTCACGGCTGAGACCCTTCCATAGCCGGTAATTCTTTGTGTCATTATTGCAGCAAGGCTTACTGGTAACACCCATGCCGTGACTAGCACGATGCTGGGTGTTTTACAGACTGTGGGCTGACCGGACAAAGCTGCCGACAGCCTCAAACTGATAGCGGCGCATGGGCGCACGCATCTTACCTGGGATACGCCGCTCCCCTGACGTCATCGGCGGGCGGCGATCCGTTCCATGGTAGCACCTGGGTCTTCCGAAGACCCGAGGCTATTTCGTTTAACCCCTCATTACATGGGGATAGACATTGAATGAATGATGGAGGAAATCCCCTTATCACTGCAATAATGAGTATGGCAGTATACTGGTAGGAGCGATCAGCACAACTAGGGTTTAAAGAACCCTAGGGATCGAAAAATGCTATAAAATAAAAAAAAAAAAGTTTAAAAAAAAATTAGACTAAAAAAAAATTGAAATTTCAAATCACACCAACCCTTTCCCTAGAACTGACATAAAATAATAAACAGTAAAATCTCAGACACATCAGTGTATCGTAGGCGTCGAAAAGCCCCGATCTCTCATATATTATAACGGTTTTACAATGCGTTTAAGGAACCCCGTACGGCAAATAGCACCCAAGTCGAAATGGCACTTTGCCATTTTGGACAATTGAAAAAAACAATCTAAAAAAGTGATCAAAAAGGGCGTTACAGTCCTAAAAATGATAATTGAACATATTATCAAATTTCGCCTGAGGCCCCTGACTGGGCAGGTGCGGTAGGGCTGTGGACCCCTCGGTGCACAGGACGCGTTCATAGGAGGAAAGAAAACACGTCTCCAGCTCGGGCTTCCTTGCCTGGGAGACGCCATACCAACTGACATTTGATCTCGACTAATGAATTTGGTAAGCGCATTTGTGTGGAAAACTTGAGGCGGCCCAGCTCTTACCCAGAATCTACCTCAGCGGCCCAAGGTAAATTGAGTTGAAGACCCCGGGTCTAGAGTGTGCTGTGATAAAGTTTGTTCATTCCATCCTCGTGATCCCCAGGGATAAGTTGATCAGACACATAAAGAAAAGGTAGAGAATCCAAGGATTCTGAAGGTCTAAGAGAAAGCACCTAGATGACAACGTTTATAGATAACAGTGGAGCACCAAGGGGGGGGCCAGATAGTACAGGCCCACAATCAGAACTATGGGCGAATCTAGATCCCATTATTCCCCAGATAACTATGAGCAAAGATGTTGATTGGTTAACTGTTTTTATTGTAATCAACAGAGATTTAATCCAAGATGCCTTTCCAGACCTGTATGGCTTTGAACATGACCCTTGCTGATGAGAAGGAGAGTCTGTAAACATGTGGGAGTGGCTTGTTGCATATACATCCCAGATGACATCGCCCCCTTGGATCCATTAACCCATGCTCGCGAAATGATTGAAGACTGTCCAGGGACCTCAAGAGAAACTCGGGGGGAACACTTTGTCCTTCACTTTGTAGTTGGGGGAGATTGGAAGGGTTTTTAAGTGCGGGTGTGATATTGGGGATGTGTGTGATTTTTCTCTTGGTCACCTATTGCGTGTTGTTGGTTGTCCACTCTAAGTCCACCATGTCCCATGATGGCGTCCAGGCGGGTAAGCACCGCGACAGGACAAGTGCCCCGGAGCGGAGGATGATGCTGCCTGTGGTGAGAACCAGCCTGTTACAAAACTATGACTATAGAAACTCAGTTATTGATTTGAGTATGCAGTGACTGGCCTCCAGGGGATCTGTGTGAAGAGTTAACAAGTCCAGCAGGTAAGGGCTTAGCCTACTTGTGGGTACCTGGAGCTTGAGGAGGTCGCTCAGGATGGAGTTACAGGCCAGCAAAGCTCAAAAGGAGGGAATTGTTAAGTAGATCGCACTGGTTTGGGACGCCATCTTGCAAACTGTCAGCCATTTAGATCAGGACAGACAGTTCGTAACCACTGTCCTGCTAGTGTCATGATTCAGCCATTTTTGTATAACCTGCTTGTAAAGTTGTTCCTTGGCACATGTGAGAGATGATTGACCGTCAGTATGTTCTCCTTCTTATCATAAGTTTTGGGTTCTGGAGACATTCACTGTACATTTGTTAGATAAACAAGTCTGGGGGAGGAACAAGGCCTGTTAATTTTTTCACAGAATGTGATGGTAAATTCACTATAGCATTGCAGCATTTTATTCACGCCTCTTTGATGACTTTTCTGTCCTTTTTTTTTTGATATACGGTGGTTGTAAAATAACGGAGGAGAAGATCTTTACATACACTAAGAGACTGACCGTAAAGTCTGGGTTTGTTTCTCCTCACTGGTACCGGGAGTCCCTGGGTATTTGAAAGTCGCCTATATACTGAAGTAAGGACTGTTTTGAGTCCTAGATAAAATCTCTAACAGTCATAAGGGTTAATAAATAGGTGTGACCACAACTGTTCAAGCTTGTCCTACCTCAGACATTTACTTATGTAGTTTCGTTTCTCCCGCCTTTCAATGTCATGGCGTCTGCTGATTGAGCAGAGAGCGCTTGCTCGCATCTGCTTATGTGATTTTTAAGGTCCGTGATGCGGGAGATGTGGGACAACCAATTCTGAGGGTCTGTATTGATCAGCACATGAATACACTGGACAGGTCTGGAGGTATGTCCGGTCCTGATTTTGTAGAGAAGCGTTCAGGGGGAGATGAGGCCGGCACATAGGAAACAAATCTCCATAAGTAGCAGAACCGTTTCCTGTGTTACTAAGCCAAACCAGAGGAGTCACCGGGAAATCTTCTGCTCCGTACCTGTGTGGACTCTCCTGTTAACCTGATGGGCAGTCCTGTCTGATTTGTGAGGGCTCCTGTTGATACACACCTGAAAAGTTCACAGCAAAGTCACCAGAACACGTCGTATCTGACCCCAGCACTTCCCTGGAGAACAGGAAATGTCCTGTCATAAAGAGAATCCTAAGTAGGATGTACTAAGGATGCAGTTGTATAGGTGTGCCGTGGTATAATTGGGGGAACATAATGGACATAAGATGGAGTCATGGAGAGGGAGAAGGCCTCAATGAACAAGCGAAAAAATTGAGACATGTTCTCAGAAAAAAATGACGATGAAAGCGAGAAGAGACTAAGAAAGAGGTCCAAAGTTGGAGAAAGAAACGCAGGATAAAAAGCTAGAAAAAAGCATCGGGAGAAGCTGAGCGAGGAGAGTTTCAATGCCCTGTTTATAGACATAAGGAGACGATGGAAGACCTGGAGAAGAGGGTTCTGAGTGACATCTCCAGGCAGGAGAAGGAAGAGAAGTCCCTCTACTGTCTGCTCTGATCCGAAGGAGATAAGAAGCGAGATGTCCAGGGGGGGGGGAAGATGAGGCAATGAGGAAGCTGTGTACATGAGTCCACTGACTGTGTACGGACCAGACCCAGGTGACTTGTGTGATCATGAGGAGGGGGGGAGTTGATGAGGACACAGGGGGCATGATAAATAACCAGCGCCCATGATGTAGATGGTCGATGTGGACTGTGATCCAGACACAATACAAACATTATGTGATCATAATATCGGTATAAGGATCGGGATCTATTGTGCTGGTCCCTGTACGAACATATACTGGATGTAACACGGGCTCATAAAAATCCCACATATATCAGACGACCTGAAAACTGCAATCTGAACACAAAAAGCAGAATTCTTCAGAAACAAGCTCAGAGATATCCAGTATTCTCCTCAGGTGATGAGCAGACGGAGGGGAGACATACTGGGATGTCGAGGAGAGCAGTAGTCAGCGGTTATGGTGGAGTGTGGGGATGTGTTTATCCCAGTATAGAAAGGCGGGGGATCAGTCATTCATTGAATACTAACAAGTCTGGCTTTTTCTCCTTTTCTTTGGTTGAGAAGATATAATATCAGTATTCAATGACACAGACAGAAAAGTGATCAGTTACTGACAAATATATCCAGTGATAAATTCCGGATCTGTCTGATGTAGAGGCGGGGGAATTGTCTTCTATGAGCTGTGTGACCCCACAGGACACTATGCACCTTCACCACCACTTCACGAGCCCCTTCATGCTTGTGGTATGGTATACAGGAGAGAGAGAAAATTGGGTTTGGGGAAAAATAACATGGTGATGAAGATCATGAATGTGGAAGAAAACCACACTACAAGATCAATATAGAAAAAATATATATATAGTCACTGATCGAGATTTTATTTTGGACTCAAACAGTCCAAACATTTCCAAAAAAACCGGTTAATGACGTGTAACAACTATTTCCTGTCAGAGACCGTTTCTCAGACTAATCGCCCTTGTGTTAGTCTGTTAAGTCATCCCATGGACTTCACGCAGAGAAACTTCAGACAGATTAAAACTAAAGTGAGTAACTTCTAAAAATTAGTGACATTAGCTGTGAGCAGCGTCAGCACCCCTGGCTAAAACTAAAATGTCCCACTTTCTTGTCCTAAGATGGCTGCTTTGTGTGTTACATTGGTCCAAAATGGCAGCTTGTAGAGGAATATACATTAACAGTCACCTAAATATTTTCACTGTCTGTTATAGAAGATTCTAAAGCGGCCAACCCACGGGGCAAGGAGCAAACCTTTAACATCTTAAAAAGAACCAGGCAAATTTTTTTTGATTGTGGTGACGATAGCCAAAAATCTGACTGTTGCAAAAAAGGGAATATTTCAATCAATAAACTTGGATCCAAAATCAGAAAACAGATGATGTATGCAATATTTTTCCAAAAGGGTTCCCAATGTTATCCAAATTCACCCCCTCCCCCCCCCCCCCACCACTTCATCCTTTAGAAATTATCATTCAGGTGTGGGGCAGGAACCACTGTGCTGTAAAAGTTGACCAAGTTTAGACAAACAAATATGTTAGACAATGGATTGGACGAGAAACGAAATCGAAGTGGTTAGTAGTCGTTCTCCTGACTTAATGCTGTTAGACTTTTTCTCTTGGGGTCATCTACATTTTTCTGAAAAATATAATAAAACTTATAATATAAAGTTTGAAAATTGAATGGTTGAACAGATTTGCTTTAATCCCAGTGAAAACAAATTTAAAGGGTCGTTAAACAACTCATTATAAATGTTGCGTTGTTATATGTTGAGGGGTTTGTCGTTTCCAAAATTGGTTACAATTTATGGGGGGTTTTACTAAAAATTTAGGACTCCTCTTGTTTTTTGTGTCTGATTCCACTAGGTACAAAAGTGTCGAGCACTTAATTTTAGAAGGCATTCGAGTTTTGAAAAACTTATAAGCAATAAGAAAATCTCCCCTAGGGAGGATACTAAATATATATGTGGCCTGTGTGTGAAGGAGGTGGAACTCACATTACACCAGCCCCCGATGGGGGAGAGGTGGGAACTCAATATTAACAGCCCCCGATGTGAAGAGGTCGGAGACTCAAATTACAACAGCCAACCGATGTGTGAGAAGGTGGAGACTAACATACACCAGCGCCCCGATGTGTGAGAGGTGGGGACTCACATTTCACCCAGCCCCCATGGTGTGAGAGTTTGGGACTCAATTACACCAGCCCCTGATCGTGGAGAGGCGGGACGGGACTCACATTACACCAGCCCCCATGTGTGAGAGGCAGGGACTCACATTACAACCGGCCCCCCCCAATGTGTGAGAGGCCGGGGAACTACATAACACCACGCCCCGATGTGTGAGGAGGTGGAGGACTCACATACAACAAGCATAACTCCGACTGCTCGGTGAGAGGCGGGGACCATACACAAGCATCGAGGACTGGTGAGAGGCAGGGACTCACATTACCCCAACCCACGGATGTGGAGAGCGGGGACTCACAACACCAACACCGATGTGTGGAGATGGGGAATCACATTACACCCGCACCCGAGTGTGAGAGGCGGTGATAACATTACAACAGCCCAAGATTTGGTGTGAGAGATGGGGACTCACAATTACACCAGACCCGATGGTGAGGAGGCGGTGTCAAACTACACAGCCCAGATGTGTGAGAGGACGGGGACTCAACAAAATTATACACCAGCCCACGATGTGTGAGAGGGGTGGGGAAACTCAACATGACAAAAGCACCCGATATGTGTGAGCAGGTGGGGAATAACATTACACCAGCCTGATGTGATGTGAGAGGCAGGTCTCACATTACAGCAGCCCCAATGTGTGAGAGGCGGGGAGCGTCACCATTACACCAGTACCCGATGTGTGAGAGGCGGGGACTCACATTACACCAGCCCCCTATGTTGAGAGGCAGGGGACTCACATTTTTACCACGCGCCCCCAATGGTGAGAGGCGGGCACGGACCTTAAACATGCCCCAGAAGTTGTGGGTAGAGAGGGGGGACTCACATTACACCAGCAGCCGATGGTGTGAGAGGCCGGGGACTCACATTACACCAGCATCGAGGTGTGAGAGGCAGGGTCCTCACATTACAACAAAACCCGCCTCACCCTAAGCGTGTGGGAGAGGGGGGAATCACATTACACCAACCCGCGTGTGTGAGAGAGGGGGAAAAATTACACCGCCCCCGAGGGTGGAGGGGTGATTCACAGTACCCGCCCACAGACGGGTGAGAGGGGAATCACATTCAGCCCACGATATGTGTGAATGGGGGGAACTCACATTAACCAAGACCCGATGTGTAGAGGGGGGACTCAATGACACCGCCATTGATGGTGAGAGGAGGTTCTAAACACGAAGCCCCAACAGGGGAGAGAGGCGGGAGTAACATACACAAGTCCCGACGTGGCTTCAGGTTATGCGTCCTGAGGTCTCTGTCTGAAAAAGGAATCAGAAACACTTTTGCGGACCCTTTCCAAGGCCTGGCTCAACTGTGTGGCATGTTCCACCTGGTGTCCTGCCATCAGCTATAGGGTCTGTAGAAAGTAGAAGCCTAGCCTGGGTGCACAGCCAAAAAGTACTTCAAAGGGGAACAATCCCATCTTTCTGTTAAGGTGGTCCTAACTGAATGGTGGGCAGCAGGAAGGCACTCGCGCCATGGTTTCCCTGTTTCTTCCATGGCCTCCCGGATCTCTAACTTAAGAGTGCCGTTTAAAGTATCTCAAACCCACCACCAACTTGGGAAGGGCAAGGGGTGTGTAGGGCCTCTTCTACACCCAGGCGGGACAAGGTTTCAGGTCTTTGCCTGTCCAGTGAAGTGGGTTCTGCGACCGGACTCTATGGTCTCTGGAAGTCCAAACCTGCAGAAAAATCTCACTCACCAACTTTTTGGCTGCAGCTCTGGCAGTAGCCTTGGTCATGGGAAAAGCTTCTGGCCACCCTGGAAAGAGATCAATGCACACAGGCACGTATTCCTACGTGCCACTTTTTGGCAGCTGGATAAAATCCATGAGCTCTTTAACCAGCGTGCCATGCTTAAAGGTGGTCCCTGCAGAGGTGAGGAAATCTCTAGCCTTCCATATGGGTTCATAGTCGTGTTTAGACCCCAGGACTATACCTTGAGTATAGATGTTCGCCCTTTTACCTTCCACCAGCTGTAGCGCTTCCCTGAGTGTCATCACTTCACCTCCTGCGCTGACCTATGTGGAGGGAGTGGTTCTGCTTGTACTACCTCATGTGCACCACTGACCACTGTATATCCAGCATAGAACCGTCTGTCTTCTCCTGCAGACCTGGAGCCATCTATGAGAAAAAACTCAACACCTGGGTTAATCACCCTTTTCTCCCCCCCCCCCCCTCTGAATCCTGGCGATAGAATGAAGGATTCAGAGCTGTGCACCTTATCAGTGTGATGCTCTGGGAGTGCACACTGGAGTCTGAGCTGTCTGGCCATTGCTCAGATGCTTGGGCTGTACTTGGGTGAGGACGCTATGCAAGGTATGTGGGGTTTGCACTGTAACTGAGTGATGTAGGATCTGGGATCAACTCACTGGCCTTGCTGAGCAGATTGCTGGCTGCAGCTACTGACACATGAGGGTCCCCTCACGACTGAGTCTAACCGGGCCTAATAATGGGCCACTCTGGAGGCCACCACGTTACTGGACTAAGACACCTGTGGCCTAGATACTCAGTGCAAAATAAAACAAAAGTTTTATCCAGTGGGATGTGCCTTTGGGCCCGGGGCAGACAGGATTTGCCAGCTTAAGGCTAGGGAATGCATCAATTGCCTCCTGACTAAGGGCAAATGGGGAAGAGGCAATGCAGTCATCAAGGGGCAGCATCAGGCTGGGGGCAGCAGACCTTATCCCAGGCCTGCAGGAGCTGGCCAGTCCTAGAAACATGTGAAGAGGCTTAAGGCCTCAGGGCAGGGGCACATTCTGGACTGCCAGCTTTATTTCCTCTGTAGTGTGTCTGCCTGTGGCTGAGAAGCAGTGGCCTAGGAAGACCACTTTCTCCTGGCAGTACTGGAGTTTGTCTCCCCCCCCCCCCCCTCTGAATCCTGGCGATAGAATGAAGGATTCAGAGCTGTGCACCTTATCAGTGTGATGCTCTGGGAGTGCACACTGGAGTCTGAGCTGTCTGGCCATTGCTCAGATGCTTGGGCTGTACTTGGGTGAGGACGCTATGCAAGGTATGTGGGGTTTGCACTGTAACTGAGTGATGTAGGGTCTGGGATCAACTCACTGGCCTTGCTGAGCAGATTGCTGGCTGCAGCTACTGACACATGAGGGTCCCCTCACGACTGAGTCTAACCGGGCCTAATAATGGGCCACTCTGGAGGCCACCACGTTACTGGACTAAGACACCTGTGGCCTAGATACTCAGTGCAAAATAAAACAAAAGTTTTATCCAGTGGGATGTGCCTTGGGCCCGGGGCAGACAGGATTTGCCAGCTTAAGGCTAGGGAATGCATCAATTGCCTCCTGACTAAGGGCAAATGGGGAAGAGGCAATGCAGTCATCAAGGGGCAGCATCAGGCTGGGGGCAGCAGACCTTATCCCAGGCCTGCAGGAGCTGGCCAGTCCTAGAAACATGTGAAGAGGCTTAAGGCCTCAGGGCAGGGGCACATTCTGGACTGCCAGCTTTATTTCCTCTGTCAGGTATCTGCCTGTGGCTGAGAAGCAGTGGCCTAGGAAGACCACTTTCTCCTGGCAGTACTGGAGTTTGTCTCTGGAAACTTTTCAACCCTTCTGGAACAGAAAACACGTAACGTCAATAAATGCATTTCAGCAAACCTGCAAAACGGAGGCACAGAAACAATAGGTCATCCGCATACTGTAAAAGGACATCATCCAGTAAGGGGCTAGTCTGCCAGTCTACTCCTTGTAGGGCCATTGAGTACTGGCTAGGTGATTTTTACCCCCCTTGTGGGAATCTGCATCAGGTATACTGGAATACTGAACTGGTAAGGATAAATAGGTACTGGCAATCTTCATGTAGGGGCACAGAGAGGAGAACATTTGCCAAATCAATAACAGTGAATAATATGTCACTCTTGGGGACTGCTGCCAGTGTGGGACACTCATTAGCAGCTTGGAGGTCATCGACCAGCCTACATGTATCCGGCTGTTCTTTCTGGGTCTTTTTCTTGACTGAGAATGGGTTAAAATCATCATCAGACTAGCGGGTGAGGAGTCGCACATCAGTTCTTGTGCGTGCTGACATCCTCGCTCGTTACCACCCCCCCTTGTCCTGGCCTGTTGGGGGCTGTCTCCGTTTCCTAGAGTGGGCAGTCACTTCAGTAATGTCTCCTCCATGCAACGCCCACTTGGGTCGGTCAGTTGAGAAACTGTGAAACTACCAATCCTGGTCTCTGTTCCCTCTGTATGTCAATCATCCCTCATGTGTCCTAAAGCTGTAAACAGTTCCGGGGACACACAGGACTCTCTTAACCATCTCTAGCTTAGCGTTCTGTGCTTTCTATAAAGTTCTGGCCAGACTTCAATGTCCCATACAGAAGTCACGTACACTTATGTTGGTTTGTAGTCATAAAGGAAAAAAAGTCAGTCATAGGCTCTGTAATACAGTCGGAGGACTCGTTCTTGCTTAGTCTGTTTGTGGGGTACACAGGAGGACATCACATCATACTGTATTCTTGTATCACAAGCAAGTTCCTTCAAGTTTTTTTTTAGGCTGTCAGTTTCTGTCCCACTTCTTTGTAAACATCGGCAAGGTCAGAACAGAACACAGACACAGCATTCCCAGGCAAAGCCCTAGACTTTTGGAGAACTTTGCTTATCCGTGCTTCAAGGTTGGTTCTATACATAACAAAACACAGCTCCAACAGCCCCCTGGCTGTCCCTCTTGTTAAACCTTTAAACGCCAGAAAGCAGATACCAGAGACATTGCAACACTTTTTATAGTAATTTTTCTCTAATCGTCAGGATCAAATAAGTCTTAACTAGACCATAATAAACCAACCAGCTTCCCACTTCAAGAATTATTTGAACAGAGATGTAGAATTCTAGATGAAATCATCTTCTGCCGGCATGTATTCCAAACATCTGTCCAGACCCTTCAAGGGTGCTCAGCTGCTATCCTCAACCAGCCTTTATTTCTGCCAACAGAGTAGAGTCATAGGCAATTAACTTTCAGGGACTTGAAGGGAATATAACTGTCTTAAGATGGCTGCCACTGAAGGATGGTAGGGCGTGTCATCTTCTCTAACCACCAGATACAGGGGTGGAGTGTGCATTCCAGACGCCATCTTTCCCTTGCGAGGAAAATAAAATCTCTTTCTCAAATTCTTTCCACATCAAAAACTTTGAAATGACCCTTATCGCCTGTCTCTTTCTTCAATGGGCACTCTGAAAGATTTCTGTCACTCTGTCCTGGTCCGTCCGTCAAAGTCAGAGGTTCTAAGTGTCTGTTTGCAAATATGATCAAGTTTTCTCACTTGTACAATCATCAGATCCTCTGACACATCCCAAAACCTTCAAACCTACCGTATATACTCGAGTATAAGCCAACCCGAGTATAAGCCGAGACCCCTAATTTTACCATCAAAAACTGGGAAAACCTATTGACTCGAGTATAAGCCGAGGTAGGGAAATGCATTGGTCACAGACCCCCCCCCCCAGTATGTAGCCAGCCTGCCCCCAGTAGTATACAGCACAGCCCCCAGTAGTATACAGCCTGCCCAGCGTTAAAAAAACCCAAAAAAACTTATATACTCACCCTCCGGTGGCCCCGACGTGCCGCGCTGCTCCCCTGATGTCCACGTGGGTCCTCTTCTGGCTTCCACGCCCATCTTCTTGCTTCTATAACTTCGTGCCCGGCATAATAAAAATGGTGGTGTGCGATACATATGTGTAGCGGACACTTCTTTAAAGCAGTTTGCACATGCAAGAACAAGCAAAGTCCATCAGAAAACTGGCTCCCGACCTTTAGTAAATGTGTCCCACTATGTGTAGTTTACCTGTGGAGTGTGCCAGATCAAAACTGATGCACAGGGGCATATTTACTTACCTGGCCGACAGAGTTCCCGAAATACGGAGTGTCCGACGATCATGCAATCCGGCACGATTCACAAAGATCGGGCGCCCGATTTCCTGCATCTGTCGCTTCCCCGATCAGGTCCGCTGGAGTTCACCTTCTTCCTGGTGTATGTAAGTGCATTGTCTTGCGACACAGTTTCAATCTTAAATTCCGTGCTCAGTCCGAATCAGTCGGATCGTCCGACGGCCACGCCCCCCGATTTCTGTCGTATGAAAGCCGCTGCGCTAAAATTTGATCGTGTGCGACACAAACCCCTTGTAAATACCTGTCACAGCGACACAAATCCCGAAAATTTCCAAAATCTGATGAAAGTGCGATCCGTGGGACCCATAGTGTATTAGCCCCATAGTCTTCATTAATCCGCTGCTCTGCAAGTGTGCACCATTTTTTGTTGGTGCACATTGGGCCACATTTATTAAAGCATTTGTGCCAGTTTTCTGTCTAGCTTTTCACTGAAAAGAACTGAAATACAAACTGCCTGCACATGTATTAAAGAAGGGCTCGCGACATATTTGTGTCGCGGTTGAACAATGCCTGACGGGACACAAAATTCTGCACATAAGGGGCCGTTCCGGTGCGGAGTCGGAGTTTGCACACATTTGTCATGTAGCGTCCGACAGTATTGTGTTGCACGCTCTATGTTAAAGTTGCACCAGAAAAAAAATAAATGGTGCACTCTATCGGAGCAGTTGGGGGGGGGGGGGGCGCCAGATTCATGAAGAACATGCCACACATTTCATGAATCTGTTGCACCCTCCAGGTAAACTGCACCTAGTTATGTAGAATTGGGGTGTACGTCAGTAATAAATGTGGTGCAAAACTTGGACTAAGTACTAACTCGCCCCTTTAGGTGCACATCTTTTCTGCCTTGTCGGACACCGAGCAGCCGTGACACAAAACTGGCGCAGACACTTTATAAACACATGCGCAGGCAGTTTGTATGTTCTCTCTAGTGCAAACTCAGACAGAAAACTGGTGCAAACACTTAAATAAATGTGGTCCATTGTATAGAAAATATTTCTAAAAAGGAGCACTCTTGTTTTATGGACTATCTTGTTACGGTTCCATTACTCTTTATTGAATTGTGCACATAAAAAAAAAAAAAAATTGGTAACAACTCACAATGTTCAGAAACTACTAACAAAGTTAGTCAGGACCAGAAAAATGGTGCACAGAAATGAGGGGCATAGACACATTGGTAAAACATAGCGACCCGGTTGTGGGTTGGTAACATCCCAAAATAGAATGGAAGTGATACAAGACATTGGGTAAAAAGAGAAATAAGACTAACTGGGAGAGGCAGGGAATACTTGGGGGCTGTCTAGACGCCTGGACACATCTAGGCCTCAACTCAATGGGCGCAACTGCCTACGGACAGCCAAGAACCCAAGTTGGTCAAGGATCTAGTGAATGGTATTGAGAATATTTCTGTTTTTTCCTGTGTATAAGATGCTAGAAGATATTGCCCTGCTGTGCTTTACTTTCTGTTGTCTCCCGACACACGGGTAAAAAGGTGACTTTATTAGCCAATCAGGTCACTATCCTCAGCATCATAAATTTCAATCATTGGTGCAGATTGGCCGCCCTCCACCTGCTTGGCACCTGGGCATGTGCACGCTCTCCTCAGTGGTAGAAACAGGCCTGACCACTGTCTAAGACTATGGGCGTCACATGATGTCTGGTTTTAGATGCAGTAACAATAACAACATGGGTGCTGTATAGTTACATCCATTTGTCAATACGATCCCTACATCACTACAGAGTACAAAGAAGAGAAATCTTTAAAGAGGGCCTGTCAGCTATAAAAACGGCACTAGGAGCGGCTTACTAAAGTAAGCCGCTCCTAGTGTTACAACAGATGCAGCAGTGTTACAATGCTAGCGTTATTGGAAACCTCCAATAATGCTAACAAACACTGCTGCGCTATACAATAGAAACGCTGGACCGCGCTGGCGTATTCATGAAGGGGCGGTCCAAGGCGCTGCTTCTTCCCCAGACCGCCCCGCCCACTCCATCGGTCAGTGGCGACTGCAGCATGCGGCACCCACCCCTAATCCTGCCCCCCTCATGAATATGCCGGACCACTTCCACCGTGGTCCAGTGTTTCTAGTGTACATTGCAGCAGTGTTTGTTAGCGTTATCGGAGGTTTCTGATAACGCTAGCAGTGTAACACTGCTGCGTCTGTTTTAGCACTAGGAGCTGCTTACTTTAGTAAGTAGTTCCTAGTGACGTTTTTAGAGGTGACAGGTCCTCTTTAAGTAAATGATTGCAACAATAATCCCAAAGAAACTTCCATGTTAGAAAGACATAGATTAGTATTCTCTTTGTAAGTAATATTTCTTAGCTACAGATTCTTAAACAGATACTTCCACATCTAAACAGTGGGGAGAATATACATAATGCAGCATGAAGGGGCTCGGTGAAGGTGGTGGTGAAGGTGTGTAAGTGTCTGATGGGGTCACACAGCTCATAGAAGGACAACTCCCCCGCCTCATAATCCAGACAGATCCGGACTCCATCACTGGAGATATTGTCACGTAACTGGATCTCATTACTGTCATGTATCACTGAATACTCATTATTATTCCTCATCAAGCTCCAGGACTTGTTATTATCTCCAATGTATGACTGGCGCCCCCTCCTGTCTATACTGGGATAACACATCCCGACCCTCCACCTCTCTGATCTACTGCCCTCCACATCCCAGTAATGTCGTCCTGAGGTAAATCTCCGGCTGCTCATCACCTGATAATCCTGGAATCTCTCTGCTGTCTCTGGACGATTCTTCTTCTTCTCTTGTGTCCTGGTTGCAGTTTTCAGGTCGCCTGATATATGGAGATTATTATGAGCCGTGTTTACATCCAGTAATATGTCTCCAGGACCCTCCACATAGATCCCGCTCCTTATACCTGATATTATGTCACATAATGTGTGTAATGTGTCTGAGATCACAGTCATCATCTATTGCAATATGCAAATCGCATTTGCAATAGGTAGCCTAAAACAAGACAGTCTCAGGTTTTTGTGTGACCCGAGGCTCTCATAGCAATGGTACCCCGCTCCCCGATGACATCACGGGAGCGACGATCCAAACCAAGATGGCGGCACCCAAGAAAGTGACACCAGTGTTGTTTTTGTCAAAAAATTTACACTACGGCTAATAACTTGGAGCATATAAGAGCTGATGTGGTGTTATATTTTGGGCCGAGATGATGTTTTTTTTTATTGCTACCATTTTGGGATCTTGATCATTTTTTATTTATATTTTTTTCTGTGTTTTACAGGGTTCACCGTCGGGAACCTAACGATACCTAACATGTTTAAGATTTTTTATAGTATTTATTTTATATCAGTTCTGGGGAAAGGAGAGTGATTTGGAACTTTTAAGTTTTTTTTACATTTTTTTTTAAATGTTTCCGCTTTAAAAAAAAAAAAAAGTGTTAACAAACGTAAATGGTAATGTAATTAGGCAAATTACCTGCTCATCACGCTGTTCTAAGGCATTTCAAACGCAATGAAACGAACCAAAACGCAACATGTACTCAGGTACTTTAACCCAAGGCAGTCAGATCACTTATAAAATATACTGCAACACAACTATAATGCAGTTATTGTAAATTTACTGGGTCTGTTAAAGATCATAGCACCGGCCAACATCCACCTATGATGTCACAGGGGGCGGCGGCCGGACCAAAATGGTAGCGCCGTCATTTAAAGGGTTTTCCTACAAATCAAGTAATGATTGATGACCCCCCACAACTCACGAAAATATGGGTCCGATGGGTTGCCCTTACCTCCAGTCATAACCCCTTCGTTGACCGTGAGAGTAATGGAGCAGACGACTGTGCATGACCATTCTGCTCCATTCATCTCTATGGCCCTGACGAAGATCGTTGACCGCGGCGCTCGCCAATTTCGTCGGCTCCATTAAGATGTCTGCTCCATTATTATCCGGAGCAACAAGGGTCCGAATGAGATAACGGGAACCCCATGGACCCCTGTGGATAGGGCGTAACTTTGAATTGTGGGAAAACTCCCTTTAATTGCCGTTCGATGGCGGGACTAAGGCGTTAATACCGTGATCTTTGCCAGCCACCGATAGCGGTTGTGAGCAGCGGGTGTCAGGGCGTTGTGTGTTGCGTCGGCATTGTGCGTTGCGTTTTTGACCCATTCCACTGGCTTCAGCCTTGATTACATGCTAAGGTTCATTGAGTTTTAGCAATGCGTGGAAGCAATGTAACCTTAGCATGTAATCAAGGCTGAAGCCAGGGAATACGTCAAAAACGCAACGCGCGATAAGCATCGGTTGAATGCGCCCTCAGGCCGGCGCCACGCAGGGCGCTTTGTCTGCGCTTGCAAACGCAAACAAAGTCGCGCCCCACCGGGCGGGCCTCGGCCCGATCGCATCGGCGTTTCTATGGAAACGCCTGCGATCGGGAACGAGCCGCCGGTGTTGTTCGCGTATAAACGCCGATGCGATCGAGCCGAGGCCCCCCCGGTGGGCGCGACTTTGTCTGCTTTTGCAAGCGCAGACAAGCGCCCTGTGTGGCGCCGGCCTTCGGGCGTGTTCCAACCGTTTTGCGTTTTGACCTGCGTCTTCATTGCGTTGAAACGCATATACAACAGCTGAGGAGAGGTGATTTGCCTAATTCCATCATCGTTAACGTTTCCGTTTAACAAACACATAGTAAAACTATCGTTTAACGCCCACATTAACAAAACGTTAACACATGCGTTTGTTAACGCATTCGTAACTGCGCTTACAAACGTAAACGTTATAATTAGATCAAATTACCTCACACCAGCTGTTGTATATGCATTTCAAACGCAATGAAAACGCAACCAAAACGCAACGTGTGAACGCCCCTTAGGTGAAGACACACGTGGCGTTTTATCCGTTTTTGGCCGTTTTAGTTTTACTGCGTTTTCAGATAGTTAAAAAACCCAATCCGTTTCGGAAAAACGGACAAAACGCATGCGTTTTAACGATCTGCAAACTAAAACGGCCCAAAACGGCCTAAAAACGCCCTGAGGGCACGTTCACCGTTTGGGTTGCGTTTTCATTGCGTTTGAAACGCATATACAACAGCTGATGAGAGGTAATTTGCCTAATCATCACACGTTTACATTTGTAAACGCATGTTAATCCATCGTTAAACAATAGCATGCGTTAAAACGCTTTGTCAACCGTGCGTTAACTCGCGTTTATGATGCGTTTTGTAAATGGAAATGTTAACAGTGATGGTAATTAAGCAATCACCCCCTCATCAGCGTTGTATATGCGTTTCAAACGCAATGTAACGTAGGTCAAAACGCAACGTGTGACGCGCCCTGAAGCTACAGGGATGGAAATATTTAAAGGTCATTAAGGGTTAAATGAATGGGTGTGACTACAACTTGTCCTGCCTCAGACATATGTAGTTTCAGTTTCACCTGCCTTCTATCAGTCATGGCTTCTGCTGATCTGAGAGAGGAGCTGCTCTGCTCCATCTGTCTGACCACTTAACAGATCCTTTAATGCTGAGATGTGGACACAACTTCTGCCGGGTCTGTATTGATCGTTGTTCTGGATACACAGGACGGGTCTGGGTTATTCCTGTCCTGATGTAGAGAAGAGTTTCGAGAGGCCGGCGCTATGATGGAACTGCTCTGCGGAAGATAATGGAGAATTTACTGACTACTCAAAACACCAACCCGAGAGAAACCGGGATCCTCTGCACTTACTGTGTGGACTCTCCTGTACCTGCTGTGAATGTCCTGTCTACATTGTGGAGCTTCTCTGTGTGATAACACACCTGAAAGTCCACAGCAAGTCACCAGAACACTCTTTATCTGACTCCCAGCACTTCCCCGGAGAAACAGGAAATGTTCCTGTCCATAAGGAGATCCTGAAGTTATTGCACTGTGGATGCAGTTTGTATCTGTGTGTCCTGTGTTACTGTTTGGGAACATAATGGACATAAATGGAGTCACTGGAGGAGGCCTCCACAAAGAAACTAATGAAACTAAGAAATGTTGTCCGGAAGCTGATCGTAAAGAGAGAGGAGACTGAGGAGAGAGTCCAGAGTCTGGAGGAGAGCAGGAGAAAAGCTCAAAAAGCATCTGAGAAGCTGAGAGAGTCACTGCCCTGTTTATAGACATCAGGAGACGACTGGACGACCTGGAAGAAGAGGACCTGAGTGACATCTCCAGGCAGGAGAAGGAAGAGTCCCCTCACTGTCTGCTCTGAATCCAGAAGCTGGAGTACAGAAGGACGAGCGTCCAGGAAGATAGCCACATTGAGGGAGCTGTGTACCATGACTGATCCACTGACTGTGTTACAGGAACCAGACACAGGTGACTTGTGTGATCCTGAGGAGGGGATGTGATGAGGACCCAGGGGGACATGATAACCAGCGCCATGATGTAGATGATCTGGATGTGACTGTGATCTCAGACACAATTACACACTATGTGACATAATATCAGGTATAAGGATCGGATCTATGGGAGGGTCCTGCAACATATTACTGATGTAAACACGGCTCATAATAATCTCCATATAATCCAGAAGACCTGAAAACTGCAACCTGGAGACAAGAGAAGAAGAAGAATCGTCCAGACACAGCAAGAGATTCCAGGTTTATCAGGTGTGAGCAGCCGGAGATTTACCTCAGGCGACACATTACTGGGATGTGGAGGGCAGTAGATCAGAGAGGTGGAGGGTCGGGATGTGTTTCCCAGTATAGACAGGAGGGGGCGCCAGTCCATACATTGGAGATATAACAAGTCCTGGAGCTGTAATGTAATAGGCAAATTACCTCACATCAGCTGTTGTATATGCATTTCAAACGCAATGAAAACGCAACCAAAACGCAACGTGTGAACGCGCCCTTAGGGTGAAGACACACGTGGCGTTATTAGGCCGTTTTTGGGCCGTTTTTAGTTACTGCGTTTTCAGATAGTTAAAAAACACATCCGTTTCGGAAAAACGGACAAAAACGCATGCGTTTTTAACGATCTGAAAACTAAAAACGGCCCAAAAACGGCCTAAAAACGCCCTGAGGGTGCGTTCACACGTTTTGGTTGCGTTTTCATTGCGTTTGAAACGCATATACAACAGCTGATGAGAGGTAATTTGCCTAATACATCACCGTTTACATTTGTAAACGCAATGTTAATAACATGCGTAACAAATAGATGCGAACGTTTAACAGGTGCGTTCAACACGTCGTGCGTTCACCGTTATGAGCGTTTTGTAAAGGAAATGTTAACAGTGATGTAATTAAGCAAATACACCCCTCATCAGCTGTTGTATATGCGTTTCAAACGCAATGAAAACGTAGGTCAAAACGCAACGTGTGAACGCGCCCTGAAGCTACAGGGATGGAAATATTTAAAGGTCATAAGGGTTAAATGAATGGTGTGTAATACAACTTGTCCTGCCTCAGCATATGTAGTTTCAGTTTTCACCTGCTTCTATCAGTCATGGCTTCTGCTGCTGCATGAGAGAGGAGCTGCTCTGCTCATCTGTCTGACCACTTATACAGATCCTGTAATGCTGAGATGTGGGACACAACTTCTGCCGGGTCTGTATTGATCGTGTGCTGGATACACGGACGGGTCGGAGGTTATTCCTGTCCTGATGTAGAGAAGAGTTTCAGGAGAGGCCGGCGCTGATGAGGAACTTAGCTCTGCGGAGATAATGGAGAATTTACTGACTACTCAACACCACCGAGGAAACCGGGATCTCTGCACTTACTGTGTGGACTCTCCTGTACCTGCGTGTGATGTCCTGTCTACATTGTGAGGGCTTCTCTGTGTGATAACACACCTGAAAGTCCACAGCAGTCACCAGAACAGTCTTATTCTGACCCCAGCACTTCCCCGGAGAACAGGAAATGTTCCTGTCCATAAGGAGATCCTGAAGTATTATTGCACTTGGATGCAGTATTTGTATCTGGTGTCCTGTTACTGTTGGGAACATAATGACATAAGATGGAGTCACTGGAGAGGCCTCCACGAAAAAAGAACTAATAGGAACTAAGAAATGTTGTCCGAAGGAGCTGATCGGTAAAGAAGAGGAGAGAACTGAGGAGAGAGTCCAGAGTCTGGAGAGAGCAGGAGAAAAGCTAGAAAAAGCATCTGAGAAGCTGAGAGAGTCACTGCCCTGTTTATAGACATCAGGAGACGACATGGACGACCTGGAGAGAGAGGTCCTGAGTGACATCTCCAGGCAGGAGAAGGAAGAGTCCCTCTCACTGTCTGCTCTAATCCAGAAGCTGGAGATACAGACGGACGAGCTGTCCAGGAAGATGAGGCACATTGAGGAGCTGTGTAACATGACTGATCCACTGACTGTGTTACAGGAACCGACACAGGTGACTTGTGTGACCTGAGGAGGGGGGGAGGTGATGAGGAAAGGGGGACATGATAACCAGCGCCATGATGTTGTAGATGATAGGATGTGTGCAAAATACTGTAGTATGGCAGTATATGGTAGGATCAATAGTAAAAATAGTAAACAAATAAATAAGAAAAGTAAAAAAAAAATTAACTAAAAAAAACCTAAAAATTCTAATTACCTCCCTTTCCCTAGAACTGATATAAATATAAATAAACACTAAAAATCATAAACATGTTAGGTATTTCCGCCTCCCAAAATGTCTGATCTATCAAAATGGCGTTTAACGTCATCAAAAGTCGTAAAAAGTTACACCACACACAGCTCTGTAGACCTAAGTAAGTTATTAGCGCCAGAAGATGGCAAAATGAAGAATCTTTTAATTTTTCATTTTTGTAAATGTATGAAAACATTATAAAACCTTTAAAAATCCCCCGTGATCACACCGACCCAAAGAATAAGAGAGACCTGTCATTTGGGGCTCCGGCCTCTTAGTGAATATGGGCGCAAACACCACCAATTCCAACATGAAGACCATAGGGGCAGATTTACTTACCCGGTGCTGTCGCGTTCCAGCGACGCATTCTTAGTCGAGGATTCGGGTCTTCCGGCGATTCACTAAGGTAGTGCGCCCGATGTCCCCCAGGTGTCGCTGCTGCGCTGAAAACCACCGGAGTTCTCTGGAGTTCACGATCCTATTCCTGGTGCAGGTAAGCGCGTGTCCAGCGACACATTTTTTAAAAAAAATTCCGTGTTTTTTCCGAATACGTCAGGTTTTCCGACGGCCACGCCCCCACCCCCGATTTCCGTCGCATGCATGACGGCGCCGATGCGCCACAATCCGATCGAGTGCGCCAAAAACCCGGGGCAATTCAGGGAAAGACGGCGCAAATCGGAAATATTCGGGAAACCCCGACGAAAAATAGCGATTCGGCCCCTTAGTAAATGACCCCCAGAGTATTTTGTTTTAGTCTGAAAAAAGGTGGCAGGGACGGGAAAATTCATAAGGTTTTTCCATCAGAAAACTGTCAGTGAAGCCATAATAAATCTCACCCAGTTTCATCTAGTTTGGGTTGTTCTGAGATAAAGTGAGGGTCTATCCCATATCCCAAAGCCGTGTCCCATTGTAATCCACCTCCTGATGTCCCCCAACACACATAAAAATGTAATATTTCCTGAAACGTGTCATCACCTCAGTCACTGATCGAGAATTGGGGAGAATTTTTTTGTTGTTGGTGACACCTGGAACTGGAATATAGCAGGACATTTACTCATTTCTCCCAATGTAAGCGCTCGGAGAAGGGAACTCACTAACGTCACTGGCTTCAGCCTTGATTACATGCTAAGGTTACATTGCTTTTCCACTGCATCTGCTAAAACTCAATGTAACCTTAGCATGTAATCAAGGCTGAAGCCAGTGGAATGGGTCAAAAACGCAACGCACAATGCGACGCAACACACAACGCCCTGACACCCGCTGCTCACAACCGCTATCGGTGCTGGCAAAGATCACCGGTATTAACGCCTTAAGTCCCGCCATCGAACGGCAATTAAAGGAGTTTTCCCACAATTCAAAGTTACGCCCTATCCACAGGGGTCCAATGGGGTTCCAGTTATCTCATTCGGACCCCTTGTTGCTCCCGGATAATAATGGAGCAGACATCTTAATGGAGCCGACAGAAATTGGCGAGCGCCGCGGTCAACGATCTTCGTCAGGGCCATAGAGATGAATGGAGCAGAATGGTCATGCACAGTCGTCTGCTCCATTACTCTCCCGGATCGACGAAGGGGTATGACTGAGGTAACTGGGAACCCATCGGACCCCTCATTTTCGTGATCTGTGGGGGTCTCATCAATCATTACTTGATTTGTAGGACAACCCCTTTAAATGACGGCGCTACCATTTTGGATCCGGCCGCCGCCCCCTGTGACATCATAGGTGGATGTTGGCCGGTTGCTATGATCTTTAACAGACCCAGTAAATTTACAATATACTGCATTATAGTTGTGTTGCAGTATATTTTATAAGTGATCTGACTGCCTTGGGTTAAAGTACCTGAGTACATGTTGCGTTTTGGTCTCGTTTTCATTGCGTTTGAAATGCATTAGAACAGCTGATGAGAGGTAATTTGCCTAATTACATTACCATTTACGTTTGTTAACACTTTTTTTTTTTTTTTAAAGCGAAAACATTTAAAAAAAAATTGTAAAAAAAACTTAAAAGTTCAAATCACTCTCCTTCCCCTAGAACTGATATAAAAATAAATACATAAAAAAATCTTAAACATGTTAGGTATCGTTAGGTTCCCGACGGTGAACCCTGTAAACACAGAAAAAAATAAATAAAAAAATGATCAAGATCCCAAAATGGTAGCAATAAAAACAACATCATCTCGGCCCAAAATATAACACCACACTCAGCTCTATATGCTCCAAGTTATTAGCGTAGTGTAATTTTTTGACAAAACAACACTTAGGTGTCACTTTCTTGGGTGCCGCCATCTTGGTTTGGATCGTCGCTCCCCGTGATGTCATCGGGGAGCGGCGATCCATTGCTATGAGAGCCTCGGGTCACACAAAAACCTGAGACTGTCTTGTTTTAGGCTACCTATTGCAATATGCGATTTGCATATTGCAATAGATGATGTGCAAAATACTGTAGTATGGCAGTATATGGTAGGATCAATAGTAAAAATAGTAAACAAATAAATAAGAAAAGTAAAAAAAAAATTAACTAAAAAAAACCTAAAAATTCTAATTACCTCCCTTTCCCTAGAACTGATATAAATATAAATAAACACTAAAAATCATAAACATGTTAGGTATTTCCGCCTCCCAAAATGTCTGATCTATCAAAATGGCGTTTAACGTCATCAAAAGTCGTAAAAAGTTACACCACACACAGCTCTGTAGACCTAAGTAAGTTATTAGCGCCAGAAGATGGCAAAATGAAGAATCTTTTAATTTTTCATTTTTGTAAATGTATGAAAACATTATAAAACCTTTAAAAATCCCCCGTGATCACACCGACCCAAAGAATAAGAGAGACCTGTCATTTGGGGCTCCGGCCTCTTAGTGAATATGGGCGCAAACACCACCAATTCCAACATGAAGACCATAGGGGCAGATTTACTTACCCGGTGCTGTCGCGTTCCAGCGACGCATTCTTAGTCGAGGATTCGGGTCTTCCGGCGATTCACTAAGGTAGTGCGCCCGATGTCCCCCAGGTGTCGCTGCTGCGCTGAAAACCACCGGAGTTCTCTGGAGTTCACGATATTATTCTGGTGACAGGTAAGCCGTGTCCAGCGACACATTTTTTAAAAAAAATTCCGTGTTTTTTCCGAAACGTCAGGTTTCCGACGGCCACGCCCCCACCCCCGATTTCCGTCGCATGCATGACGGCGCCGATGCGCCACAATCCGATCGAAGGTGCGCCAAAAACCCGGGGCAAATTCAGGGAAAGACGGCGCAAATCGGGAAATATTCGGGGAACCCCGACGAAAAAAATAGCGATTCGGCCCCTTAGTAAATGACCCCAGAGTATTTTGTTTTAGTCTGAAAAAAGGTGGCAGGGACGGGAAAATTCATAAGGTTTTTCCATCAGAAAACTGTCAGTGAAGCCATAATAAATCTCACCCGTTTCATCTAGTTTGGGTGTTCTGAGATAAAGTGAGGGGGTCATCCCATATCCCAAAGCCGTGTCCCATTGTAATCCACCTCCTGATGTCCCCCAACACACATAAAAAAGTAATATTCCTGAAACGTGTCATCACCTCAGTCACTGATCGAGAATTGGGGAGAATTTTTAGATTTTTTTGTTGTTGGTGACACCTGGAACTGGAATATAGCAGGACATTTACTCATTTCTCCCAACGTAAGCGCTCGGAGAAGGGAACTCACTAACGTGCACTATGTATTTTTGGATTTTAGGAGCAACCACACAACTCACTCAACCAGTCACTGGTGCCAGTTTTTGGCTCCTGCTATACCTCCTTCTGGTTCCTGCTATACCTCCTTCTGGTATATAGTTAATCCTACATTCCTGACCATATTTGTTATTGCAAGGTTTGCCATGGAGAATATAAAAAATCAGCAACTTGACCAGGAATAAAAGATATATATTTACTGGAATTTTTAACTTAAAATGTCTTCATTTTAAGAGAAGATAGATATTATTTAACAAACAAAAATAGAAAGTGAAACATGAAATATACTAATTTATCTATAATTTTCTATTGAGCAGAACCAGTGACTAAGGCCTCATTCACGCGACCGTAATGGCCGCCCTTATCTGCCCCCTAAGCCACGCCCCAAATTTTTACCATATTATAATAATAAAAATCATCTTCTCAATAATAATAATTATTTTAGCTAAGTTGGGGTTTGAAATCAGAACCAGCACAGTCCATGTGCCATAATGACACTGCACCTCTATCAACTGAGCTATAACCTCAGGGATTCTCAAGCTAAGGATTTTCGGTAACTAAAAGCTGTTAACTGTTAATGTTACAGTGTGACACAGACTTAATGCACTGATATATAGAGAGGGATCTTCTCAGAGATTATTATTGTAATTATTGAGACAATTATTATTACAGGTGGTCCCCTACTTAAGGACACCCGACTTACAGACAACCCATAGTTACAGACGGACCCCTCTGCCCACTGTGACCTCTGGTGAAGCTCTCTGGATGCTTTACTTTAGTCCCAGACTGCAATGATCAGCTGTAAGGCGTCTGTAATGAAGCTTTATTGATAATCCTTGGTCCAATTACAGCAAAAATTTTGAAACTCCAATTGTCAATGGGGCAAAAAAAAAAAAAATTGTCTAGAACTTCAATTATAAAATATACAGTTTCGACTTACATGCAAATTCAACTTAAGAACAAACCCCCAGTCCCTATCTTGTACGTAACCCGGGGACTGCCTGTATTTTTATTATTATTATTATTATTATTATTATTGAGATAATTATTATGTTTACTATTATTCATAATCGTCTCCATAATAATATAAATAATAACATTTATAATAATAATAATTGTGTCAATAATTACAATAATAATCTCTGAGAAGATCCCTCTCTATATATCAGTGCATTAAGTCACAGTGTAATAGTAAAAGGTAACAGCTCTTAGTTACCCAAAAGTCTCTATGGCAGAGGGTCTGGGGTTCAAATCCCAGGCTGGGCAAAAAATTAAATTAATTTAATTGAACCTTGTGTCTGGGGAAGCCCTAGGTAGACCCATATATGGACAGATGGTGATCTGAACCTGATGACCTGGTCCCTGTTCTCCGCTAACCCGACACATTTCTCAAAAGGATTCCCTGCCTGATGTCTGTAGAAGCCATTCAGGTTCTGGCTTAGAAAGTATTTACTATGTGGGACACAGAACCGGGACAACCCCAGTGCAGGACCTGGAGGGAATATCCGGGACAATCTCCCAGCTGCCCGTGACACGGGGCGGAGGCTAAAAAAAAGGGACTGTCCCAATGGTTGGGATGCTGGGCTATATATATGGAGGCTCACACTGATAGGCTGGGACAGCCTAGCTGGGAAATGCCCCGCTCCTTTAAGAAAGAGAGAGAGGCGCCACCCACGCCCTAAGGGAGCTCAAGCATGGCCACAAATGGCGGATGGAGGTAAGGGGAACGCGACAAGGGGCGGAACCAGTCGCCAATGTTACAATTGGAAACTTAGATATCCAATTTAAGTCACTGAAGGATCTTGTCTATGTGCACCGACCAGCCAAAAGTTGCCGAGCTTCAGTGCTTAGACTACAAAGACAGAGAGGGTCAGAGAGGGATTTTGCTGCATGGAGTTAAGAGGTTTGGGACAGAAAGACAGGTTTCAATATGGTGTTCAGCTCTAGAGATACTGGGGGTCATTTACTCAGGGTCCGAATCGTGCGATTCCATTGGGTATCCCGACGATTTCTGATTTACGCCGAATTCCACCGGGATTTTGGCGCATGCGATCAGATTTCAGCGCCGGGTTGCATGCAATGGAAATCGGGGGGCGTGGCCGTCAGGAAAAAAAAAGTGTCGCTTGACACGTGCTTACCTGCACCAAGAAATAGAAGGTGAACTCCGGTGAACTCCAGTGGACCTCGGCGCAGCAGCAACACCTAGTGGATATCGGCGCACGGACCTTAGTGCATCCCAGAAGAACCCGAATTAGCGTCAGAGAACCCGCCACTGGATCGCAACTGGACCGGGTAAGTAAATGTGCCCCATTGGATTAGAGATTGATATGCTTCTGCTAGGAAGATGGGACGCTAATACCAGGATTGAACTACGGGAATAATTCTGCTTCGAGTAATTAAAATGATGAATTTTATTAACATTATTTCCTGTAGTTTAATTACTCAGTTAATAAAATTCATCGAATTGAATTAGTAGAAGCGGAATTATTCCAATAGTTCAATCCTGGTATTAGCACCCCTTTACTGCCCAAATTGTTTCCTTGTGCTTTCGTCTATAAAGTATTCACCGGCCCTTTTTGGGTCACTGGTTTATTGGATCCTGGGAGCTGCATAAGTACCAACCCACGACATCTTTACCTACCAATTGGTGGTCTTCTCCTGTACTCGTATCTTTTATTGGGTAATACGCAATTCCCAAAGAATTTTTCAGGTGAGCACCCTCCTGTTGTATGAAAATCGTTCCACTTCACCTGACGTTATTACCCGAGGTGCCATCTTCTGTTTTTGTTTTTATCCTTATCTTAAAATCTCCCTCAATGGTAATGTTAATCAACATCAAGGACATCCAAGCTGACCATAAAAATAAGGTCAGCCTTCCTAGTCTTGCACATGAACGGAGCAACTGAGCAATTGATAACAGCCCTTTGGAACTGTATATTTTATCATTTTAACCCCAGCCAAAAAAATTTTGGTCTCTGACAGTTGAATTTTAAAAATGTTGGGTTGTCATAAGAACCTGGATTAACAATAAAGCTTCATTACAGACACCTGTGATAACTGTTACAGCTGATCATTGTAGCCTAGGGCTAAAGTACAATAAATTACCAACATCCAGAGGTCCGTTTGTAACTAGGAGTCGCCTATAAGTCGGGTGTTCTTAAGTAGGGGACCGGTTGTACTAACCTGCCTGCACCGCTGGGCGCCACCTTTGTGGAGGAGGAATGTCGCTCCTCGATGATGTCATCGGAGCTGCGAACCCAAAATAGTGTCCATAGCAGTTTAAATACCAGGACTTTACCAGGATTTTAACATTCAGGGTTTGGCCGAACTCAACAGAACCTGAATAGGGCAGGGTTTATGGCTGGGAAAACTACAGACTTTTTGGAAAAATTTGAGTAGTTCTGTGAATCTATAGGACTGAGCAGTCATATCACCTGATGTAGTTAAAGTATTTGTGTTGAGTGGAAGTATATTGAGGCTTTCCTGCAATGCATCCGGTGTGAGGCAGTGTGGGGGGATCTTGATATGACTCCCAGTAGGGGAAGGTTAAACTTTACGCGGATGCCTTATTGATACTTCTGGCTGATGCCTTCGGTGCAGGCTCTAAGGTAATAGGATTGGTCAAACAATTTGGAGCATTCTGAGGGGTAAGGGTAAATGGGTTAAAATCTGTCCTGAATTATCTAGAGGTTTTTTCTACGGGTGTAATTGAGGGGTTAACCCACACTAACTGTAATTAGGAATCCATTCAACACTTCGATGTGAGTATATACGACTTAATGTTATGTTGTTACTACAAAGTACCACTTCCAGACTGTCAATTTGGCATCTTATCCTTATTCAGCCGGGTGCTGGGGTTTACCTATTTGAAATGTTGTTGTATCTCAGATTTTATGTATTGCATAATTTTCCATTTAATGCAATGCAATTTTCTTTATAATTGATAACTGATTAAGGAAATATATATGGAATTGGTAAAGGTCAAGGGTTAGGTTGGAAATTCTCCTTTGTCCTAAGGATTGAGGGGGATTTTTGTCTCCTAAATGTAATCTTTATTGTTTAGCAAGTGTGGGGAATTGCTCTGGTAGTTGACTGGTAGCGGTGCAGGAAGCAGGGACACACGCAGGTTTAAAGTCCAACTTAAGTGTTTTATTCACACTTGCAAAACAGAACACAAATTCAGCCTTAGCTTAGGCACATGCAAAAACTTTACAAAAGTAATTCCTGCCCGGCTAGGCGCTGTCTAATACATTTGACGGAACCTAGCTATCGGGGTACCAGGCTGCCTGGCACACGCTCTTGGCCAGCAGCAAGACAGGAGGCCCTCAGTTACCTTTGCTGTGAGAATGCAATCTCGCTTTCAGCTCTCCAGGTAGGGCCTCTCCTACTGCTTCTGGCCTGCAGACTAAATCAGGCCCTAACGAGGTCTGTGACCCGCACCTGTGGGCAATTCACAAACCCAGGACCGAAGCCCGGGTGGAGTAGGAGTCCCACTACCAGCCTACCCCTACTCCATAATAAGCAGGCCCAGTGCGGACATTACAAATGTGTCTGTGTTAGCTAGGCCAACACAGACAAAACAGACTATTCCTGCTTATCATGTCTGCATTAACCCCTGAACTTTGTGCATAATATTGAAATACTGTATATCAATATACTAATGATAAATCCAGGCCAAAGTTTCCTCTTTGAAAGTAATATTTCTTAGCTACAAATTCTTAACCAGTTGCTCCCAGATCCAAACAGTGGGTAAAATACACATAATGCAGCATGAAGGGGCTCGGTGAAGGTGGTGGTGAAGGTGTGTAAGTGTCTGATGGGGTCACACAGCTCATAGAAGGACAACTCCCCCGCCTCATAATCCAGACAGATCCGGACTCTATCACTGGAGATATTGTCACGTAACTGGATCACTTTCCCGTCATGTATAACCGAATACTTGTTATTATTCCCCATCAAACTCCAGGACTTCTTATTATATCCAATACATGACTGGCGCCCCCTCCTGTCTATACTGGGATAACACATCCCGACCCTCCACCTCCCTGATCTACTGCCCTCCACATCCCAGTAATGTCGTCCTGAGGTAAATCTCCGGCTGCTCATCACCTGATAATACTGGAATCTCTCTGCTGTTTCTGGACGATTCTGCTCTTCTTGTGTCCACGTTGCAGTTTTCAGGTCGTCTGACATATGGAGATTATTATGAGCCGTGTTTACATCCAGTAATATGTCTGCAGGACCCTCCACATAGATCCCGCTCCTTATACCTGATATTATGTCACATAATGTGTGTAATGTGTCTGAGATCACAGTCACATCCAGACCATCTACATCATGGCGCTGGTTATCATGTCCCCCTGTGTCCTCATCACCTCCCCCTCCTCGATCACACAAGTCACCTGTGTCTGGTTCCTGTAACACAGTCAGTGGATCAGTCATGTTACATAGCTCCTCAATGTGCCTCATCTTCCTGGACAGCTCGTCCTTCTGTATCTCCAGCTTCTGGATCAGAGCAGACAGGAGAGGGACTTTTCCTTCCTGCCTGGAGATCTCACTCAGGACCCTCTTCTCCAGGTCCTCAGTTCGTCTCTGATGTCTATAACAGGGCAGTGACTCTCTCAGCTTCCTTAGATGCCTTTTTTTGAGCTCTTGTACAGGCTCTGCAGACCCTGGACTTTCCTCAGTTTCCCCTTTTGTCTATGATTAGTCTTTGGAAAATATTTCTCATTTACTTCTTCTTCTTCTCAGAGCCTCTTCCAGCATCCCACTCGATGTCCCGATGTTCTCCGGCCAAACTGCAGACACACAGATACAAGTTTCATCCACAATGCAGTAATATTTAAGGGTTCCTTATGGACTGACATTTTCGCTGTTCTCCTAAGTGCTGGGGTCAGATAAGACGTGTTCTGGTGACTTGCTGTGAACTTTCAGGTGTTTATCACACAGAGAAGCTTCACACATCAGACAGGACTTCACAGCAGGTACAAAAGAGTCCACACAGTAAGTGCAGCAGATCCCGGTGATCTCCTCTTGGTTTGGCTGAGTAGCCAGGAAACATTCTGCTACGTTATGGAGATTTATGTTCCTCATCAGTGGTGGTCGCTCCTGAAACCTTTTTCTGCATTCAGGACATGTATAAGCTCCAGACCCATCCTGTGTATCCAGCACACGATCAATACAGACCCGGCAATAATTGTGTCCACATCTCAGCATTACTGGATCCTTAAAAACACATAAACAGATGGAGCAGAGCAGCTCCTCTTTTAGATCAGCAGAAGCCATGGCTGATAGAAGAAGGAAGAAACAAAACTTCTTGTGCCACAGGTCGGACAAGATGGAAAGTTGGAGTCACGCCTACTCCACGCCTACTCACTGAACTCCCTATAAACTTTTTCATTTCTTTGTCCTTGAAGATTTACAGTCTGTATTATGTTTACCACTCTTTCTTTTTATTTTTACAATGTTTCATAGAAATAAAAAAAAAAAAGTAGCATGACTTGGTAGCTAAAGCCACAGCCCATCATACATAATAAATAACCATTAAATAAAGGAACACACTCACCCATTATGAATAAAATAAAGATGCGATGTTTATTAATAACTACTAATTATTCAAATATTTAAATCGCTAATTAATAAGAATAAATAATTGATTAAAATATCATAAAACGATAATGTCTCCAACATAAATGAAAGTCCACCCGATGGTGACAAGTCCTACTAACAAACATTGCAAAAGTCCATAATAAAATCAACACTTCTAAATCTACTCTTACAAGTGCCCTTCGGGCCGTAGCCGTACGGGCATATGTCCGGCGCGATGGAGAGGAGTAGGGCCTCTCCATAGAAATTCAAAGGCATACGACCATGCACACAGGGAAAGATAAGACATGTCCTATTCTTTCCTTGTGTAGAGAGTGGTACGGTGCCGCATGTGTGTAGCACCGTATTGCTCCGTGCGGCCATTGCCCTCTATGGGGGACGTATGTCCCTCGTACAGGAAGTGTGAATGCGGCCAAAGGCTGGAGGGCAGGGCTCTACTTAGAGCATCCAGATGATTCGGCAGATTGACCAGGGTGATCTCTTCTATTTATGTCAATCAAATTTCTGCTGACCAACATCTTCCAATACTCTTCAAGCACAGTCTGACGATAGTTGACCAATCCCCTAAAATCAGAAGGTTCAGAAGACAATGGTTTCAGTGTTCGTATATAGTTTTTTCACTCTGCCAACTGAAAAAATGAACTTTGAGCCAACTATTTATAGTCTCTTACAGTCTTAAACCAATACAACTAAATGTATCTAGAATATTCTGACCTTTTAGAACATTCCAGAGACTATGACGCATTAACACGAAGTTGCCTAGCAATTACTGTGAACTAAGGCTATGTAAATTATTGAATAGTATTCCTTAATATTCCATTAATGATATGTAGGTTGCTTGGGTGATAGAATTTTAGTTGTGGCAATGTAATTTTTTTTTCAAAGTGCTTTCTCATATCGCTGCCTGAAATGATGGTTTTGGGTAGGGGGTCTAGCATTAATAGCTAGAAAGAGGATAGAGTATATATTGTCTAATGTGTTAGGCCTCATTCACACAGCTATGTGTTTGTCCAGACCGGAAGTTGAGACACTGTAGGGCACATTTACTAAGAACAGTGCAAACTGCACTATGGGCTCACAATCTAATCATCCTAGGCATATGTTTTGGATTGTGGGAGGAAAACAGAGGATCCGGAGGAAACCCATGCAAACACGAAGAGAACATACAAACTCTTTGCAGATGTTGACCTGGATGGGACTTGCACTCAGGACCGCAGCACTGCAAGGATGTAGTGCTAACCACTGAGCCACCATGCTGTAAATGTGCCCCTGTATCCTCACCATACAGTGACCGTGTTCCATAAACATCTATGGAGGCCATGATCTGGACGCAAATTGTGCGGCCAGATTATAGGTCCCTATATGGTTGTGTGAATGGGGCCTTACTGTAAGGAAGCTGGAATTCAGGAGTAGATGTCACTTCCCGCCTCTTTCTTCTTCTTTCTATCTCCAGAAGAACAGGAGGAAAGATGGCTGCAGTCTCAGGGAGTATAATACTGTGGTTATTTCACACTCTTGCGACCAAATATTCCTCACACATCATGTACTATTGTAGAATTAGCTTCTACATCATTTATGAGAGGATTTTTACCTCAGAAATACTTACCACAGGAGTTCATGAAGTCACCATGTACTGATCAGTTATCTTAAACATGGCAGACATGGCTGTGATATATGTGATATATGTCAGCTTATTACCTCACATGATGTAGGTATTGCGGCCTAATGCTACTTAGGGGCATTATGTGAACATGACTGAAGGAGCGCAAGAAATCACCATTGCTCTCCAAGTTACCTCACACAATGCAGACATGGCTAATCTAGGTGGAGCTGCTTTACACAGTGATTTCTATAGGAGTGGAGTTACCTCACACACTGTAGATATGGCTGATTATATTGTAAGACTTATCTCATATAATTATCAAATGCTATTATCACATTATAATCACATACTCCGGACATGGCTGAAGTATTACCTCATGGATTCAGGTAACAACCATGTCACTTCATGTATCTGTTCCCCTCACTCTAGAACTGTTATGGCTGCTCATATGTGCACTTGCTGTAGACATGGCTTATATTTTACATATTACTGGTCTATACTGCAGCATTAAGAGTCCTGGTGTGCTATGGAAGACAGGGGTTAAGGTATAATAGGGTGGACAGGGGTTAAGGATAGATATCAGCCATTATTGTGATCTCTATGGAGGAGGTCAAATAAATCACACACCCTGGTGAAAGAGGACCAGCCGGGGAAGGAAAGAGAGAACATAGATCACGTGAAGACTGGAGGGTAACAGAACGCCTTATGTAAACCACTTGTCTGGCACTTTAACCCCTTAAGGACGCAGCCATTTTGTAGCTTAAGGCTCAGCCCGATTTTTTGGATTCTGACTTGCTTCGCTTTATATGGTTATAACTTTTGAACACTGTTACTTATCAAAACGATTCTGAGATTGTTTTTTCCCCACATGTTGTACTTCATTTTAGTGGTAAATTTTGGCAGATAAGTTTTGCGTTTATTTACAAAAAAAAGAAAATATGATAAATTTTTTGAAAAATTTGCCATTTTCGAAATTTTAAATCATTGCTTTTTCAGGCAGATAGATTTACCACCTAAATAAGTTGCTGAATAACATTTCCCATTTGTCTACTTTACATTTTCATAATTTCTGAAATGTCTGGATAATTTATTTTGATGTCACGCGGCTTACAAATAGAATATCGCTTTCCCGGATTTTCAGAATTGACTATTTTGGGGATAAATACAGTTTTGAATGAAATTTTACATATTTAGCATCAAAACACGATTGGTAAGTGCTAGCACCATTTTCAAATCTGCATGCACACTCAAACTCTCAGAAAAGCTTTTACGAAAGATTGTTGAACCACCTTGAGATCTTCCTGAGTAATTGAATCAAAGATGGAGGATGAAAAATTTAGAATGGTCAATTTTCCCTATCTTATTTAGCACTAAAATTTACATCATTTCAAAAAATTAAAAAATGAGAGAAAACCCTAGACACATTTGTTCTGCATATTTCTTCTTGAGTAACTAAAGAACCCTCCACATGTGGCCAGTGATTGTTTTATCGGGGGCCACAGGCAAAGGTGCCGAACGGGAAGGAGGGCGCCTGCAGATGCGCCAGCGATTTGTAGTTTCCAATTGGCCCATCTTGAGCTATAGAAATTTTCGCGCTTTCCGTATTTGGGCCGGTGACGGCATTTTTTCTTGCTGGAGTGAGAATGCTTTTCCATGGTACCATTTGGGGTTGTGAGCGGCGTATTCACTATTGTGAAAATTTAGGAACTGTTTTGAGAGGAGGAGTAGGGAACAGATCAATGTTGTTACTGGGATTTGTTTTACTTTTCTCCTTTGTTTAGTTTTGTTGTTGGTGTTCAGGTGTACCTCTATGTGTAATCATGGTATCTTTATTCTATGGGTTGATACGATTACGGGGCTCCCAGACATAGAATAATTTGTCTCTACGTTTTTACTAAATTTGTCCCACACAAAAACCTAATGTGGGAAAAATCTATTCATTTATGTATGCCGTCTTCCAAGTGGCAATAGAATTGTTCCTTTTGGCTCACGAGGAGCTGGTGAAGGCTGTTTTTTTGCGGGACGTTGCTTGCACCCCAGTATCAGTCTGCGTGAACCTATGGGTTTGATCGTATTTTTACATAGCATATTTGAAGGGATTGGACCGGTAAAAAAATCCTAATTTTTACGGCTCGTTTATGCTACGGGAGGTTGTGTCACAGGACACTGAGAACTTTTAATTCTCAGGTGTGCGAACGCCGCCGTCGAGGTGGGGGTGATACTATATATGTGGGGTTCTGTGTGATTTGATTTTAGCGCTTTTTGTGAGTTACATGTCTCTTTCATGATGTTCAGGGGGTTGGGGACATTCTTTAGTGATTATGACTTTATTTTTTTATCGAAAACTTTTTTTTTTACTTTTCACTTTATACAATGGAACGATGAACAAGCAATCATTCGATTGCTTCTTCATATAATATTCTGCCAAACTGAGATTGCAGAGCTATTATCAGGTTGTCAGCCTTCCACTTGCGAATACGATCGCGGGGGTGTACACTGGAGGTGCGGCTATTAGTTACCAGACGGCACCCGATGCCGGTTTGGCTCTGATCCAGAGCCGAGCCGGCAAAAGCGCCGTGGCGGATATATCCGCCACGGAGCGTGAAGGGGTTAATAAATTACCTGTAACACAAATATCAGTAAACTTTAATAGTATAAATAACTTCCAAAATATGGCAGAGACTTCTTTCTGGGTGGAAAATTAGGCCACAGCTTTATTTTGTATATATTAACCAGTAATTTACAAAAATAAGGCACTTGGGATAGAATCACACATTTTTGGGCTCTGGAAGTTGTTTGTCCAGCTGGACTCCCAGCTGGCAAGTCGGACAACCAAGCAACCACCATGGTCCTGTCCAGATATATTTATATCTCTGGACCCGAGGATGCTAGAGCCCCTGTAAATTGGGCCACTGTGATTTCCTGACGATAAGAAATCAAAAAATGTAGTCGCCCTCGGGCTGAGATCGACCATAACTCCATAACTGTCCCTAGTCGATGTATTGGTTTAAGAGTTTTTACTACTCATTGGGGGTCATTTACTAAGGGCCCGATTCGCGTTTTCCCGACGCGTTACCCGAATATTTCCGATTTGCACCGATTTCCCCTGTATTTCCCCGGGATTTTGGCGCACGCGATCGGATTGTGGCGCATCGGCGCCGGCATGCACGCGACGGAAATCGGGGGGCGCGGCCAAGCGAAAACCCGACGGATTCGGAAAAACCGCCGCATTTAAAAAAAGAAATGTGTCGCTTGGGACGCGCTCACCTTCACTAGAAATAGGCCGGTGAACTCCAGAGCGTTCAGATGCTTTTCAGCGCAGCAGCGCCACCTGGTGGACGGCAGATGAACTACCTTCATGAATCCCGGCCAGACCCGAATCCAGCGCAGAGAACGCGCCGCTGGATCGCGAACGGACCGGGTAAGTAAATCTGCCCCATTGTCTCCTGTTTGAAAATGGAGGGAAAATCAGCTCAAGTCTTTGGAGACGATGCAGCTACAGAGATCCCTTGAAGCCCAGTACGTGCTCAGAGGCTGATGGATCAACTGCTGCTCTGAGTTTTGTAGAATGCTTGGGGTGGTGGGTTCAGGGGCTTTGGTCTTCAGTTGTTCCGCCCACATATACTTGTACATTGGTTGGTCTGGTACACATATTTATACATCTTGTTTTGGCCTCCTGCTGGTTGGTGTCCTAGAAAATGGTGGTGGATTCTAGATGCCATCTCCAAGTGGAAGTGGCTCTCCTGAACCGATGGTGTACTGTTAAGGGTAAAGGGCAGGTTGGACCAGATTTTGTAGTTCCAATGACTCCTCTTTGCAGGTGCTAATTGGTGAAAATCTTATTTATTTGGTACACAAAGAGGTTAATCCTTCGTCATGACACGCTATAAGCATAGTTAATGTACTTTCAGAGTTCCTGACCTGGCCCTGGTTTGCTGACAATATTTAGGTACTGACTAGTCACACCATATTTTCATAAGGAAGAGGGAGATGATACAGCGATAGGGATGGTGTTGGGTGGGCGTGGGTGGCCACCTTGGCTGATAAGAAGCTGGTCTGGGTGTAGCTTCTGTGCCCCTGTAAACAAACAGGGGCATGGCCCAGATGTGGCTCTCTGATTTGGTATTTTAGGAGCCACCGCACATAGGAAATAGTCAGTCACTCACCCAAGCCTAGGGTGGGAAATGCAGCTTCTACAATCTACTAAAATGCCCAGCACAGTCCCCACAAAAATAATAAAATGTAATACTTACCGCTGGCAGAGGTGCACACATGCTATGACGCGGCCGTGTGGCTGCGAGTGACATCATAGCACGCGTGCAGCCAAAGCACATAGACCTAAAAAAATTGTGCTTGATCTATACTCAAGTATACACGGTAATTTATCCAATTACTTTTGAGCCCCTGAGATGAATGTATTAACAAAATTTTTAGTTCCTCACATATTTATGCAATCATATTGTTCAACCCAGTAAGTCTGAACTTAAACTGCATCTGAATTGTTTTGTTCAAAAATTCATTGTGATGTAATGTAAAGCGCTATGGAATTTCATGGCGCTATATAGATAAAGATTATTATTAATATTATGTAAAAAACCAAAATTAACAGGGGGCACAGTATAAAGATAATACAGGGGGCACAGTATATAGCTAATACAGGGGGGACAGTATAAAGATAATACAGGACAGGGGTACAGTATATAGATAATACAGGGGGCACAGTATATAGATAATACAGGGGGCATAGTATATATATATAATACAGGGGGCACAGTATATAGCTAATACAGGAGGCACAGTATATAGATAATACAGGGGGCAAAGTATATAGCTAATACTGGAGGCACAGTATATAGATAATACAGGGAGCACAGTATATAGATAATACAGGGAGCACAGTATATAGATAATACAGGGGGTGCAGTATATAGATAATACTGGGGGCACAGTATATAGCTAATACAGGGGGCACAGTATATAGATAATACTGGTGGCACAGTATATAGGTAATACTGGGGGCACAGTATATAGATAATACTGGGAGCATGGTATATAGATAATACTGGTGGCACAGTATATAGATAATACTGGGGGCACAGTATATAAATAATACTGGCAGCACAGTATATAGATAATACAGGTGGCAGAGTATACTCTACACTGTGAGCTCTGCTACATCTCACAGACATGTGCCTGCCTCCCCCTTCCCCTGGATCACTTATCTCCTTGTAACTGTGATAGGGATGGATTCTATATCCCCTTATATATCCACTTATTGAGAGCCTGTTCCTCTTAATTCCCTTAGTTCAGTTTAAGAGAATTGTGAATAAAGAAGATGAATAATGATCTGTGTAGGCGACCAGAATGAACTTTGATCAGTTATTAAGACTCTTCATTATGGAACTAGCTGTACCTGGCTCTTGATGGAAAAATCAATAAGCTAAGTATTAAATATAGCTAAGAAGAAACTGACTAATTGCTATGAAATTATCAAATGTGTTAAATTATCAACAAACCAACAAAAAAACACATTAACGCCATTTTCATTTGGGACGTTTTTAAAGTTTTCACTGTGCCCTCCAAAGGACACCTCTCCTTTGTTCTTTGGGTTTGGAGATACCAAATTTATACAGGTTTTATTATGTTTTAGTAGATTTTTTAAAAATTTACATTTTGCCTTATTCTTAGGCCAATATCTTTTTCATATTTTGATATACAGGGCTGTGTAGGGTGTGATTTTTGCAGGATGGTATGATATTTTAATTGCTACGATGTTGGACACTGTAGAATCTTTTGATCATTTTTTGATCATTTTAATTAAAATTTCAAAAAAGATGCAATTCGGATATTTTTCCATTATACGGTTCACCGCCTGGAATAACAATTTTTATATTTTGAAAGATCAGGCATTTTGAGACGTGATGATTCCTAATCATTTTTGGTATCATCTTTATTTGTTTATTTTTATATCAGTTCTAAGGAAAGGGGGGGGGGGGATTTTAGGTTATTACTTTTTTTTTTACTGTAATTTTAGACCCCCTAGGGTACTTGAACCCTAAGGGCTGTGATGGATCCTGCCATATACTGCAATACATCTAAAATGCACAAACATACCTCCTTAATTCAATATACAACTTTACAAAATGACTACGTACATTGTGATTTGCAGGGAGCGGGTGAATCCACAATTAACCATGTACAGTTAGAGAAGACTTGCTCTACCATTATGGGGAGGATAAGTGCTCCCCAATGATGTCATTGAGAGTGCCCCCCCCCCCCCAAATGGTGGCGCACGGACCACATCAATTTTAATGCCCCTGGTAGCTTTCCTGGCGGCATTTAAACAGTTAAGACCCGCAATCGGTACCAGCTCTTATTTCAGGCATTACTAGGGGTGTGGCTTGGAACCAGGTACAGAACTTCAGAATTTCAAGTTTGGGTCCACACCTCGCTAATTATGGGAAACAAGAACCCCTTGGGGGTCATTTACTAAGGGCCTGATTCCCGACGTGTTACCCAAATATTTCCGATTTGCACCGATTTTCCCTGTATTGCCCCGGGATTTTGGCGCATGCAATAGGATTTTGGCGCATCGGCGCCGACATGCACGAGACGAAAATCGGGTAGGGGGGGGGGCTGTGGCCGAGCAAAAACAAGATGGATTCTGAAAAACCACCGCATTTAAAAAAAAAAGGGTTGCGGTACTCGCGCTTACCTTCACTTGGTCCGGCTTGGTGAAGATCAGTGCATTCCGGGGAACTTCAGCGCAGCAGCGCCACTGGTGGACGTCGGAGGAACTACCTTAGTGAATCGCCGGAAGAGCCGAATCCACCGCAGAGAACGCGCCGCTGGATCACGAATGTGCCGGGTAAGTAAATGTGCCCCATTGTGTTCCACTGGAGTTCCAGAGTTCCGGGTACAGAACATAATTTTAAGTTCAGGTCCATTCATCACTAATTAGGGCAAAACAAGAACCCCTTGTGTTCCCCTGGAGTTTCAGCAGTGGGACCACTACCAATCCCCTTAAAGGTCGTGATCATGTGACGTTTTGTGCTTTCTATATCAGGTCTTCCGAGACAAATTTTCACCGATATACCCAATATTTGGAGCAGTATTCACACAAATTATAGGGCATGCCGCTTTTTCAGCACATTTGCCCCAAAAATTCTCTAAGCATAAAGGTATGAGAGAGAATTTATGGATATTATAGAAATTTAGGTTTGCCTATGATGGAGTGGAGGTCACTCTGGTGGGCTCTACTAGAAATGGATGACCCAATCCAAAAGGTCTAAGACTTACCTTACTCGATTAATGGGGAGTAGGTGACTTTGGACTAATGCAAAGAAACCAGACACACAAAGCTTTGAAATGTACAGTTATTTTTATTATTAGAGATTTATTGGAAGAAAGTGAAAAATTATGGGGGTCAGCAGAAGAAACCATAATGAGGTACATAATCTCAAGCAAGGGTACAAAACCCAAAATGTTCCTACATGAAGCAAGCATGAAAAAGCAGAAACCTGTGGACCAAACATTAAAATAACAAAAAGTAGGGAAAAAAAACGGACAAAAACCCAAGATAATCACCTTTGCCATAAGTTTTAGGCATTTATATCCTCTTTACCCCCATATATGGCAGTAGCGATAAATTTGAAAAACACAATCAAGTATTTTTAAAATTATTAAAAAACATATTTTTGTCAGGGTTCGGGGTCAGTGGACCCCCTGGACCACTGCGGGAGATGGTACTAGCCGACACCTGGGACCGGAGTCTAAGTGGCACCTGGTCTTCACCAGAGCCCGCCGTAAAGCCGGATGATCTTACTTCGGCAGGGTGCCACCAGGTCGTTCCACATGTGTGACCAGCCCACAGTGGCAGCCGAGGTCGCGTTACAGAATCATAATCCAGGCTCAACGTTAGGAACAGGCACCGAGTCAGGGCAGGCGGCAGAGATGCAGAAGTCAGAGGTCAGGTCCGAGGTCACAACAGGAGGTCAACGCATAGGCAGGGAACGGGAACAAGGGACGACACACAAACTCACAGGGAAGCTTTCTCTAAGGCTGATGAGCGCAAAGATCCGGCAGGGAATCCTGAGAACAGCCGGCCTTTTAAAGAAAACCCGGGGGTGCCAGCGCCAATCAGCGATTCGCTGGCCCTTTAAATCCTGGAGTGCCGGCGCACGTGCACCCTAGGGAGCGGGGATGCGCGTGGCCTAGGCTGGTCGGGAGCAGGCTCGTGGGAAGGTAAGTGAGGGCAGCGCCACAACGGAGAGGGGTACCGGCGATCCGTAACATGGATCGTGGGGGCACCCGTGACAATTTTTACTAGTCATCATAAAGTATTATAAATAGTACAAATATGTACTCATAGAATACAGGGGTATATTACACAGCATATTTCATGACTATTTTATAATTTTTTGTTATGATCAGCTTCCCCAAAAAATTTCCCAAAAAACACTTTTTAATTAAAATTTTATTATTGGGAAAAAAAGCCGTGATTTGAACATTTGGAGTTTTTTCTCCCGTTAGGCCTTCTGCATTGCAGCATATTGTGAATATATTGCTCATCTGTAAAAGTCTGTCGGAGGGAGATGAGGTTGAATTACAGGCCTGCAGTAATAAACCTCATCTCCCTAAAGAGTGACTGATGTTTGAGTGTAGGAAGTTGTTTTGGTTACTATTGTGATTAGAGGTTATTAGGAAAGCTTCCCTCAACTTGAAAAGACATTCTCACCCTAAACAGACTAAACAGAGGCTTCCCTTAGTAACACTCAGTCGGAGTGTTACTAGGGAGGATATTTAGTCCTTTTATTTTTTCATTAAAATAATATAACATTCTTTTAAAAATAGCATATTCGTAAAAAAAATGCCTCAAATGACCCAATACCTACCCATTACTCAAAAGTAACTGAAATAACAATTATCCTTTAACTTTCTGGGCCAAAAAGGGCTATCCTCACGTCCCATTCATCCACCTACCACCCCTTCTACCTTTATAGGTAGAATCGGGGTGGTAGGTGCCCTTTAAGGTTTATGTTTATTGGGTAAAAAAAAAATCCTGATCCCAAATTTGTCAGTAAGAAGAAATTTCAGGATCAACTTACTTTTAAGCAACCATCAATTAGACATATTACAGCATGAAGGGGCTCGGTGAAGGTGGTGGTGAAGGTGTGTAAGTGTCTGATGGGGTCACACAGCTCATAGAAGGACAACTTCCCCGCCTCATAATCCAGACAGATCCGGACTCTATCACTGGAGATCTTCTGAGGTAAACAGGTCTGTAGGGCTTCAGGTATCACCTTTAAAGGTAAGATGATACCCCTTTTCCTCACTACACTAACTCTAGTCTAATACTCCACTCTTCAGAGGCAGGGGCTAAGCTCTTCCTGCTCTGGTATGGGCTAGACAGAGATTTCTCACTCACTCTAGGATTCTCCTACACTAGAATCTCATAAGTCCTCTAGAACATTCCTGGCCAGGGGGTTTTATTACCTCCCTTTGGTCAGGTGGTGGCTGCTCCTCCAATCACATCTCAGCTTACAGAGCACAGGATGTAACACATCATTGGACAATAGCATCTTGCATCATACAAAATACTTAACTCCTGCCTTGCCAGGCAGGATTAACCACTGCAATACCCCTATGTCCTATAAGGACCATGTAGTGTAATGGGATTACATGCAGGTGGGACGTATTCGCAAACCCTCCCTCGCCATTGCATCGGCGAGGGTGTTGCACTACCATTTGAAATGGTAGGTTTCCTTTAACCTGTAGATGATTTTTTAGGTCATGATGGTTTCTTCCAGTTCCTGACTCCCCCTAATATCTTTATAGAACCTTCTTCTACATATAAAGCAGCATGAAGGGGCTCGGTGAAGGTGGTGGTGAAGGTGTGTAAGTGTCTGATGGGGTCACACAGCTCATAGAAGGACAACTCCCCCGCCTCATAATCCAGACAGATCCGGAATCTATCACTGGAGATATTGTCACGTAACCGGATCTCATTACCATCGAGTATAACTGAGTACTTATTATTATATCTCCACAAACCCCAGGACTTCTTATTAGTCCCAATGTATGACTGCCACCCCCTCCTGTCTATACTGGGATAACACATCCCGACCCTCCACCTCCCTGATCTACTGCTCTCCACATCCCAGTAATGTCGTCCTGAGGTAAATCTCCGGCTGCTCATAACCAACAAAGCTTAATGTAGGGCAAATATTCAGATTTTTTTCTAACATTCTAGAAGAGGAAGTTGTGAAACAATTATTGTGTATTTAGGTCTATGTAAATTATCGCTTTGCATTCCTAGATCTTCCAGCATTGATATGTAGGTTGCTTAGGTGGTTGGGTGAATTTTGTTTGTTTCAATGGAATGATTTATTTTTAAAAGTGGTTTCTTATATCCTGAGATTATGGTTTAGGGCAGATTAAAGTTGATTTCAGGCACTCATCAAGTGAACAATTGCTTATTTATTTGTGCGGCCAGAAAATCGTAAAACGTTTCAGAAAATTTTTGGCTTTTGTCAAACTACAAAAAATACATATAATATTAGTGTATTTACTGCATAAATACATTCTAAACAAAATATACATATATATTCTATACTTAATATACAACAAATGTGCTGACGAATAAACATTTTTTATCCAGTGGAATGACTGCACATATTGGGGCAGATTTACTTATCCAGTCCATTCGCGATCCAGCGGCGTGTTCTCTGCGCTGGATTCGGGTCCGGCCAGGATTCATTAAGGTAGTTCCTCCGCCGTCCACCAGGTGGCGCTGCTGCGCTGAAAAGCATCGGAATGCACTGGAGTTCACCGAGCCGGGCTGAGCGAAGGTAAGTGCAAGCTCCGCGACAGATTCTTTTTTTTAAATGCGGCGGTTTTTCCGAATCCGTCGGGTTTTTGTTTTGCCACGCCACCCGATTTCCGTCGCGTGCATGCCAGCGCTGATGCGCCACAATCCGATCGCGTGCGACAAAATCCCGGGGCAATTCAGGGGAAATCGGCGCAAATCGGAAATATTCGGGTAACACGTCGGGAAAATGCGAATCGGGCCCTTAGTAAATGACCCCCATTGTAATGATAATATGAAAGAAAATTGCGATTCAAAGATCTTAATAAACATAAACATTAGGCATAATCCGGCTGTCTGATTGTAAATCGGAGGTTAAAGGAGCACAATAAGCTAAAGATTTGTAGGATATAAGTTAAGGGTCAAGCTTACCACAAGCCACTGAGAGAAATAGAAGGTCGGGTTGAAGTTCACGATAAAGCGCTATGCGAAACGCACGTCTGTGCTGGATGCGTCACGCTGCCCGAGTGTGTAGGAGAGTACTTGAGCAGAAAGCCATACCTCAAGAGGTGATGTGGCTAATAGGAAAAGTAGGTAAGAGAAGGAGTAGGTAAGAATAGGTGTGTGGGCTCGGGAGATCTCGTAATTTCAAGTGTGTTCTTCATGTAGTGCCAAAAGCTGCCCATGCTTGAGTACTTGACGTTCAGTCGGCATGTAGTGCCAAATGCTACGCATGAGTGAATACTTGGAGTAAAGAATGTATCGTGGAATACTGTGTATGTCAGGATTCAGGGGTAATGGATCCGCTGTACCACCGCAGACGTTGATGTAAGCCAACACCTGGGAGCGGCGTCTAAGTGATACACGCCGCTAAGCAGGTTGGACTTGCTGTGGTGTGGTAGCACCAGGTCGCTCCACAGGAGTGACTTTGTCCGCATCGGCGGCCAAGGCAAAGTACAGTCGCAGAGCATAATCGTAGTCAGGGACATGCAGGAGGTCAGGACAGGCAGCATGGGATAGTAGTCAGTAGCGGAGCAGAAGGTCAGGACAGGTGGCAGAGGAGGGTAGTTGGGAACAGAACCGAGGTCACAATGGGAATTCAGCAGTCAACAGTCACAAGGCATAGGGAGAAAGCGTTCTCTCAGGCACAAAGATCCAGCGGGGCATAAGGGAATAGGCTGGCTATTTATTAAGTTCCAGGTGGCCAGCACCAATTAGCGGCCCGTGAGCCCTCTCTACGCACCCGCACCCGACGCGCGACGTAATATTACGGCGCGTGTCGAGAAGGGGTTAAACTTTTCTACCTCAAGATCTGTATGCAAATATTACATGGCTATAACTAGATTGGTACAAAAAGTTGCACTATTTTAGGTATGTTATGAATCGAAAAACTTGAACTCAGCCCTTGTGGCCATTCAGAGGAACTGAATTCTTTCTAAATGGAAATCTCTGTAGTGATCAGCAGCGAATGCAGCTTCATTTACCAACATCAGAGAAATGTTATTGTCCAAAGAAGCAAATTCTGGACTGCATTCACATTGGCATTTTATTCTGCATCAGTGATCACTGAAGCCATTCTGGCCTATGGACACATACTGATTGGTTTTCCCATCCTGGCTTCAGTGATTTTTCACTGTTGTCATGCTAAATCATTCGTTCCAATGGGCTTTTTCACACTTCACTTTTTCTCCACTGATCAGTGTAAAAAAATATAGAACCTTTCCTTTTTGTGTTCACCGACACCATTGGATTAGTGGAGAAAAACTGAAGTGTGAAAAAGACCTTTCAAAAGAATGGGTCAGTAAGGCATCAGTGAAAAAGCACTGAAGGCAGGAAAATAAAACAATCTGTACATGTCTGTCATGAACCCCCCACATCAGAGTTCAATCGATCCTTGCAAATTAACCCTTAAGCCCCGCCCACTTATGCAAAATGGCTTAATTACGCAAATTTTTACTACCCTAGCCCACGGCACATCCAGTCAACCACCTTTTTGTCAAGCAAACCCAACGTATCTGAATCCCAGACACTACACACCATGCACGTAAAGCCCAGGGGAAGCACACGGTACTCCCTACCACTTATGTGCCTATGGAACACTACTGCACAGAGCCACTCACTGCACCCCGATACAGTCACACGCTTATTCCATACACCTCAACGCTGCCACGACTCGCAATTACGGCTTACGAGACGCCCACACCAGGACCACACATACACTCAGATACACACTTTTCTACGTGTCGTGCAGTTCACCTGGACAAACACTGCCTATAGCTACTACTAGCACACAGACACACACTGCCTATAGCTACTACTAGCACACAGACACACACTGCCTATAGCTACTGGGCATCATATTTTGGGGGTGATTTTCTGTAAAGGGGAAAAGATGTCTGCACCAATCATGGTCATGGCTAATAGCAGGAATTTTCAATTTGCCGGACTGGCTGTTCGTCATGCAAAATATTCATGGCCTAATCTAAACAAATCCAAACTAAAAGTACGGGGTTGTTTCTACCTTTGAGTCCCGCACTCCACACTCGCCCATGGATTGCACCAGGTTTCCGGCCACCTGACCTTGCTCATTCCTTGTTTTCCTCTTACTTCCATTCAGTCTGGGACTAACAGGTTAACAGGGATGTGCTGCTCAGGTGGAGAGGCCCCATGGCTCCTCTATTTCACCATCCGGCTTTTCTTCCTGGGGTTGGTAGACACAGATTACTCTGTTGGGAAGCCTCGTCCGATGTCAGGCCTCTCACCCTGATCTTGCCATCTCTTGGCTGGAACATAGGCAGCTATAGGGTTTTGTGTCCTCTGCCGCGGGTCATTGAAGTTTTGGGTCTGATCCCACAGCGCTGAAAGCACTTTTCAAGATGCCTTCTCCTCCAAAACATTCCCTGTTGACACTGTCTATCAGAGACAGCTACCCCTGGCCTTACCGGGTTTGCTAGCACGTGGGAAGAATGGAGCACATTGGAGGAAGAATGGCAAAACGTTTTCCTATTCTCCCACAAGATGCCTCTGCCTTGCAGCTCCCAGGAAAACAAATTTTAGGATGCTTTCCCGGTGTTATTGTTACCGCCAATTACTTCATAGGATTTGAGGTGCCATACCTGTGTTGGCGGTGCGGTGCTGAGGTGCCAGACCTGTGTTGGCGGTGCGGTGCTGAGGTGCCAGACCTGTGTTGGCGGTGCGGTGCTGAGGTGCCAGACCTGTGTTGGCGGTGCTGAGGTGCCAGACCTGTGTTGGCGGTGCGGTGCTGAGGTGCCAGACCTGTGTTGGCGGTGCGGTGCTGAGGTGCCAGACCTGTGTTGGCGGTGCGGTGCTGAGGTGGGTTCCATCCTCCACATTTGGTGGGGATGTTCTTTGCTGCAGACGTTTTTGAATACGGTTTTTAAGGTATACCACCCAGCTACAGGTAAGCATGCGATTGCCTCCCCGCAAATGGCGATATTGTTTTTTTTGCCAGGCTCCATATCCTCCATCAAAAAGGCCTTACTACACCATTTTTGGAGGCACCAAGGACTGTGATCCTCCGGCACAGGAGGAGCCCTCAGCTTCCTACTATGGTCAATTGGATTCAGGAAATTAGACATATTCAAAAGATAGAGGACTTGGTGGCTGATGACTCCGCAAACCCGGGTAAAACGATTTCTTGTGGATTCCTTGGGAGACTTTCCAGGCCATTCAGGGCTTCCAGGACCTATTTGTTTGATTTTAGATCCCTGTGAGCACAACTAGATTTGTGAGGACTACACCCGTCCCGTTCTCCTACCTCTTCTGTCCTACCCCGGTTAGTAATTTTCTGATACGCACTTTTGAGTGGTTCTTCTATACATCATATCCTACAGTTTTACCCCTGTTGTCTCATTTTGGCTTTGATGGGGCCCTGCGAGGCCGGATCTGTATGTTGATTATATGCTTAATCTTTTTATTAGTAAACTTCGGATTAAACTTTAAAACTGCGGGTCCAGGCGTCTCCAGTAATAACCTGATCATATCTGCCTTGTTGTTGCTGAATTTGTCTCATCATTATGAACTTCACCGTTCACCAACACAACTATTTTATCCAGAGGTATCTCATCTGATCAGTCTCCTCTTGTGTCTACACAGGCGTCCTCTTCACTGTACTACGACTCTCATCGGGAACAGTCTATGTGCGGAGAGGATCAAACATCACTGACTGCAGCCTGAAGTGTCCTCATAAGGAAGGTGTCCTGGAGCTGTACAAAGAGTGTGGGCGAGAAGAGACCCATCTCCTGGAGCTGTGGTGTAATACCGGGTGGCACAGTAACAGGTTTGAGCCCCGAATTCACCTGGACCCGAGCAGCGGGTGCTGGACCCTGACAGACGCCAGGACGGACGACTCCTGCGTGTATAATGTTGTGCACTATGGAGGAAACCTCCAGACAAGTTTGTCCATCCGTGTATTAGGTAAGATCTCCACTCGCCGCAGTCCAAACACGGGGTGCACCTACACCAGGGGACCACACAAATTAGTCCCTACCAATCAATTCTCATGTCAGGGAAACCAAATGTATCCGAATCCCAGACACTACACTACTGCTAGCACACAGACACTCACTGCCTACAGCTACTACTAGCACACAGACACACACTGCCTATAGCTACTACTAGCACACAGACACACACTGCCTATAGCTACTACTAGCACACAGACACACACTGCCTATAGCTACTACTAGCACACAGACACACACTGCCTATAGCTACTGCTAGCACACAGACACACACTGCCTATAGCTACTGCTAGCACACAGACACTCACTGCCTATAGCTACTACTAGCACACA
>WNYA01000041.1:172205-404857 GCA_019512145.1 Engystomops pustulosus
CACACAGACACACCACTGGCCTATAGTACTACTAGGCACACAGACACACACTGCTATAAGGTACTGATAGCACACAGCCACACACTTGCTATATGCTACTGCTCGCACACAGACCCCCCCCTGCCTATAGCTACTCCTACCACCACAGGGCCCACCTGCTCTTAGCTACGCTCAGACCACAGCCACACCCCTGCCCTCGTACTACTAGCCACAGGCCATCACTGCGCTGACGACCGTGACTGCACCCTACCAGGCATCCCTTAAGACACACAACTGCCCTAGTGATGAGTTGCGCCCCACGTGACCACATCATAGCTACATAACCTCATGTCATGCTGGGAGTGTCCAGCATGCGCAAAAAAACCCTGTTAAATGCGGCGCAAATTGGTGGAAAGCCCGACGAAAATGTGGCCTTTGGACCCTTAATAAATGAGCCCCAATATCGGTTAGACGTTCCAGAGGTCGGCCGTCTCCTGTAGTTCTTCTTGTTTGCAGCAGGGATTGAGGCTCCACCACACAGGATCTTCTCCAGACTTTTCACGCTTCACGGCCGTCGCCGAGTAACATTCAGTCATAGCTCCCACTCAGACTCAAATGCAGTGGAATGTAACCTCAGCATATGATCAAGGCTGAAGCCAGTGAAATGTGTCAAAAACGCAACGCACAACGCAACCCAACGCATCATGTGAATGCGTCCTGAGGGAGAGGCTCCTTAGTTGCCCCAGCTCTGTGTTTCAGGTGATTGTCCAGATGAAAGACTAAGTCACAACCTATCTTTATGCTGCATATAGCTACTGCTAGCACACAGACACACACTGCCTATAGCTACTGCTAGCACACAGACACTACACTCACCGGCCACTTTATTAGGTACACCTGTCCAACTGCTCGTTAACACTTAATTTCTAATCAGCCAATCACATGGCGGCAACTCAGTGCATTTAGGCATGTAGACATGGTCAAGAAAATCTCCTGCAGTTCAAACCGAGCATCAGTATGGGGAAGAAAGGTGATTTGATGCCTTTGAACGTGGCATGGTTGTTGGTGCCAGAAGGGCTGGTCTGAGTATTTCAGAAACTGCTGATCTACTGGGATTTTCACGCACAACCATCTCTAGGGTTTACAGAGAATGGTCCGAAAAAGAAAAAACATCCAGTGAGCGGCAGTTCTGTGGGCGGAAATGCCTTGTTGATGCCAGAGGTCAGAGGAGAATGGGCAGACTGGTTCGAGCTGATAGAAAGGCAACAGTGACTCAAATCGCCACCCGTTACAACCAAGGTAGGCAGAAGAGCATCTCTGAATGCACAGTACGTCGAACTTTGAGGCAGATGGGCTACAGCAGCAGAAGACCACACCGGGTGCCACTCCTTTCAGCTAAGAACAGGAAACTGAGGCTACAATTTGCACAAGCTCATCGAAATTGGACAGTAGAAGATTGGAAAAACGTTGCCTGGTCTGATGAGTCTCGATTTCTGCTGCGACATTCGGATGGTAGGGTCAGAATTTGGCGTCAACAACATGAAAGCATGGATCCATCCTGCCTTGTATCAACGGTTCAGGCTGGTGGTGGTGGTGGTGTCATGGTGTGGGGAATATTTGCTTGGCACTCTTTGGGCCCCTTGGTACAACGCCACAGCCTACCTGAGTATTGTTGCTGCCCATGTCCATCCCTTTATGACCACAATGTACCCTGTAACATCTGATGGCTACTTTCAGCAGGATAATGCGCCATGTCATAAAGCTGGAATCATCTCAGACTGGTTTCTTGAACATGACAATGAGGTCACTGGACTCAAATGGCCTCCACAGTCACCAGATCTCAATCCAATAGAGCATCTTTGGGATGTGGTGGAACGGGAGATTCGCATCCTGGATGTGCAGCCGACAAATCTGCAGCAACTGTGTGATGCCATCATGTCAATATGGACCAAAATCTCTGAGGAATGCTTCCAGCACCTTGTTGAATCTATGCCACGAAGAATTGAGGCAGTTCTGAAGGCAAAAGGGGGTCCAACCCGTTACTAGTCTGGTGTACCTAATAAAGTGGCCGGTGAGTGTATATTTAAAACATATATGAGAGAATTTGAGCAACTAACATGTAAGTATAATATCTGATCTTTTGTTTAATCCTTTGGGCTGTCTTCTCTGTAATGTGAACATCCAGAATGTTTCACGGTTGAGCAGTTTACGCTCCATGTCCCCTCCTCTCACTGGCTGTGACACCTTTTCAATGTCTGTCCACGAAAAGCCATCAGTCTGTTTGTCATGGAAGTCCCTAAAGTGTTTAGAAATAGAGACATTGCTTATGTCTGACATGTTTAGCCGGGTCCTAACTTTGAGCGGACCAGCCGTATGGCCCACATGCTGCTTTCTACACTTCTCACAGGACGCCACATATATCACATTAGAGGTGTTACAATTAATGTAGGACTTGATGCTGTAACTTTTACCAGTAACCGTCGAAGACCATGTTACCTTTCTTGATGTATTCACAAATTTTGCACAGTTTATGACCACATTTATGGAGACCTTTATATGTCAACCACGTCGGTTTTCTAATGTCCTAGCTAAGGAACATACTTGGCAACAAATCAGTGCCCGTCTAGCAATGCACCTAAAACTCGAGGACACAGTGGGGGTCATTTACTAAGGGCCCGATTCACGTTTTCCTGACGTGTTACCCGAATATTTCCGATTTGCGCCGATTTTCCCTTTATTGCCCCGGGATTTTGGCGCATGCGCTCGGATTGTGGCGCATGGGCGCTGGCATTCACACGACGGAAATCGGGGGCGTGGCCCAACGAAAACCCGACGGATTCGGAAAAACCGCCGCATTTAAACAAAAAAAAGGGTCGCGGGACTTGCGCTTACCTTCACTAGGAATAGGCTGGTGAACTTCAGTGCATTCCGGCGGGCCTTGGCGGGCTTCAGCGCAGCAGCGACACCTGGTGGACGTCGGAGGAACTACCTTAGTGAAGCCCGGCCGGACCGCAGAGAACGTGCCGCTGGATCGCGAATGGACCGGGTAAGTAAATCTGCCCCAATCTGTCACAGAGCAGGCTCCTATACCAACATAGAAACAAATTTCTTGATAATATTTACAATCTGCCTCTATTGGTTACTAAACAAAGTAACAAATGTAACACCATTTATTGTTCCTCTGGTATTATTTTTGTTATGTTTGTGGCTGCTGAGATGTCGTGCCTATTATATAATCTCTGTGTAAGTCTCCTGTCCAAACTGTGACTTTCTGGTACAAAATCCACGCCAAGTGAACAGTTGCGGCTTAGACGCATATTTTTGACAACATGTTTGAGATGGCAGGATGTTGCCAATAGTGTAGTATTACCTGCAACTTTTTTTCTGAATGGTTTAACGATTACTTTGTCTTTTACCCCTGTAAGACTAATGTCCGAAAATTCGATGGACTTGCCTCCATATAAATTGGTGAATTATAGATTCATCTCATTCGTATTCCCAAATTCAACAAAAGATAAAAATATGGTTTCAGACCCCTTCCAAACCCATACCAGGTCATCACTATATGATCATATCCATCCCCGGTCTTGCATGACTGGTGTTTGGAGGCTTGCGTGTTCTCCTCACTCACACCACCTGATCAGTGACGTCACAGGGCCGGGCTTTTTAAATATGTGTGTTACCTTGCTAATGTTAGATCACGATTAAGACACATTTATCAAGATGTCTGCAAGTCAGAATATTTCTAGTTGACAACCAATCACAACCCCCTTTTAAAATATTCATGAGCACTAGTAAAATGAAAGCTGATCTGTGATTGTTTGCCATGGGCAACTAGAAATATTCTGACTTTCAGACAGCTTGATTAATCTGCCTCATAGTGTCGAAATTTGTTGTACCAGCGCGCTTGTCTGCGTGTATTTTATACAATAAGGAAAGAATATCCGTACGTTGGGTTTCCAGTGTGGTTGAGAGTGCAGGACTCATTGGAAAGTCTTTCTTGATCCCGGGTTCCATCCTGTATTAACCCCTTAACAACGAAGCCACTTTTTACCTTCCTGACACGGCCCATTTTTTCAAATCTGCCCTGTGTCACTATAAATGGTTATAACTTTGAAACGCTTTAAAGGGAACCTACCACCACGAATCTACCTATAAAGGTAGATCGGGTGGTAGGTGGATGTATGGGACGTGAGGATAGGCCTTTTTAGAGCTAATCCTCACGTCCCCGCTAGCGTAGCATAAACTTTATTGCCCTAATATGTAAATTTTATTAAGCGGCTACTGGGGCGTGGAGTAGCCGGACACGAGGCTACACGGCGCGGCTACTCCACGCCCCAGTAGCCACTTTCCCCGCCTACCCTGTGATCTTCGGCGCGCAGCACCTGGCAGCTGCGCGCCCTCGTCCGAGAAGCCGGAGTTCTGCGCATGTGCAGTAACTCCGGCCTCGTTCCCGAGATCGCGCATCCTCGGGCCTGCGCTCGGGCCACGCCCCAGTAGCCGCTTAATAAAATTTACATATTAGGGCAATAAAGTTTATGCTACGCTAGCGGGGACGTGAGGATTAGCTCTAAAAAGGGCTCACGTCCCATACATCCACCTACCACCCGATCTACCTTTATAGGTAGATTCGTGGTGGTAGGTGCCCTTTAACATATCCAAGTGATTTTAGAATTGTTTTCTCGTGACACATTGGGGCAGATTTACTTACCCGTTCGGTTCGCGATCCAGCGGCGCATTCTCTGCGGTGGATTCGGGTCCGGCCGGGATTCACTAAGGTAGTTCCTCCGCTGTCCACCAGGTGGCGCTGCTGCGCTGAAGTTCCCTGAGGCCCGCTGGGATGCCCTGAAATTCACCGGCCAATACCTAGTGAAGTTAAGTGTAATTTTTGCGACACATTTTTTGTCTTAAATGCGGCGGTTTTTCCGAATCCGTCGGGTTTTCGTTCGGCCACGCCCACCGATTTCCGTCGCGTGCATGCCAGCGCCGATGCACCACAATCCGATCGCGTGCGCCAAAATCCCGGGGCAATTCAGGTACAATCGGCGCACATCTTCCTGGACAGCTTGTCCTTCTGTATCTCCAGCTTCTGGATCAGAGCAGACAGTGAGAGGGAAAACACATAAACAGATGGAGCAGAGCAGCTCCTCTCTCAGATCAGCGGACGCCATGACTTACAGAAGGCGGGAAAAAACTAAACTACATATGTCCCACCCATTCATTTAACCCCTTAAGGACCTTTTCTTTATTGTTCCTGTTTCTTTACAACGTTGAATATAGTTTTTCAAATTTTTTTTTGACAGATAAAATACCTTTTCATTTCTCCATTGAGGCAGCTGTTGTCGATTGCAGGTTTTTATTTTAAACATTGCTTGCTGAGAAACTTTTTTTTTACAGTGACAACTTTAAAAAAAAATCTGAAGCTCACAGACATATTTAAGAATATAGAAACCCTGCTTTCTAGGGCATCTCTGGACATGTCCTGTACGCTGCAAGACAGGGCTGCCATCAGGAATTGTGGAACCAAAATAAGGCAAATTTTTTTGTCCAGTATCCTAGCGCGTATATTGCTTTTTACCATTTTGCACATTATCGCCCACATTTACTAAGGTGCTTGCGCCAGTTTTCCGTCGGACTTTGCACATTCTTTTCAGTGCAAACTGCTTGCACAGTTATTAAAGACGTGTCTGAAAGATATTTGTGAGGCATGCGACCTGCACAAATATTTTGTGGTGCGGCTGCACCATTCTTCGAGGGACACAAATTTCGGCACTGAAGGGGGCGTTACGGTGCAACGTCGGACCTTGCGCCACAGTTATCATGCAAAGTCTGACAGAATTGTGTCGCACTCCCTATGCTAAAGGCGCATCATAAAAAGTTGACGCACTCTGTCGGAGCAGTGCAGGGGACACTAGATTTACGAAGAACAGGTGCCAAAAATCCTGACTCTGGCGCACTCTGCACACTACACAGGCAAACTGTACATACTGTTTTTAGTAAATGTGGGCCTATATATTCATTTTTCCCACACTAGAAGGTAACCAAGTGACTTCAGACTACAGTATACAGTAGTGGCATCAAGCTACGTATAGGTCATGATCGAAAATCTCAAAGACTTCTCCTGGCAGCCGGTCTACACCATACCACAGGCACTTCCTGTTTTAGCTCTTCAGGACTTAGACCTTTTTTTTTTTTTTCTGTTTTTTGTTTTTTACTCCTCTCATTTCGAAAGCCTTATCTTTTTTCTTCTTTCATTTACAGAGCTGTGTGAGGGCTTGTTAATTGCAGGACATATTGTATGTTTTAGAAACACCATTTAATGTTCCATGCAGTGTACCGGAAAGCTGATTAAAAAATTTGACCGTGCGGTGAAATTGACAAAAAAAAAATTGCACCATTTTCTTGCTGGATCTGTTTTCAAGCCTTCCAGTGCGTGCTACAAATGACACCTCCCTTTTAATCTTTGGGTCAGTACAATCACAGGGATACAACATTTGTCCAGGTTTTATTATGTTTTAGTAGATTTGCCAAATTCTAAGGCCAACAACTTATCCATACTTCGGTGAACGGAGCTCTGTAAGGTCTCATTTTTTCCTGGGACGAGCTGGTATTTTAATTTCTATCAATTTTGGACATATATCACGTTTTGATCGTTTTTATTCAAATATTTATGGATGGAAAAATTGTGAAAAAGTAGAGAATTGACGTTTGGCACTATTTTCCGTTTAGGTGTTTACGGAATAATCATTTTTATATTTTGATAGAACAGACGTGGGAATACCTAACATGTTTATGATTTTTACTGTGTTTTTTTTTTTCAACATGTGTTCTAGGGAACCCTTGACGACTGCGGGTGTTTGGAGAGGGCACAATGGCTGAAATACATTTTATAATTAATTAGTTATTTTATCATGTCTCCCCTGTAAGGCTACATTCACACACACGTGTGCCCACCATACTGTAGCACAGCGGGCACACGTCGGTGCCCGGGACAGGAGGATAGGGGAGCGCTGCTCACCCCCGCCTCTCTCCATAGAGAAACACGGCGAACGGTGCCATATTCCAGGGAAAGATAGGACCTGTCCTATCTTTTCCCCTGGAACAGAACGGTACGGTGCGGTGTGCTGGCCTATTAGGGACGTATATGCGACCTATATACGTCGGCCGTATATACGTCCCCCAATGCCAGTGTGAATGAGGTCTAAGGCTACAATCACACGATGTATGCCCGCCGTACCGTAGTACAGCAGGCATACATCTGCGCCGGGGAGAGGACTAGGAGATGAGCGCTGCTCACCCCCGCCCCTCTCCATAGAGTAACATAGGGCCCGGTGCCGTATTACAGGGGGAAAGATAGAACATGTCCTATCTTTCTCCCGGCTAAGGAACGATATGGTCCCGCACATGTGCTGCACCGCACCAAACAACAAATACAGAAACATTGTTTGCTGCATCTTAGGGAGATCTCCATGAACCTCACCCAAATATCTTTATTAATACACATCTCTATGATGGGAGTTTCTGTGGTGGATACAAGGAGGAGTTATGGGTGTTAATAGGTGGTACAACTTATAAAATTATACATGACTGATTACACATTTACACAAGATCTTGTGGTTCGGAAATGTGGAATTGTTCAGTTCTATAGAGTTAGACTTAAAAGGGGAAACATCTGCTGCCTCACTAACGGCACGGAATGTTCTTGGCCGACTACATGTATTCTGAGGCCAAGATAAATGTGCAACAACTGGGGTAATAGAGGACAGCACGCTTCTTTAGGAAACAATATGAAAGCTTAGCTGTATTCATGTGTATGTGAATATACACACATCAAAATATTAGTTCTAACCATTAACCTCACACCTCATTATCCCATTATTCTGAATATATACATTCCCAAATAAATGATATATAATTATATTATAATATAATAAATATTTTAATATATAGGGTTCTCCAGAAATACTGTATATACTTGTTTATCAACAAAAAATGTGCTGAAATACCCCAACTCGGCTTATACATGAGTATATAAAATACTCACCTTCCAGTGCTCCCTGATGATCCGTGTGACTCCTTCTCCTGTTCACTTTGAATTGACATGGACGTGTCTCTGCCTGCAGCGCACACTATGACATCGGCAGCGTCGACCTCTACTGACGTCATGGTGTGCACTGTGGGCAGAGCGCATGGACGTATGAACGGAAGAAGGAAGAAGTGTTGCACGGGTCATCGGGGAGCATTGGAAGGTAAGTATGTAAGTTTATTTTTTTTTACAATAAGGAGCTGTGGGGCATTTCATTAGGGAGGAGGCTGAAGCATGGGGTATTTCATTATGAGGGAGGCTGCAGCATGGGGCATTACATTTCTGGGTTAGGCTGCTGTATGGGGCATTATATTACTGGGGGAGGCTGCTGCATGGGGCATTACATTTCTGGGTTAGACTGCTGTATGGGGCATTATATTACTGGGGGAGGCTGCTGCATGGGGTTTTATATTACTGGGGGAGGCTGTGACCAATGCATTTTCCACCCTAGGCTTATACTCGAGTCAATATGTTTTCCCGGTTATTTGTGGTAAAATTGGGGGCCTCGGTTTATACTTGGGTCCATAATACTAGCTAACAATAAACTAGAAATAGGCAGTGAAATATAAATTACAACTATTAACACATATGACAAACAGAAGCCACAGTATAAAAACAAGCACATACAAAAGACCCTAAATAGGTGGGGCACAGTGATCCACCCTAAAAGACACACTCTCTGACCACTGATGGGTACAAATCCCTGAGTGCAATCACAACCAGTAATAAAACAGGAGGAGATATGGCGGGGCATGGGAAGTTTTTTTCCAAATTTGAAATCGATCCATGAGGTTTCCATCGGGAAACCGATCCTCAATTGGAGTGGCCAATGGGACTACGGACACAGCTCTGCATACAGAAATGTAAACTTTCATCTAACTTATCTTTTTTTCAGAAAAAGACAATTTTACTATAAAAATGTGTTGGGAATGTGAAGCTCTATGGATTTTTTACTTTAGTAATCATCTGAAAGGAGTCTGTAATAAAGTTTTATTGATAATCCTTGTTCCGATGACAGCAAAAAACTTTGAAGATTGAATTGTCACAGGGACAAAAAAATTTTTGGGAGTTACAATTATAAAATATAGCAGTTCCAACTTACCCTCAAATTCGACATAAATCAATTGTTTGTTGAAAGTGGACAACCCCTTCAAGTATGAAAAAGATATTGGCTTCAGAATATGACAAAATGAAGAAATGTTCTTTTGTATACTGGATTTTTAATTTTTTTTTAATTCATTAAACCACAATAAAGCCTATACAAATCCGGTATCAATTTGATCATATCAACCCAAAGAATAAAGAGGAGGTGTCATTTGGAGCGCGCAATGAAAGTTGTAAAAAACGGAACCCACGAGAAAATGGTGTGAATGCTTTTTTGCGTCAATTTTAACAAATTTAGAATTTATTTCTTGCTTCCCAATACACGGCATGGAATATGAAAAAGTGACACTAGGGAGTACCATTAGTTAGGCAGAAAACAAGCCCCCATACTGCTCTGTAAGTGGAAACATTTTAAAGTAATAGATTTTTGAACGCGAAGAGCAAAAAATTAACACACAAAAACAAAAAAGGGCCAGAACATCAAGCGGTGAAGCCACTACTTCTGAGTGGCAGAAAAAGGCTATTTAAGATGTTTTTGAGGGGGCAAAAAAAATTGCAAAAAAACCCAGAGATTTTATTCCCCACTATTTTTTTTTTTTTACAAAGAGTCATCAGATTCTTATGATAAATGTCCACCAAATGAGTCTAGACCTCAGCCTCTACAACACTGGTCTTCTTATCAAGCAAAGAGATCATCCTGACAAGATCCCAGATGTGACTGCTACCTCCGAACTCCACCACCTCATATACTGTCCTCTGGTATATTATCATGTTAAAATAAAAAAAAAATCAGTATCACAAAAATGTTAAAGAAGTAGAAATATCACAAAAATCATGAAAATGAGAAAATACTACAATCTTTATCTTGTTACATTAAAAACCATGTGGAAGATATTATGATTTCAGCAGATACATTTTAGTGATTGTCCTGTATGATAGAAAGGTCTACAATTTTCCAAAATAGTCACAAATCTGTCATAAAGAAGAAAAAAAAATCACCACAATGGATAGTATAGACAAAGGACAGGCCGGAACCTCTGTTCCATACATGTAATTACTTTACAACTCATATATCCTGAGGTAAAACGTTCACCTCTTCCAAACGATCTCCTGAATGAATATTATTGACTTGTTAGGATAGTGTAAAATCACTATTAATGTTGATTTAAGGGTCTGATCGTTGGTGCTACAAAGAAGAAAAAAAAGAAAGCAAAGGCCCCCAAGTCAACCATAGTTGACCATGTAAGTGAAGTCCTGGTGCTCGTGCTCGACCAGCACTACAATAACTTTCTATGGAACTTGAACTGTAGACCAATAGTAGTGAGTAAAGCGTCAGTCTACCCATAGTACTTTAAGTCCTACTCTCCAAGTAGCATTAAATCGAACATAGAAGAATTAGCATCAAAGATACCAGAAGAAGAAGAAGATTGTAGATGAGCCCAGTAAACTGTATTCTGTCCCTCTCGTCTCCTCTTCCTCTCATTGTTGGGGTTCCTCAAGGCTCACTCCTAGATCCTCTTTTCTTTTCCTCTAACTGTCCCCATTGGACAAACTAGTAATAGCTTCAGTATCATTTCTATGCTGATGATACCCAACTCTATACTACGGCACACCAGTAAAACGCGGTTTCTAACATCATGACCTCTCTCTAGCAGAAGCTTATCCTTTCTCAGACTGAACTTCTTCTCTTTCCACTATCTACCAACCAACTCAACCCTGGTTCCATTTCTATGGGGGGTATCACCATAAATCCAAGGCAGAAGGCCCCGTGCCTTGGGCTTGTGTCGGATTCCGACCTCTTGTTTGTGCCTTACGATCAATCGCACACTCCTGCCACTTGCAACTCAAAAACATTCTAGAATCCGTTCTTTCGAGACCATGGAAAACTCTAAAACCCTAACTGATTCCCTCTCGTCTCCACTACTGACTCTGCTAAATGGTCTTCCACTCATTAAACTCTCTCCTCTACAATCTATTGAGAGTGGTCCATCAATCCAGATGCTACACGGATTCCTCCACTCTGTGTTAGTTACTGCATTGGCTGCCCATCACCTTCCGTATTAAATTCAAATTAATCACCCTCATACACAAAGCTCTGATCCTCCCTATCTCTCTTCCCTCACCCAGCCCATGCTCTTTGATCCTCCAGTGATCTGAGATTACTTTCTTCCTTAATTTGAACCTCCTACTCATGTCTCCGGGACTTCTCCTGAGCTGCACCTATACTCTGGGGTGCACTGCCTCGAACTATGAGGCTCATACCTAACTATTAAACTTTCAAACATGCCCCAAAAACCCATCTATTCAGGCAGGCTTATCATATTTCCTAATTACACTAATTTATCCTCCTGTCAATGTAATCCCTCATCACTTGATACCATCGAACGAGTTTCTCTGCAGACTGATGCACCCTGGTCTCTGTAAATACAATTGGTTCATTCGGCATGATTTATCCATTTATTTAATTATTTTACCCCTTAAAGGATGGCTGGACCATTGTACACCTTTTGTGTCCCCTCTTCATCCTCATAGTCTTTAAGCTCCTGTGAGAAGGCCCCTCATTCCTATTGTTTCATTTGATTATGTTAATTATATGTAATGTTTGGGTCTGTTTTATTTGTATATGTACCCCATGATCTGTACTAGTCCGGGCTATAAGGGCTCCCTCACACCTTGTGTCCCATAGCAGACGCTATGCCTGCTCCAGTTGTAGTTATGACCTGGACTCAGAATATGGGTGCCACATGGTGTTATGTATTAGATGCAGTGATTGAGGCAGTACGGGTGCAATGACATCCATATGTTGTTTAGGCCTCTGCATCACTAGGGATTGACTGGGGAGTCCGGAAAAGAGAAATTTTTACAAGTTCTGCCTTCAATATTATGATATAGAGGAAGGCCGGGGAGGTAATTCAAGTTGTTCAGTAAAAATAATAGCACCAATAAACCCAAAGAAATTTTCACATAGTAAAAACATGGATTCCTCTGAAGTCACTATTCTCTTTGTAAATGCTATTTATTAGCTACAGATTCTTAGCCAATTACTTCCACATACAAACAATAGGTTAAAAACATATAATACAGCATGAAGGGGCTCGGTGAAGGTGGTGGTGAAGGTGTGTAAGTGTCTGATGGGGTCACACAGCTCATAGAAGGACAACTCCCCCGCCTCATAATCCAGACAGATCCGGACTCTATTGCTGGAAATATTGTGAGGTAACCTGAACCCTTCACTGTCATGTATCACTGAGTACTTATTATTATACCTCTGCAAACACCAGGACTTCTTATTATTTCCAATATATGACTGATCTCCCCTTCTGTCTATACTGGGATAACACATCCCGACCCTCCAATCCACTATTTTACTGCTCTCCACATCCCAGTAATGTCGGCCTGAGGTAAATCTCCGGCTGCTCATCACCTGAGGATAATCCTGGAATCTCTCCGATATTTCTGGACGATTCTGGTTCTTTTGTGTGCAGGTTGCAGTTTTCAGGTTGTCTGATATATGGAGATTATTATGAGCCGTGTTTACATCCAGTAATATGTCTCCAGGACCCTCCACATAGATCCCGCTCCTTATACCTGATATTATGTCACAGTGACTGTGTTGAAAATCACAGTCACATCCAGACCATCTAACATATGGCGCTGGGTTATCATGTTCCCCTGTGTCCTCATCACCTCCCCCCTCCTCGGATCACACAAGTACCTGTGTCTGGTTCCTGTACACAGTCAGTGGATCAGTCATGTTACACAGCTCCTCAATGTGCCTCATCTTCTGGACAGCTCGTCCTTCTGTATCTCCAGCTTCTGGACAGAGCAGACAATGAGAGGGATTTTCCTCTCCTGCCTTGGAGATGTCGACTCAGGACCCTCTTCTCCAGAAGTGTTCCAGCCGTCTCCTGATGTCTATAAACAGGGCAGTGACTCTCTCAGCTTCCTTAGATGCCTTTTTTTGAGCTCTTGTACAGTGCTCCTGCAGACCCTGGACTTTTTCCTCAGTTTCCCCTCTTTCTATGATTAGTCTTTGGAAAATATTTCTCATGTACTTCTTCTTCTTCTCAGAGGCCTCTTCCAGCATCTCCACTCGGTGTCCCCGATGTTCTCCGGCCAAACTGCAGGACACACAGATACAAGTTTCATCCACAGTGCAGTAATATTTTAAGGGTTCCTTATGGACAGAACATTTCCTGTTCTCCAGGGAAGTGCTGGGATCAGATAAGACGTGTTCTGGTGACTTGTTGTGGACTTTCAGGTGTTTATCACACAGAGAAGCCTCACAATGTAGACAGGACTTCACAGCAGGTACAGGAGAGTCCACACAGTAAGAGCAGAAGATCCCGGTGATCTCCTCATGGTTCGGCTGAGTAACCAGGAAACGTTCTGCTATATTATGAAGATTTATGTTCCTCATCAGTGCCGGCCTCTCCTGAAACTCTTCTCTACATTCAGGACAGGAATAACCTCCAGACCCGTCCTGTGTATTCAGGTGCTGATCAATACAGACCCGGCAGAAGTTGTGTCCACATCTCAGCGTTACAGGATCCTTAAAAACACATAAACAGATGGAGCAGAGCAGCTCCTCTCTCAGATCAGCAGACGCCATGACTGATAGAAGGCGGAAGAAATTAAAATGTATCTGAGGCAGGACAAGCTAAAAAGTTGTAGTCACACCCATTCATTTAACCATTTAATTACCTTTACATATTTTTTTCATCCCTGGTTTGCATAATTACATGGGAAAACACATGGTTCACCAGAATCATCTGATTAAAAAAAAGGAGTGAACATTATCCACAGACCTTAAACGGGTATGTGTACTGTGGGGGTTACAATCACTAACCCCCTTTTCAATGCGCTGACTGAAGCTTTGGTAGGAACGGCAGTGACTCGTGGCAGCAGCTGTGACTAGATATAGAGAAGCCACTGACAAGCACCGAGATCTCTGCCCATTGTAAGTTAACAATCTGACTAGTATGGTGTTTTCTAGAATGATGATAGTAATGAACTAACCTAAAACCATTGCCCTCGCTCTTTTTTGTTTTTGCGTTTTCATGTTTTTCTGCCCTCTAGTAAATATCCGTAACTTTTTTATTCATCTGTGTATAGAGCCCTTGTTTTTTTGTACTGTACTTCCTAGTCGTGTTATTGAATATTCCTTGTCGTGTACTGGGAAGTGGGAAAAAATTCCAAATACAGTGAAATTGACAAAAAAAACCCCGCATTTGCGCCATTTGGGCCCTGCTTTTACTGCTTTCTTTGTGCATGTTAAAATAAAAACTAATAATACCAAATTTATATACTTTTTCTTACCATTTTTTTTTTAAAATAAAGCCTTTTGTACAAAAAAATCTTTGTTTCGACATATTCTGATGCTAATAACTTTTTCACACTTTGGCGTACAGAGCTGTGAGAGGTGTCATCTTTTGACTGTACAACTTTTTGATCACCTTTTGTTCCGTTTTTATTTTTTTACTTTTTACTGCGGTAGAATAGTTCAAGAGGTTTCAAGCTTGTTTTACATCAAAGACTTCCCGCCGACGCCCTTTTTGTTTTTGCATTTTCCATTTTTTACTCTGCACCTTCAATAATCTATAACTTTTTTATTTTTCCATGTACAGAGCTGTGTGAGGGCTTGTTTTCTGCATAACAAATTGCACTTCCTAGTGATGGTATTGAATATTCCATGCCGTGTACTGGGAAGCGGGAAAAAAATTCCCATTGCAGTTAAAATGGTGAGAAAAATGCATTTGCGCCATTTTCTTGTGGGTTTGGATTTTACGGTTTTCACTGTGCGCCCTAAATTACAGGTCTACTTTATTCTTTGGGTCGGTGCCATCACGGGGATACAAAATTTGTATAGGTTTTATAATGTATTCATACATTTACAAAAATTAAAACCTCCTATACAAAACAAAAATTATTCTGGCGCTAAAAACTTTTTCATACTTCAGTGTACGGAGCTGTACGGGGTGTCATTTTTGCAACTTTTGATGATGTTTTCAATACTACCATTTTAAGGACTATACGGCCTTTTCATCACCTTTTATTGAATTTTGTATATTTTTCAAAATGGAAAAAGAGTGGCATTTGAGCTCTATTTTCAGTTGGGGTGGGAATAATGGTTATTATATTTTGAAAGATCTGACATCCTGGGACGCTGTGCTACAGTTTTTCAGACTTTAACCCTAGGTTGTCTGATTAATACTACCATGCCCTGCCATACTACAGTATAGCAGTATATGGGGATTTTCCTCCTCATTCATTGCAATGTGCAAATAGCACATTTCAATGAAAGGGTTAAATTTAGACAGCCATGGGTCTTCGTATGATCCAAGGATGTCATGTGACCAGATCACCACTCCCGGATGACGTCATGGGGAGCGACGATCTTCACCAGAAGGCAGTGCTAACACCCGCGATCAAGTGTTACCCGGGTGATTGGGTGTAACCGTGCTAGCGCGTTACCAGTGGGTGTTTGCTGTAATATGCAGCAAACATCCTCTGGGTATGGAGAGGGCTCAGCCCGTGAGCCCTCTCCAAACATTGCCAGGCAATGTCACACGTGTTTAAGGGGTTAAAAATGGACCGATTCAAGTATTCTGGAACTAATGGATGAATATCAGGAGGAAGAAGAAGCTATTGAAATTGCTGGCCCATTTTCAGCAGCTGGAGCCATGGCAGCTTCCCAGAATTCTGGTGAGAACTTGGAAGAAGATACTTGTGGTGCTGCTGTTGTCTCTGTCACTCAGGCCACAACCACACCAGATGTAGAGGGGTCTGTCAGGGCTACTACCAGACCATGCAGAGGAGGATCATCATTTGCTTAAACTTCTGGATCTTCACAAAATGTTGATGATGAGGTCACCAAGTATATTATGCGTCAAAGAAACGAGGCGATCTGGAAGCGTGTACACAATGGGGCACATATACTTACAAAGTCGGACAGTTCACTACAAGTGCATTAGCATAATCTTATTACACAAATACACTAAGAACACGGTCGGACCGACCGACGGCACGTCCCCTAATTTGTGCCACATGGAAGCCAGCGCAGCTGTGCCACAAAAGTGTTGCGCAGACACAATAGTAGCGCAGACACATCTTAAATACCTATGCAAGCCTAGAAGAACGTGTACAGTCCAACAAAAGTGCGGCACAAAGCCCTTAGTAAATGAGCCCCAATGTCTTGACCCATATATCCAAGAAAAAGAAGTGGATAATGCGCTTTCAATGTGCTATATGGATACTTATAGTTGATTTTACTCCCCCTAATGACTCTATAGAGGTTTTTGTGGCCATCGGGCAGTGGCGTTTGTATGGACTTCCCACCTGTACCTCCTGCAAGACCCTTGCATGGGCCAATGGATTTTTCCCAAGCAGAGGGGCACTATAGTGCATATTCCCAGTCAGGGGCATAACTAGGAGAGACAGGGCCCCATAGCAGACTTCTGAATGCTTAAAAATAAAAAAACGTATGGATCCTTTATAACCCTTCCACTTAAAAATATACATATTTGTATACTCACACATGTGAGTTATATTCACACACATTTGTACATATACTCAGTTTTATATATTGGGCACTATAGTGCATATTCCCAGTCAGGGGCCCGTATGTACTGTAAAGAAAAAATGTACAAATGTATGTATGTCGCTTAAGGAATCTATACCGTCGCGTTTGCAGTCACCACATTTTGCACAGCCGCTCTCTGTGACTCAGGAAACGTCATAGACTCAATTCTGAGCCAAAATTTTCACTCTGAGCTTTCCAAAATACACTTATTACCCACCATATACAGGAGCCATTGTCTCCTGCTGCTACTGTGGCAGTTGTAAGCTGAGTCGTGATTGGTTGCTGTTCGGCCACAGGTCATTAATATGAGTTCTGAGCTGTGATTGGTTACTACAGGCAATGAGTATAAGACACTTATGTGTGAGGTAAGATGGAGACAGACAGACAGTCAGTGACAGAGTCTGACAGACAGGCTGTGACAGGAACTGAGACAGGCTGTGACAGGGATAGACAGACAGACAGGCTGTGACAGGGACTGACAGTCAGTGACAGGTAAAATATTTTTTATGTCTATTTTGTTATAGCTAAGAGCAGTTATCTACTATCCCGGGCAACGCCCAGCAGACATCGATAGTTATATATATATATATATATATATATATATATATATATACTGTATATATACATATACACCAGACAGAAAACTGGCACAGGGGCTTTAGTAAATCTGAGCCACTATACACAAAGGATAGACCATCACCTCTATTCCATACATGTAATAATCTTACATTTCATATATCCTGAGGTAAAATGTTCACCTCTTCCAAGCGATCTTCTGCACAAATGTTATTATCCAATCAGGATAGTGTCAAGTCATTAATGATCGCTGGTGGTATAAAGAAAAAAATACATCTGCGGCCTACAAGTCAATCCAAGTGTCCCATGTGAGTGAAGCCCCTCTGCTCCAAATAGTTTCTACTGAAGTCCAATAGAAGTGAGTAGATCATTGGTCAAGTAAATTATATGGCACATTCAGGGGTGTGCAGGTTCTCGTAATCGCTGCGGTTCTCACCAGTCATATCCCAAGTGATCAGACACTTATATACAGTAGTGGATTATAAAATAGGTGGCTTTGGCGGTAGCCCGGGGCCCAAGTCTTCTAGGGAATCCATGGCCACCCAAACCACCCTATGAAATTCTTTTACATCTGTTCCTGCTCTCAGTACACAAGAGCCATTTCAGAACCTTTGAAGGTCCTCAAAAGTTCCAAAAGTGCCAATGTGAACACAGCCTTAATGACAATACATAATCACCAGCACTTGGCTGCTGCTGGTAGAAAAACTAATAGATGGATCAGATCGGAAAAACTAACATATATAAGCGTTATTCAATGGAATTTTTTATTAATTTTATGGACTGATGACTACCCGGTAGCAGGACCCTAATTATTAAAGTTATGCATCATGTAGGAGGTTCCTGCCCTCCGCGGGCAAACTGTTCTGTACCGGAATCTAAAAACAGTATGGACATTTCTCCCACGGAGAGGCAGGGCCGCCTTGGCAAATTGGAATTGGCAAAACCTAAAGACATTCACCTATTTGATCACTAAGTACATATGGGCAGGAAAGCCTGATGATTGTGTTGTATAAATTACAATGGGTGCACACTGCACCCTCTACAGGCAAACTATACATAGTGCAGTTTAAACTAGTTTTGGTTGCGAGCCCCACGCGTATCGCCACAATGTGTGGCTTCCTCAGGGGTGATTAGACACTGGGGTGTCAGCGGTATTTATATAAAACCCTAATTGGGTTGTCCGCCAATTGCGGTCCTTCTTACCTGGCTTCCGCCTGTGATTGCGGCGACCGCGAACCTCCCGCGCCGTCACCCGAACCACGCGCATGCGCAGTCACCCCGCTCCTCCTCCTCCAGTACGGGGGACTGCGCACGCGCGGGCCGTGCGACGATCGCGAGAGTAGTGCCGCGATCGCTACATCACAGGTAGGGGTATGGATACGTATCTTGGTATACATAGAAGGGGGAACAGTCATATGGTGTAAAAAGAGTTGATGGGGATACATGTAGTTAAGATATATATAAAGACATAAAAAGGATCAGTACTCAAATTGATATCAATGTTATAATAATACATCTATGATCGGAATCGTGCAAGTTAAAGTGACCTGTGCAAAGAAAAAATACATTAGTGAATTTGTATCTGTAGCTCCAGTTGTTTTCTTTTCTGTCTTTTATTTTTCAGGACCATTCTCTGGAGTTGACAATGTATGAAGACGTTTGTGGACATGATGTGCATTGTGCATAAACTTCATGGTGTCGAAGGGGACCACCTATAGTGAATAAGGAAAGGGGGGGGAAGAGAAGGAAGAAAACAAAAATAAATACATAAGACCTTCATGAAAAAGAAAAAACCACACTGTGACTTAGGTGTATATATCAGTGTAGGTGTATGTATGAGTGTTGACATATAGTTGCATTGAAAATTCAATGCTCTCCATATATGTTCACAGTCATATAATTGGTGAGTGTGTAAAATTGTTTTAATTAAACATGATACAATTTTTAGATTCCCATAGTTGTTATTTTTTGTAGAAACCAGTGAAGAGGAATTCCTCGTTTAGTCCCCTAGGAGTCATGGCTTGGGTTAGAAAGATCCACTTGGTCTCTTTTTGTAGTAACTGTGGGACTATACTACCTCCTCTTATATTAGAAAAGACTTTTTCCAGGCCCGTAATCTTAATTCCTCTACACTTACCTCCATGGAAGTGATGAAAATGTGAGGCAATTGAGGTCAAGCTTCTGTCTTTGCTGATGTCCCGTCTTGCTGTGGAGATCGTGGAAAGATGTTTCTGGATCCTTTTGCGCAGCTCCTGTGATGTCTGCCCTATGTAAACCTTGGGGCAAGAGCATGTAATTGCATAGATCACGTTCTTTGTACGGCAATTAATGTAATGTTTGAGATGATGTCTCTTACCGTCTATGGGGTCTGTGAAATCGTTGGATGGTAGCATATATTGACATATATTGCAGTTTCCACATGCGTATGAGCCTGTTAATTTCTTTCCACCTGTTGATTCTCCCCGGCGGGTGTAATGGCTTTTCACTAGGATATCTTTGAGGTTACGTGCCCTCCTTGATGTTATTGTTGGGCTCACATCGATGTAGGACTCCAATTTGGGTTCAGTCAAGAGTATATTCCAGTTTTTGCCCAATATGTGATATATGTCCTGCCACTGATTGTTATATGTGGTGATGAGTCTTGTTTTCTTCTCCGGTACTCGATATCTTGGTTTTAGAATCTCCTCTCTGTGGGCATTTTTGGCTCGCATATAGGCTTTAGAAATTACTTTCTTGGGGTAGCCCCTTGCTTTTAGTCTCGTTGTTAGTTCTAGCGCGTTTTTCTTAAATTCCTTGTCGTCGCTATAATTCCTTCGTATCCTCATAAATTGCCCCACTGGGATGCCGTTTTTTTGGTGTGTTGGGTGAAAGCTTGTAAAGTGCAATAGGTTATTAGTGGCTGTTTTCTTCCTGAATAATGTGGTTGTAATGCTCGAATCTTGGATTGTCAGTTTGAGATCCAGGAAGTCAGCCGTTGTCTCTGAAATCTGTGGGACCAAGTAGATATTGTACGGATTATCATTGAGTTCCATCACAAATTCCAGGCATTCTTGATGTGTACCCTGCCAAAACAACACAATGTCGTCAATAAAACGGTACCAATGTAGTACCTTGGTCTGAAAGGACCGCGATGGGAACACCCTGGTCTCCTCCCACCACCCCAGAAAGAGGTTGGCGTAGGAAGGAGCACAGCGCGCCCCCATCGCGGTCCCCGAGACCTGGCGGTAGAATGTCCTGTCGAAAGTAAAATAGTTATGCTTGAGGACAAAGTCCAGTAGCTCCAATAAAAAGAGTCATGTTCCCCTGTCTAATTGGTCTGCTTGTCCAAGAAGATAGTTGCCCCCACACCAACATCATGCGAGATGTTGTTACCAACTACCTGTGGGAATCTGTGTTGTGGTTAGACGTTCCATAAGGTGCATGGAGTCACCAGGTACGAATCCAATTCGAGTACGAAGGGCTGCAAAAAATGGTCCAAATAAGTACATGCCTCTCACTTATGCTACCAATGCCTGCCACTATTGGTCTTCCAGGTGGAGACTCAAGGGATTTATGTACCTTAGGGACAAGGTAGAAAAGTTGGTATAACGGATGGTCACTGTGAGATATTTGCCTCCTGCTTAGAGATTATATTTTGCATAAGGGCCTCATCAATCAGTCGATCCAGTTTTCTTTTGAATATATCAGTAGGGTCTGAGGGTAAGCAGATAAAAGCATGATTACCCAACTGCCTTTGGCCTCCGCCAAGTACATGTGTGGCCGGCCAAAGGACTAGTGTTACTTAAACTAAGAAATAACCACAGTAACTGGATGGGATGTGTAGTTTATGGAATCTTAGGTGGACATTTATCTGGCTGCCACGCACGAATACTCTAATTCAGATTATTTTCTACTTCACAACATCTCCACACAAAGGAGACGTAGAAGGGGGGCATGAAGGACATGGTTATCGCAAAACTACGCCAGCGCATGATGGGGACGGGATTTCCATAAGTGGGCCGGCAGACTGGTGATAGGAAGTAGCATAAAACTATATAAGCCATAATTGGCTCTTAAAAAAACCCTTAACGAACCACATCCCCTTTATAAAACATATATATATATAAAAATATATATAAATATTCTGCCACACACACCCTACACGAGCTCCGACCACCACCCAACTAAGAGTGCTTGCTCTAAACCATCCTGTATCCAGACAGGAATATATCAAGACCAATTTCGTTAATCCATCTGAGCTCATAAGGGCGCTGTTGTTGCCCTCTAATTCATGTGGCGCCCGACTACATCCGTCATGGATCTAATAACCAGGCCTACGGGTATTAATAGTGTGACGCACCTGACTAAGCACCGCATCCCTGGCACCTTGGACACAAGCTTTGGAACAATCTCCAACCACACCAAGATAACCTCTGGAAAAAAGCCGGACAAACGGTCCACATCTGAGCGCATCATTGTCAGCAATTCGGCAACCCTAGGAAACCCGGTCATAACCCCCCGCATGTTTAACCAGGAAGCGGGTCCTGAAGCAATGCGAATAATCTCCATCACCTCAGGAGGACTTGGGACAACAAACCCATGATGCCTCACCAAAAAAAACTCAGCACCATGCCCGTTGAGCCGCCCATAAAAGTAGGAGCGCTAAGGATCTAAACCAAAGGGCGTGAACGAGGTTGAAAACTGGAACCTAGAGCAGAAAATAGGCACACACATTATTGTAGCCGTCAGGTCTATGTATATCCTATCCCTTCAGCACAGCACATGGGGGACAGCTAGAACACTTGAGAGGCTCTCTGCCATTTCCTGCTGTAGAGTGTGAGGTGACGGGTGAGGGGGGACAAGCTGCATCTTTGTTTATGTGGATTATTTTTTTATATACAAGTGTAGGGAAAGCTGAGGGAGGTATAGATTGTAGTGGTTTGGTCACTCCATTAGTTAGCAGCTCCTTGAAGACGGAATGTGCTGGCAACACTATCTGGGATCACTAACAACAGGGGGAAAGCTGCAGAATACAAGAGGAAGGAGCAAGATTTGGGTAACTAATTCACTTGCAAAAGGCTTAAATATGCCTGCCCTACAACTATCAAAAGTTTTTTGAAATGATGTTACTCTTTAAAGATAGGGTGGCGCAACTCAACCGAGGTACCTTTACGCTTCCAACCCTTCAGGATTTGCCTAACCATGAAACTCTTTGTGACATCGGGCCAACCTTGAAGCCAAAGTAAAAGCCCACCAGCCATATACACATACATATTCACAAGAGATTTCATGTCAAAGCTGTTAGAATACACATAAAATGTCTGGTTATTGTTCACAGTAATCAAATATTACCAAAAGTGTAAAGAAGCAAAAATATCACGGAATCATCAAAAGGACTCAGTACTATAATCTTTTTTCTTTTACATTCAACGTATACATTTTATTGATTGTCCTGTATGATGGAAAGTTCTACAATTTATAAAGTATTCACAATGAGTTATAAAGAAGAAAGAATCCACCACATAGACACATCGGACAGACGTCACCTCTATTCCATACTATAATAACCTTACAACTCATATATCCTGAGGTAAATGTTTATTCTTCCAAACGATCTTCTATGCAATATAATACAGTCGGGATAGTGTCAAGTAATTAATAATGTTGATGTAGAGTCATATCGCTGTTGGTCAGGAGTGTAGGCCCCTGGTGCTCGTACGCCACAGCATTTCTATGGGACTTCCGGAAAGCTGACTGCTCCCTATAAACCCACTCAGGGGTGTGCAAGTTCTGTGCAATCGCTGTAGTCTACTACAGTGTGTATACACCCTACCTCATAATATGGGTGTACATAAGGTAATGATTAGATGCAGCGATAGAGCAATATGGGTGCTGTACATCCATATGTCCATAAGTTTTCTACCATCACTACGGATTAACTAGTGAATACAGAGAAGAAAAATCTTGAAAGGGAACCTGTCATCAGGATTTAAAATTTTCACAGCAGTTCCCATAGCCTACTCATTAGCATACTAATTGCCCATACATTTGTTGTAATTAGCATTTGCTGATTACGGAACTGCTCACCATGCCCATTGAGTCTTCATTCTATATAAATATATTATTAAAAACCCTATCATGTCATTAGGTGAACATGTGAAATCCTGATGACAGGTTTCCTTTTAAGTAAAGTTGTACAGGAAAAGTACAACTCATGGCTATGGATTCAATCCATGTAGCTAAGGTGCAAAAGATCAGAGTACCGTGTATTCCGGCGTATAAGACGACCTGGTGTATAAGACGACCCCCCTACTTTCCTGTTTAAAATATAGAGTTTAAGATTAGAGATGAGCGAACACTAAAATGCTCGGGTACTCGTTATTCGAGACGAACTTTTCCCGATGCTCGAGTGCTCGTCTCGAATAACGAACCCCATTGAAGTCAATGGAGACTCGAGCATTTTCAAGGGGACCAAGGCTCTGCACAGGAAGCTTGGCCAAACACCTGGAACCTCAGAAAAGGATGGAAACACCACGGAATGGACAGAAACAGCAGGCAGCATGCATGGTGCCTCTGAGGCTGCCTAATCGCACCATTATGCCAAAATTATGGGCAACAGCATGGCCATGACAGAGTGACAGAATGAGGCTGATAGCATCTAAAACATCCAATAATTGACCGACACTATAGGGGAGGGCATGCAGAGGCAGCGGCAGCAGCGGAAGGCTAGAGAGTGGCATGGCGACATACCCTAAATGGACTCAGGCTTCAAACCAATGGGTGGCAGAGAGGAACCAAAGGAGGTGAGCAAGAAGCGCTCAAATAATATCGGTACATGAAAAGTTTGGCCAGTAATTTTGTGGATTCAACAGCAGGGTGCGACAAAGTTAACATGGAGAGCCATGAAACAACCCAAAATTCTGCCTACACAGCTCGTTTGATAAGGGGACCATGTATGGAGGCAGTGAACTAGTAGTAGATTAAAGGTGCAGTTAAAACTATGTTAGTTGGATCTTGGCATGGAGCTGGCCGCTCCGCCGGCGAGCTTTCGCCAATCCAAGCCCCTGTCTATAGGCTACTCCCCAAACAGCACTTCTAGAACTTTTGTATAGATCAAGTGTGAGTAGCGTTCTTATAAGTTTAGGATATGGCGGGTGAGGGGAATGTAAACAGATGCGCAAGAGCGCTGAAATAATATCCCTAATGGTTAAAAGTTGCAAGTATATTTTGTGGATTACACAGCAGGGTGGCGACAAAGTTAACAACTTTGATGTGGAATGCCCTGTAATAGCTCTTGGCGGGGTGCCTTTTATCGCCTAGGCTCAGCAGTTTCAGCACCGCCTGCTGTCGCTTAGCGACGGCACTGTCTGCTGTGCCTAGAGCTACCACTGATGGCGCCATGCCACGGATGGTAATTCGGAGGAGGAGGAGGTGAGGAGGGGTGTGGAGGAGGTATAGTAGGCCTTTGAGACCTGGACCGAGGTAGGCCCCGCAATCTCTCGTCGGCAGTATATGACCAGCCCCAGGGTCAGACTCGGTCCACCCTGCACCCAAGTTAAGTTGTGTAGTAGCGTTCTTATAAGTTGGGATATGGCGGGTGAGGGGAATGTAACAGATGCGCAAGAAGCGCATGATGCGCATGGAGCTGGCGTTCCGCTGCCAGGCGAGCTTTCGCCATCCAAGCCCCTGTCTCTAGGCTACTCCCCAAACAGCACTTCTAATAACCTTTTGTATAGATCAAGTGTAGTAGCGTTCTTATAATTTAGGATATGCCGGGTGAGGGGAATGTAAACAATGCGCAAGAAGCGCTGAAATAATATCCCTAAATGTAAAAGTTTGCCAGTATATTTTGGTGGATACACAGCAGGGTGGACAAGTTAGCAACTTTGATGTGGCATCCCATGAAACAACCCAAATTTTTCTGCCTGACACACCTCTTGATAAAGGGACGATGTATGGAGGCAGCTATATGGAACTTTTGAGGTACAATGAGCAACGTTGTGGAGGCTGCTATGGAGACGAATTTAATTTGGATAGTGCCCTGTATGTGGTCCCAAACATTTTTTCAAAACCATAGGAGCAGGTAGGTGGCCCTCCAGTAAAATGGAATGATTGAGTGCCTGTATGTGGCAGTCCCAAAAATGTTCCAAACCAGAGGAGCAGTAGGTGGCCCTCCAGTAAAATGGAATAGATTGAGTGCCTGTATGTGGCAGTCCCAAAAATTCTTCAAACCAGAGGAGCAGTAGGTGGCCCTCCAGTAAATGGAATAGATTGGAGTGCCTGTATGTGGCAGTCCCAAAAATTGTTCAAACCAGAGGAGCAGGTAGGTGGCCCTGCAGTAAAATGGAATAGATTGAGTGCCTGTATGTGGCAGTCCCAAAATTTTTCAACCAGAGGAGCAGGGAGTGGCCCTCCATTAAATGGAATAGATTGAGTGCCTGTATGTGGCAGTCCCAAAAATTGTTCAAACCAGAGAGGCAGGTAGGTGGCCCTGCAGTAATGAATATATTGGTGCCTGTATGTGGCAGTCCCAAAAATGTTCAAAACCAAGGAGCAGGTAGGTGCCCTCCAGTAAATGGAATAATTGAGTGCCTGTATGTGGCAGTCCCAAAAATTGTTCAAACCAAGGAGCAGTAGGTGGCCCGGGTGGGGGGGGTTGGGTTAGTGGGATGGCTAAGACATTCACCTATTTGATCACTAAGTACATATGGGCAGGAAAGCCTAATGATTGTGTTGTATAAATTACAATGGGCGCACACTGCACCCTCTACAGGCAAACTATACATAGTGCAGTTTAAACTAGTTTTGATATATGTGGGACAGTGTGCTCACCAAAACGTTACCGGGTGCCATAGACCACTATGGGGCCGTGATGCAGTCGCAAAATGTGTGGCTGCATCACCGGCCCCAATTTGGTCATGTGAATGGAGTCTTAAACTAAGAAATAACCACAGTAACTGGATGGGATGTAGTTATGGATGGAGAAATTTGGATTGTAACTCCCTCCAGGGGTCCCCTGAAGGGTCGGATTAATCAGGGACCCAGCGCAGGAGACCAAGACAATCCATCTCATATCCACACCTTCTGCTCTATGAGTCCTGGCAGCCACGGATGTTGCTTTAAAAGAGCACTGAGCAATGGCAGTGTCCTGGCTGGATTGGATCACGCGGAAAAGCTGAGTCCTAGTGGCAGCAAACTCTGGTGTTGGGTGTGAGGCCTGGGTGCCACGAGAAAGGCTTTCCGCGTGCCACTCTGGAACCGTGCCATAGGTTCGCCCACCACGGGCATAAGCTATTGCTAGCACACAGACACACACTGCCATCTTAGCTACTGCTAGCACACAAGGTAAACAGGGCTCTACGGCAAATTCCTGTTAATGGGAACATATAGCGCACAAAGAAAAAAACAGCATGAAATGACTATAATATGCAAAAAAGGCACAATGCTTAAAGGATACAAAAGGTGAAATATAAACAGACATTACAATAAGAAGAAAAATAGTAAAAATAAACAAGGGATTCAAATAAAGAAAATCAGGACTTCTACACTTCGTTAGATCTTAGATCTTAGATTGGCATGAATCATCGAGGAGGACCGATGAAAAAACCTAACAAAGCCTAGTGCTGTGTCCAAGGGAGGGATGACAAGAATTGAAGTTGGTGCCTGTTACTTATCAGTAACCAACCTATCCCCCCCTTCTATGTGAGAGGAGCGTGGCTAGGTCCTGAATCAAGGGTTGTAAAGTTAGGGTACATATTACTAATTAGGATCATACTTCTTCATGGGGTCTCCTTGAGAAGAAGATCGCTACCACATTTCCCACATGATCTAAAGTCCAACAACAATCCAACAATTAAAACCCATTATGCTCCATTACTCTACTGGAGCGATGAGGGTCCAATGAGGTATCACGATAGGACCCCTCATTTTGTGATCTAAGAGTGATCAGCAAAGGTCACACATCGGTCCTGGTAGCCTTCACTTGTGCGTCATGGCGTCCTGCCTGCATCCAACAATAGCTAATCTAGAGAGATCGCAGAAGCAGTCACCAACAACTCAACCCAGAGCCATTAAAAAAAACTTATATGGAAAAAATAAATTTAAATATTTAGCTGTGATATAGTAGACTATAGAATATATCATTATATATATATATATATATATAACTTCCCGGCGCGACCCTTTATTAGTGTCACCTGTCAACTGCGATATAACACTTAATTTCTTCTAATCAGGCCACATCACCTGGGGCCATTTAGGCTTAGAACAGGTGCAGGACAATCTCCTGCAGTTCTCCTGCTCACTGAGCTCAGTATGGGAGAAAGGTGATTGTGTGGAACCACTTGAAACGTTGGCATGGTTGGTGGGTGCCAGAGAAGGTGGCTGTCAGGATTCTACGAAACTGCTACGTTTACTGACTGGAATTTTTCACGGGCATCTCGAGGGTTTCCTCTGGTCCGAAAAAGACAAAACATCCAGCGGCAGCAGGTTCGTGGTGGACGGAAATGCCTTGTTGATGCCAGAAGTTCCGAGGAGAATAGTGCTAACAAACGGGTCACTGGGGGAGTGGCGCTTGAGAAAGCGCCGACGCGCGCGAGAAGACCGGGGGTCCGTTAGGAGCCTGAGCGCAACGTAGGCGTGCCTCCGTGTTTACGCTCGTGTTGTGAATAGAAGAAGGATATTCAATTCACGAGACATGTGTGAGTGCCGCTTTTGTCTTTGTATATGTTATGTTGGTACTTTTGGGGACTGTTCTTTGAAGCCTGAAGCGACGACACCACAAAGTGATCGCTGGGCAGTACCCTCGGACCTCCCCACCACTTCCTACCGCGATATTTCGTTCGGCGTCCCCAGCCTGACGTGTGCCCACGACACCGTTTCTGTTTTTTAACTTCTTTTTGACGGTGGGGGAAAGATTGGAAAAACGTTGCCTGGTCTGATTATTGTCGATTTCTCGCTGCGAGGGCATCGGTATGTAGGGTCAACAACTCGAAGGAGCATGTATCCATCCTGCCTGTATCAACAGGTTCAGGCTGGTGTGGATGTCATAGGTGTGGGGAGGATAAGTTCTTGGCAGCCTTTGGGGCCCCTTCGGTACAAGCGCCACAGCCTACCTGAGTATTAGTTGCTGAACCAGTCCATCCCTTTATTACCACAATGTCCCCGAACATTATAGGACTACTTTCAGCAGGATAATGCGCCATGTCATAAAGCTGGAATCATCAAGACTGGTTTCTGAACATGGACAATGAGGTCTGCTACTCAAATGGCCTCCACAGTCCACAGATCTCAATCCAATCAAAGCGCATCTTGGGATAGTGTGGACGGGAGATTTCGCCTCATGGACGTGCATGAGCCACAATCTGCGGAACTGTGTGTATGCCATCATGTCAATATGGACCAAATCTCTGAGGAATGCTCCAGATCACCTTGTTGAATCTATGCCACGAAGATTGTAGGGCAGTTCGTGAAGAGAAAAGGGGGATCCAACCCGTTACCTAGCATGGTGATACCTAATAGAAGTGGCCAGTGAGTGTATATATATAGTGTCTTCTTCTCAAAGGAGGTTAAGAAGCAAGTTTTCTTCACCTTAAAGGGGTATTCCCACAAAGACGTTTCTTAAATCTACTCAGGATAACAAAATAACACATTCTCTAATTCACTGTTATTAACTAAAGTTATTAGTCCCTGCCCACGCTCTGGAATTTTACACTGACCGGACTAAGGAATGAGAGGTAGTAAAACAGCAATAAAACTGAGTAAAAATGTATAGAAAGGGGGTAAAATGATGTTTATTGTATAAACATCACTTGGGAATTGAAATTTGAGAATTTTCTTTCATGGGCAAATCCCTTTAAGGACCACTAATTCCAAGCTTCATAGGGTGTTCTCTGTTAACTTCTAATTTTCAACCAGTAATCTAGACAGGACCCATCTATAGGTCTAGGAAATACACTGAATACAGCATGAAGGGGCTCGGTGAAGGTGGTGGTGAAGGTGTCTAAGTGTCTGATGGGGTCACACAGCTCATACAAGGACAACTCCCCCGCCTCATAATCCACGACAGATCCGGAATCTATCACTGGAGTATTGTCACGTAACTGGATCTTATTACGTCATTCTCACATGAGTATTGATTAACAACACGAAACCACGGCATTGGTATTAGTCCCAATGTATGGCTGGCCCCCTCCTGTCTACACTGGGTAACATCACCGACCCTCCACACACCGATCTACTGATCTCCACATCCCAGTAATGTCGTCCTGAGGTAATCTCCGGCTCTCATCACCTCAGGATCATCTGGAATCTCTCTGCTGTTCTGGCGATTCTGCTTCTCTTGTGTCCAGGTTGCAGTTTGGTCGTCTGAATATGGATCTTATTATGAGCCGTGTTTACATCCCGTAATATGTCTGCACGGACTCTCACATAGATCCCGCTCCTTATTACCTGATATATGTCACATAAGTGTGTATGTGTCTTGAGATCACAGTCACATCCGACATCTACATCATGGCGCTGGTGTATCATGTCCTGTGTCCTCATCACCTACCCCCTCCTCAGATCACAACAAGTCACCTGTGTTGGTTCCTGTAACACAGTCAGTGGATCAGTCATGTTCACAAGCTCCTCAATGTGCCTCATCTTCCTGGACAGCTTGTCCTTCTGTATTCCCGCTTCTGGATCAGAGCAGACAGTGAGAGGGACTTTCCTTCTCCTGCCTGGAGATGTCACTCAGGACCCTCTTCTCCAGGTCGTCCAGAGTCTCCTGATGTCTTATAAACAGGGCAGTGACTCTTCAGCTTCTTAGATGCCTTTTTTGAGCTTTGTACAGTGCTCCTGCAGACTCTGGACTCTTTCTCAGTTCCCCTCTTTCTTGATTAGTCTTTGGAAACATTTCTCTGTACTTTCTTTTCTTCGCAAGAGGCCTCTTCAGCATCTCCACTCGGTGTCCCCGATGTTCTCCGGCCCAAACTGCAGGACACACAGATACAAGTTCATCCACAGTGCAGTATATTTTAAGGGTTCCTTATGGACAGAACATTCCTGTTCTCCAGGAAGTGCTGGGATCAGATAAGACGTGTTCTGGTGACTGTTGTGGACTTTCAGGGTTTATACACACAGAGAAGCCCACAATATGACAGACTTCACAGCAGGTACAGGAGAGTCCACACAGTAAGAGCAGAAATCCCGGTGATCTCCTCATGGTCGGGCTGAGTACCAGGAAACGTTCTGCTATATTATGAAAGATGTATAGTTCCTCATCATGCCGGCACTCTCCTGAAACTCTTCTCTACATTGTAGGAACAGAATAACATCCAGAACCCGTCCTGTGTATTACAGCAACGATCAATACAGACCCGGCAGAAGTTGTGTCACCATCTCAGCGTTACAGGATCACTAAAAACCATAAACAGATGGAGCCGGAGCAGCTCCTCTCAGATCAGGGACGCCATGACTTACAGAAGGCGGGAAAAAAAAAAAAACTAAATTACTTGTCCCAACCTTCATTAACCCCTAAGGACCTTTTTCTTTATTAATCCTGTATCTTTAAAACATTGAATATAGTTTTTCAAATTTTTTTTTGACCGATAAAATCCCTTTCATTCTCCATTGAGGAGCTGTTGTCGATTGCAGGTTTTTTATTAAACAGGCTTTGCTGAGAAACTTTTTTTTACAGTGACAACTTTAAAAAAAAATCTGAAGCTCACAGACATATTTAAGATATAGAAACATGCTTTCTAGAGGCATCTCGGACTGTCCTGTCGCTGCAAGCCAGGGCTGCCATCAGGAATTGTGGAACCCAAAATAAGGCAATTTTTTGTCCAGTATCTAGCGCGTATTGCTTTTTACCATTTTTGCACATTATCGCCCACATTTACTAAGGTGCTTGCGCCAATTTTCAGTGCAAACTGCTTGCACAGTTATTAAAGAAGTGCCCGAGACACGTTTGTGTCGCACGCGACCGTTTTGTGGCGTGCACACACGTGTGCCCACCATACTGTAGCACAGCGGGCACAAGTCGGAGCCCGGGACAGGAGGAGAGGGGAGCGCTGCTCACCCCTGCCTCTCTCCATAGAGAAACATGGCGAACGGTGGGCCCGTATTCCGGGAAAGATAGGACCTGTCTTATCTTTTCCCCTGGAACAGAACGGTACGGGGTTACCGCCACGTGTGCTGGCTACTAGGGACGTATACGCGCGGCCGTATATACGCCGGCCGTATATACGTCCCAATGCCAGGTGTGAATTGAAGCCTAAGGCTACAATCACACGATGATGCCCATCGTACGTAGTACAGCAGCATACATCTGGCAGGGGAGAGGACTAGGAGATGAGCGCTGCTCACCCCCGCCCCTCTCCATAGAGTAACATAGGGCCCGGTGCCGTATTACAGGGGGAAAGATAGAAACAGGTCCTATCTTTCTCCCGGCTACGGAACGATATGGTCCCGCCACATGTGCTGCACCACCGACAAACAACAAATACAGAAACATTGTTTGCTGCATCTAGGGAGATCTCCATGAACCTCACCCAAATATCTTTATTAAACACATCTCTATGATGGGAGTTTCGTGTGGTGGATACAAGGAGGGAGTTATGGGTGTTAATAGGTGGTATCAACTTATAAAATTATACAGACTGATTACACATTTACACAAGATCTTTGTGGTTCGGGAATGTGGAATGTGTCAGTTCTATAGAGTTAGAACTTAAAAGGGGAAAAACATGCTGCCTCACTAAAGGCAGGATGGTTCTTGGCGAACATTGTATCTGAGGCCAAGATAATGTGCAAAACTGGGGTAATAGAGGACAGCACGCTTCTTTTAGGAAACAATATGAAAAGCTTAGCTGTATTCATGTGTATGTGAATAAACACACATCAAAATATTAGTTCTAACCATTAACCTCACACCTCATTATCCATTATTCTGATATACATTCCCAAATAAATGATATATAATTATATATAATATTAATAATATTTTAATATATAGGGTTCTCCAGAAATACTGTATAACTTGTTTTACAACAAAAATGTGCTGAAATACCCCAACTCGGCTTATAAATGGATATAAAATACTCACCTTCCAGTGCTCCCCGATGATCGTGTGTGACTCCTTCTCCTGTTCACTTTGAATTGACAATGGACGTATGTCTCTGCTGAAGCGCACCTATGACATCGGCAGCGTCGATCTACTGACGTCATGGTGTGACTGTGGGCAGAGCGCATGGACGTGATGACGAAGAGGGAAAGAAGCGTTGCACGGGTCATCGGGGGAGCATTGGAAGGAAGGTAAAGTTTGATAGTTTTTTTTTAATACAGGAGCTGTGGGGCATTTCATTAGGGAGGAGGCTGAAGCATGGGGTATTCATAGAGGAGGCTGCAGCATGGGGCATTACATTTCTGGGTTGGGTGCTGTTGGGCATTATATTACGGGGGGAGGCTGCTGAATAGGGGATTACATTTCTGGGTTTAGACGCTGTATGGGGCCTTATATTACTGGGGGATGCGCTGCATGGGGTTTTATAGACTGGGGAGGCGTGGACAATGCATTTTCCACCCTAGGCTTATACTCGAGTCAATATGTTTTCCCGGTTATTTGTGGTAAATGGGGGCCTCGGTTATACTTGGGTCATAATACTAGCTAACAATAAACTAGAAATAGGCAGTGAATATAAAATTAACACTATTAACACATATGACAAACAGAGCACACGTATAAAAACAGCACATACAAAGACCCTAAATAGGTGGGGCACAGTGATCCACCTAAAGACACACTCTCTGACCACTGAGGGTTTACAAAATCCTGAGTGGCAATCACAACCAGTAATAAAAACAGGAGGAGATATGGGGGATGGGAAGTTTTTTGTTTCAAATTTGAAATCGATCCATGAGGTTTCCATCGGGAGAAACCGATCCTCAATTGGAGTGGCCAATGGACTACGGACACAGCTCTGATACAGAAATGTTAAACTTTCATCTAACTTATCTTTTTTCAGAAAAGACAATTTACTATAAAAAATGTGGGAATGTGGAAGCTCTATGGATTTTTTACTTAGTAATCATCTGAAAGGAGTCTTGTAATAAAATTTTTATGATAATCCTTGTTCGATGTGACAGCAAAAACTTTGAAGATGAATGTCACAGGGACAAAAAAATTTTTGGGAGTACAATATAAAATATAGCAGTTCCAAATACCCTCAAATCGACATACTAATGTTTGTTGAAAGTGGACAACCCTTCCTTAAGTATGAAAAAGATATTGGCTTCAGAATATGACAATGAAGAAATGTTCTTTTGTAATGAAAGACTGATACTGATTTTAATTTTTTTTTAATTCATTAAACCACAATAAGCCTATACAAATCCGGTATCAATTTGATCATGATCAACCCAAGAATAAAGAGGAGGTGTCATTTGGAGCGGCCAATGAAAAGCTTGTAAAAAACGGAACCCACGAGAAAATGGTTGTGATGTGAATGTTTTTGCGTCAATTTAACAAATTTTAGAATTTATTTCTTGCTTCCCAATACACGCATTGGAATATGAAAAAGTGACACTAGGGAGTACCATTAGTTAGGCAGAAAACAAGCCCCCATACTGCTCTGTAAGTGGAAAAACTTTAAAGTAATAGATTTTTGAACGCGAAGAGCAAAAAATTAACACCACAAAAACAAAAAAAAAGGGCCAGAACATCAAGCGGTGAAGCCAAATTTGAGTGGCAGAAAAAGGCTATTTAAGATTTTTTTGAGGGGCAAAAAACATTGCAAAAAAACCCAGAGATTTATTCCCCACATTTTTTTTTTTTACAATAGAAGAGCAAGATTCTTATGATAAATGTCCCCAAATGAGCTCAGACTAGCCTCTACAACACTGGTCTTCTTATTAAGCAAAGAGATCATCTGACAGATCCACAGATGTGGACTGCTACCTCCGAACTCCACCCACCTCATATACTGTCCTTGGTATATTATCATGTTAAAATAAAAAAAAATCAGTATCACAAAATGTAAAGAAGTAGAAATATCACAAAAATCATGAAAATGAGAGAAAATACTACAATCTTTATCTTGTTACATTAAAACCATGTGGAAGATATTATGATTCAGCAGATAACATTTCATTGATTGTCCTGTATGATAGAAAGGTCTACAATTTTCCAAAATCGTCACAAATCGTCCTTAAAGAAGAAAAAAAAATCACCACAATGGATAGTATAAACAAAGGACAGGCCGGCACCTCTATTCCATACATGTAATACACCTACAACCTCATATATCCGAGGTAAAACGTGCACCTCTTCAAACCATCTTCTGAATGCATATTATTGACTGTTGGATATGTGCAAGTCACTATTATGTTGATTTAAGGGTCTGATCGGTGGGCGCTACAAAGAAGAAAAAAAAAGAAAGCAAAGGCCCGTCAAGTCACCTTAGTGGACCATGTGGTGAAGTCCTGCTGTCGTGCGTGCGCCAGCACCACAATACTTTCTAGGAACTTCCTGGAATTCTGTAGTCAATAGTAGTGAGTAAAGAGTCAGTCTACCGTAATAGTGCTTTAGTCTGCTCTCCAGGTAGCATTAAATGAACGATAGAAACATCGCATCAAAGAACCAGAAGAGAAGAAGAATGTAGATGAACCCGCTAAAAATGTATTCTGTGCACTTTTAGACTCCCTTCTGGACACATCTCTCGTTTCCTTCCTCTCATTGTTGGGTTCCTCAGGCTCACTCCTAGTACATCGTCTCTTTTCCCCAAACTGTCCTCATGGACAAACTAGTAATAGCTTTCAGTATCATTTCTATGTGATGATACCCAACTCTATACTAGCGCACACCAGTGAAACGCTGTTTCTAAATCATGACCTCTCTCTAACAGAGCTTATCCTTTCTTCAAGTGAGACTTCTTCTTTTCCACCATTCTACAACCCACCCAACCCTGGTTCCATTTCTATTGGGGGTATCACCATAAATCAAGGAAGAAGGCCCGGTGCCTTGGCTTGTGTTGGATTCGACCTCATGTTGTAGTGCCTTACATCAATCGACCACTCCTGCCACTTGCCAACTCAAAAAAACATTCTAGAATCCGGTCTTTCGAGACCATGGAAAATCTACACCCTAATGATTCCCTCTCGTTCCCACATACTGACTCTGCTAAATGGTCTTCCACTCATTAAACTCTCCCTCTAAACAATCTATTGAGGTGGTCAATCAATCCAGATAGCTACACGGATTCCTCCACATCTGTGTTAGTTATGCATTGGCTGCCCATCACCTTCCGTATTAAATCCCTCAAATAATCACCTCATACACAAAGCTCTGATCCTCCTATCTTCCTTCCCTCACCCGCCCTGCTCTTTGATCCCCAGTGATCTGAGATTACTTTCTTCCTTAATTTGAACCTCCTATCATGTCTCGCCGGGACTTCTCCTGAGCTGTGACCTATACTCTGGGGTGCACTGCCTCGAAATATGAGGCTGGCTTACCTAACTATTAAACTTTCAAACATGCCCCAAAAAACCCATCTATTCAGGCAGGCTTTCATATTTCCATTACACTAATTTTCCTCCTGTCAATGTAACCCTCATACATTGATAACCGATACGAACGAGTTTCTCTGCAGATGATGCACCCTGGTCTCTGTAATACCATTGGTTCATCGGCATGATTTATCCATTTATTAATTATTTTACCCCTTAAAAGATGGCTGGACCATTGTACACCTTTTGTGTCCCTCTTTCATCCTCATAGTCTTTAAGCTCCTGTGAGAAGGCCCCTCATTCCTATGTTTTCATTTGATATGTTAATTCACGTAATGTCTGGGTCTGTTGTTTTATTTGATATGTACCCATGATCTGGCTAGTCCGGGCTTAAGGGGTCCCTGACCCATTTGGCCCCATGCAGCGACACTATGCCGCGCTCCAGTGTTATTATAACCTTGCCTCGAACATGGGTTGATCATCAATGGTGTTATCTTTAGATGCAGCGATTGAGGCATACGGGTGATTGAAGACAATCATATGTTGCTATTAGGCCTCTGCATCATAGGGGATTGAAGGGTGAGTCCGGAAAAGAGAAATTTTACAAGTTTGCCTACCTTATCATGAGGTAGAGGAAGCCGGGGAAGAAAGTCAGATGTGTTCAGTAAAACAATAGCACCAATAAACCCAAAGAAATTTTCACATAGTGTAAAACATGGATTCCTCTGAAGTCACTATTCTCTTTGTAAATGCTATTTATAGCTAAGCATTCTTAGCCAATTACTTCCACATACAAACAATAGGTTAATAAACATATATACAGCATGAAGGGGCTCGGTGATAGGTGGTGTGTGAGGGTGTAAGTGTCTGATGGGGTCACACAGCTCATAGAAGGAAAAACTCCCCCGCCCATATCCAGACAGATCCGGACTCTATTGCTGGAAATATTGTGGAGGTAACCTGAACCCTTCACACTGTCATGTATCACTGAGAGTACTTATTATTACCTCTGCAAACACCAGGACCTCTTATTATTTCCAAATAGACTGATCTCCCCTCTGTCATATAGGGATAACACATCCGACCCTCCAATCCACTATTTATGCTCTCCACATCCCCCAGTAATGTCGCTGAGGTAAATTCGGCTGCTCATCACCTGAGGAAAATCCTGGAATCTTGCTGTTTTTGGACGATTCTGGTTATTTTGTGTGCAGGTTGCAGTTTCAGGTCGTCTGATATATGGAGATTATTATGAGCCGTGTTTACTAATCAAGTAATATGTCTCCAGGCCTACCACATAGATCCCGCTCCTTATACTGTGTATTATGTCACATACTGTGTCTAAAATCACAGTCCACATCCAGACCATCTACATCATGGCGCTGGTTTATCATGTCCCCTGTGTCCTATCACCTCCCCCCTCCTCGGATCACACAAGTACCTGTTGTCTGGTTCCGTACCACAGTCAGTGGATCAGTCATGTTACACGCTCTCAATGGCCTCATCTTCATGGACAGCTCGTCACTTCTGTATATCCAGCTTCTGGACAGAGCAGACAATGAGAGGGATTCTTCCTCTCCTGCCTGGAGATGTCACTCAGGACCCTCTTCTCCAGGTCGTCCAGCCGTCTCCTGATGTCTATAAACAGGGCAGTGACTCTCTCGACGTCTCCAGAAGTTTTTTCCTGAGCATTTCTCCTTCGCTCCTTCAGACTTTGGACTCTTTCCTCAGTCTCCTCTCTCTTTGTGATTAGTTTCTGAAGAACATTTCTTAACTTCTCCTTCTTCTGTTTAGAAGCCTCATCCATTAACTCCATTCTATGTCCATTATGTTCTCTAGTTATACCACAGGACACACAAATACAAGTCGCATCCACAGTGCAATAATACTTTAAGATCTTCTTATGGACAGAACATCTTCTGTTCTCCAGGGAAGTGCTGGGATCACATAACACGTGTTCTGGTGACCTGATGTGAACTTTCATGTGTTTATCACACAGAGAAGCCTCACAATGTAGACAGGACTTCACAGCAGGTACAGGAGAGTCCACACAGTAAGTGCAGCAGATCCCGGTGATCTCCTCATGGTTCGGCTGAGTAAGCAAGAATCGTTCTGATACATTATGAAGAGATTATGTTCTCATCAGTGCCGGCCTTCTGAACTCTTCTCTACATTCAGGACAGGAATAAACCTCCCAGCATCTGTGATTCAGGTGCTGATCATACAGATCCCGGAAGAAGTTGTGTCCACATCTACGCGGTTACAGGATCCTTTAACAACACAATAAACAGACAGGCAGAGCAGCTCCTCATCTCAGATCAGCAGACGCCAGACTGATAGAAGGCGGAAGAAAATAAAATGTATTGAGGCAGGACAAGCTAAAAAGTTGTAGTCACACCCATTCATTAACCATTTAATTACCTTTACAATTTTTTTCATCCCTGGTTTGCATAATCTTACATGGGAAAACACATGGTTCCCAGAATCATCTGATAAAAAAAAGGAGTGAATTACATTATTCCACAGACCTTAAAGGGTATGTGTACTGTGGGGGTACAATCACTAACCCCCTTTTCAATGCGCTGATCTGAGCTGTTGGAAGGACAGCAGTGACCTCGTGGGCAGCAGCTGTGACTAGATAGAGAAGCCACTGACAAGCACCGAGACTCTACCCGTTGTAAGTTAACAATCTGACTAGTATGGTGTTTTCAGAAAGATGATAGTAATGGAACTAACTAAACCATTGCCCTCGCTTCTTTTTAGTTTTTGCGTTTTCATGTTTTTTTTTGCGCCTCTAGTAAATATCCGTAACTTTTTTATTCATCTGTGTATAGAGCCCTTGTTTTTTTGTACTGCACTTCCTAGTTTGGTATTGAATATCCTTGTCGTGTACTGGGAAGAGGGAAAAAATTCCAATACAGGTGAAATAAGAAAAAAACAATTTGACGCCATTTGGGCTCCGGTTTTACTGCTTTCTTTGTGCATGTTAAAAAAAAACTAATAATTACCAAATTTATATACTTTTTCTACATTTAAATAAAGCCTTTGTACAAAAAAATCTTTGTTTCGACATATTCTGATGCTAAACTTTTTCACACTTTGGCGTCAAGAGCTGTGAGAGGTGTCATCTTTTGACTGTACAACTTTTGATCACCTTTTGTTCCGTTTTTATTTTTTACTTTTACTGCGGTAGAATAGTTCAAGAGGTTTCAAGCTTGTTTTACATCAAAGACATTCCCGCCGACGCCCTTTTTGTTTTGCATTTTCCATTTTTTCTCGTGAACACTTCAATAATCTATAACTTTTTTATTTTCCAGTACAGAGCTGTTTGAGGCTTGTTTCTGCATACAAATGCACTTCCTAGTGATGGTAGAATTTCCATGCCGTGTAATGGAAGTACGCGGAAAAAAATTCCCATTGCAGTAAAATGGTGAGGAAATGAATTTGCGCCATTTTCTTGGGTTTGGATTTTACGGTTTTCACGTTGCGCCTAAATTACAGGTCTACTTTATTCTTTGGGTTGGGGCCATACGCGGATACAAAATTTGTATAGGTTTTTATAATGTATTAATACATTTACAAAAATTAAAACTCCATTACAAAAACAAAAATTATTTGGCGCTTAAAAACTTGTCATATTCAGTGTACGGAGCTGTACGGTGGGGCCATTTTTGCAACTTTGATGTTGTTTTCAATACTACCATTTTAAGGACTATAAGGCCTTTTCATCACCTTTTGAGAATTTTGTATATTTTTCAAAATGGAAAAAGAGTGGCATTTGAGCTTATTTTCAGTTGGGGTGGGGATAATGGTTATTATAATTTTGAAAGATCTGACATCCGGACGCTGTGCTACAGTTTTCAGACTTTAACCCTAGTTGTCTGATAATACTACAATGCCCTGCCATACTACAGTATAGCAGTATATGGGGATTTCCTCCTCATTCATTGCATGTGAAATAGCACATTTCAATGAAGGGTTAAATTAGACAGCCATGGGTCTCGTATGAACCAGGATGTCATGTGACCAGATCAACACTCCCGGAGAGTCATGGGGGAGCGCACGATCTTCACCAGAAGGCAGTGCTACCACCCGCGATCAAGGTTACCCGGTGATTGGGTGCCTTACCAATGCTAGCGCGTTACATGTGGGTGTTGTGGGGGTGTAATATGCAGCAAACATCCTTGGTATGGAGAGGGCTAGCCCGTGAGCCCTCTCCAAAAATTGCAGGCAATGTCACTACCTTGTTAAGGGGTAAAAATGGACGATTTCAAGTATTCTGGAACTAATGGATGAAATCAGGAGGAAGAAAGAAGCTATTGAAATTGCTGGCCCATTCAGCGTGGAGCCATGGCAGCTTCCCAGAATTCTGGTGATGAAGTTGGAAGAAAGATACTTGTGTGCTGCGTTGTTGTCACTCAGCCACAACCACACCAGATGTAGAGGGGTCTGTCAGGGCTACTACAGACCATGCAGAGGAGGAGATCATCATTGCTTAACTTCTGGATCTTCACAAAATGTTGATGATGAGGGCACCAAGTATATTATGCGTCAAAGAACGAGGCGATCTGGAAGCGTGTACACAATGGGGCACATATACTTACAAGTCGGCAGTTCACTACAAAGTGGCATTAGCATAATCTTTTACACAAATACACTAAGAACACGGTCGGACCGACCGACGGCACGTCCCTAATTGTGCCACATGGAAGCCAGCGCAGCTGTGCCACAAAAGTGTTGCGCAGACACAATAGTAGCGCAGACACATCTTAAATACCTATCAAGCCTAGAAGAACGTGTACAGTCAACAAAAGTGCGGCACAAAGCCCTTAGTAAATGAGCCCCAATGTCTTGACCCATATATCCAAGAAAAAAGAAGTGGATAATGTCGCTTTCAATGTGCTATATGGATACTATAGTTGATTTTACTCCCATCAATGACTCTATAGAGGTTTTGTGGCCATCGGGCAGTGGCGTTGTATGGACTTCCCACCTGTACCTCCGCAAGACCCTTGCATGGGCCAATGGATTTTTCCCAAGCAGAGGGGCATATAGTGCATATTCCAGTCAGGGGCAAAACTAGGAGAGACAGGGCCCCATAGCAGACTTCTGAATGCTTAAAATAAAAAAAAGTATGGATCCTTTAAACCCTTCCACTTAAAAAATACATATTTGGATACTCACACATGTGAGTTAATTCACACAACATTTCTACACAGACATATAATATATATATATATTATATATATATTATATATATATATATATTATATATAAAACTGAGTATATGTACAATGTATGTTGTCGCTAAGGAACTATACCGTCGCGTTGCAGTCACCACATTTTGCACAGCCGCTCTCTGTGACTCAGGAAACGTCATAGACCAATTCTGAGCCAAAATTTCACTCTGAGCTTTCCAAAATACACTTATTACCCACCATATACAGGAGCCATTGTCTCCTGCTGCTACTGTGGCAGTTGTAAGCTGAGTCGTGATTGGTTGCTGTTTCGGCCACAGGTCATTAATATGAGTTTGAGCTGTGATTGGTTACTACAGGCAATGAGTATAAGACACTTATGTGTGAGGAAGATGGAGAAGACAGACAGTCAGTGACAGAGTCTGACAGACAGGCTGTGACAGGAACTGAGACAGGCTGTGACAGGGATGACACAGACAGACGGCTGTGACAGGGACTGACAGTCAGTGACAGGTAAAATATTTTTTATTCTCTTTGTTATAGCTAAGAGCAGATATCTACTATCCCGGGCAACGCCCAGGAGACATCGATAGTATATATAATATAATTATAATAATATATATATATACAGTATGCTATAATCACTATAACACCAGACAGAAAACTGGCACAGGGGCTTTAGTAAATCTGGCCACTTACACAAAGGATGACCATCACCTCATTCCATACATGTAATAATCTACATTCATATATCCTGAGGTAAAATGTTCACCTCTTCCAAGCGATCTGCACAAAGTTAATCCAATCAGGATAGTGTCAAGTCATAATGATCGCTGGTGGTATAAAGAAAAAAATACATCTGCGCCTACAAGTCAATCCAAGTGTCCCATGTGAGTGAAGCCCCTGCTCCAATAGTTTTACTGAAGTCCAATGAAAGTGAGTAGATCATTGGTCAAGAAATTATATGGCACTTCAGGGGTGTGCAGGTTCTCGTAATCGCTGGGTTCTCACCAGTCATATCCCAAGTGATCAGACATCTTATACAGTAGTGGATTATAAAATAGGTGGCTTTGGCGGTAGCCCGGGGGCCAAGTCTTCTAGGGAATCCATGGCCACCCAAACCACCTATGAAATTCTTTACATCTGTTCCTGCTCTCAGTACACAAGAGCCATTTCAGAACCTTTGAAGGTCCTCAAAAGTTTCAAAAGTGCCAATGTGAACACAGCCTTAATGACAATACATAATCACCAGCACTTGGCTGCTGCTGGTAGAAAAACTAATAGATGGATCAGCTGGAAAAACTAACATATATAAGCGTTATCAATGGATTATTAATTTTATGGACTGATGACTACACGGTAGCAGGAACCAGTATTAAAGTTATGATCATGTAGGAGGTTCCTGCCCTCCGCGGGCGCAAACTGTTCGTACCGGATCTAAAACAGTATGGACATTTCCCACGGAGGAGGCAGGCCGCCTTGGCAAATTGGAATTGGCAAAAACTAAAGACTTCACCCTATTTGATCACTAAGTACATATGGGCAGAGAAAGCCTGATGATTGTGTTGTATAATTACATGGGTGCACACTGCACCCTCTACAGGCAAACTATACATAGTGCAGTTTTAAACTAGTTTTGGTTGCGAGCCCCACGCGTCGCCACAATGTGGTGGTCTCAGGGGTGATTAGACACTGGGGTGTCAGCGGTATTATATAAAACCTAATTGGGTTGTCCGCCAATTGCGGTCCTTCTTACCTGGCCTCCGCTGTGATTGCGGCGACCGCGAACCTCCGCGCCGTCACCGAACACGCGCATGCGCAGTCACCACCCTCCTCTCCTCCAGTACGGGGGACTGCGCACGCGCGGGCCGTGCGACGATCGCGAGAGTAGTGCCGCGATGCGCTACACAGGTAGGGGTATGGATCGTATCTTGGTATACATGAAGGGGAACAGTCATATGGTGTAAAAAGAGTTGATGGGGATACATGTAGTAAGAATTATAAAGACATAAAAAGGATCAGTACTCCATTGATATCAATGTTTATAATAATACATCTATGATCGGAATGCGTGCAAGTTAAAGTGAAGTGCAAAGAAAAAAAACATTAGGGAATTTGTATCTGTAGCTCCAGTTGTTTTCTTTCGTCTTTTATTTTTCAGGACCATTCTCTGGAGTTGACAATGTATGAAGACGTTTGTGGACATGATGTGCCATTGTGCATAAACTATGGTGTCGAAGGGGACCACCTATAGTAATAAGGAAAGGGGGGGGAAGGAAGGAAGAAAACAAAAATAAATACATAAGACCTTCATGAAAAAGAAAAAAACCACACTGTGACTTAGGTGTATATCAGTGTAGGTGTATGTATGAGTGTTGACATATAGTTGCATTGAAAATCAATGCTCTCCATTATGTTCACAGTCCTATAATTGGTGAGTGTGTAAAATTGTTTTAATACATGATACAATTTTTAGATTCCCATAGTTGTTATTTTTTGTAGAAACCAGTGAAGAGGAATTCCTCGTTTAGTCCCCTAGGAGTCAGGCTTGGTTAGAAGATCCACTTGGTCTCTTTTTGTAGTAACTGTGGGACTATACTACCTCTTATATTAGAAAAGACTTTTTCCAGGCCCGTAATCTTAAATCCTCTACACTTACCTCCATGGAAGTGATGAAAAGTGAGGCAATTGAGGTCAAGCTTCTGTCTTTGCTGATGTCCGTCTTGCTGTGGAGATGTGGAAAGATGTTCTGGATCCTTTTGCGCGCAGCTCCTGTGATGTCTGCCCTTGTAAACCTTGGGGCAAGAGCATGTAATTGCATAGATCACGTTCTTTGTACGGCAATTAATGTAATGTTTGAGATGATGTCTCTTACCGTCTATGGGGTCTTGTGAAATCGTGGATGGTAGCATATATGAACTATATTGCAGTTTCCACATGGTATGAGCTGTAATTTTTCCACCTGTTGATTCTCCCGGCGGGTGTAATGGCTTTCACTAGGATATCTTTAAGGTTACGTGCCCTCCTTGATGTTATGTTGGGCTCTCATCGATGTAGGACTCCATTTGGGTTCAGTCAAGAGTATATTCCGTTTTTGCCCATATGTGATATAGTGCCTGCACTGATTGTTATATGTGGTGATGAGTCTTGTTTTCTTCTCCGGTACTCGATATTTGGTTTTAGAATCTCCTCTCTGTGAGCATTTTTGGCTCGCATATAGGCTTAGAAATTACTTTTTGGGGTAGCCCCTTGCTTTTAGTCTCGTTGTTAGTTCTAGGCGTTTTTCTTAAATTCCTTGTCGTCGCTACAATTCCTTCGTTATCCTCATAAATTGCCCCACTAGGATGGCGTTTTTTTGGTGTGTTGGGTGAAAACTCGTAAAGTGCAATAGGTTATTAGTGGCTGTTTTTTCCTGAATAGTGTGGTTGTAATGCTCGAATCTTGAATTTAGTTGAGATCCAGGAAGTCAGCTGTTGTCTCTGAAATCTGTGGACCAAGTAATATTGTACGGGTTATATTGAGTTCCGTCACGAATTCCAGGCATTCTGATGTTACCCTGCCAAAACAACACAATGTCGTCAATAAAAACGTACCAATGTAGTACCTTGGTCTGAAGGACTGCGACGGGAACACCCTGGTCTCTCCCACACCCCAAAAAGAGGTTGGCGTAGGAAGGAGCACAGCGTGCCCCCATCGCGGTCCCCGAGACCTGGCGGTTGTAGAGTCCTGTCGAAAGTTAAATAGTTATGCTTGAGGACAAAGTCCAGTAGCTCTAATAAAAGGAGCATGTCCCCCTGTCTGAATGGTCTGCTTGTCCAAGAAGTAGGTAGTTGCCCCCACACCAACATCATGCGAGATGTGTTACCAACGTACTGTGGGAATCTGTATGTTGGTTAGACGTTCATAAGGTGCATGGAGTCACCGCAGGTACGAATCCAATTCGAGTACGAAGGGCGCAAAAAATGGTCAAATAAGTACATGCCTTCTCACTTAGCTACCAATGCCTGCCACTATTGGTCTCAGGTGGAGACTCAAGGGATTTTGTACCCTAGGGACAAGGTAGAAAGTTGGTATAACGGATGGGCACTGTGAGAATTTGCCTCCTGCTTAGAGATTATATTTTGCATAAGGGCTTATCATCAGTCGATCCAGTTTTCTTTTGAATATATCAGTAGGGTCTGAGGGTGGTAAGCAGAATAAAAGCATGATTACCCAATGCTTTTGGCCTCGCCAAGTACAATGTGTGCCGGCCAAAGGACATGATTACTTCTTAAACTAAGAAATAACCACAGTAACTGGATGGGATGTAGTTATGGAATCTTAGGTGGACATTTATCTGGCCTGCCACGCACGAATACTCTAATTCAGATTATTTTCTACTTCACAACATCTCCACACAAAGGAGACGTAGAAGGGGGGCATGAAGGCACATGGTTTATGCGCAAAACTACGCCAGCGCATGATGGGGACGGGATTTCCATAAGTGGGCCGGCAGACTGGTGATAGGAAGTAGCATAAAACTATATAAGCCATAATTGGCACTTAAAAAAAGCCCTTAACGAACCACAATCCCCTTTATAAAACTATATATATATATATAAAAAATATATATAAATATTCTGCCACTACACCCTACACGGAGCTCCGACCACCACCCAACTGGAAGAGTGCTTGCTCTAAACCATCCTGTAATCCAGACAGGAATATATCAAGACCAATTTCGTTAATCCCATCTGAGCTCATAAGGGCGCTGTTGTTGCCCTCTAATTCCATGTGGCGCCCGACTACATCCGTCATGGATCTAATAAACCAGGCCATACGGGTATTAATAGTGTGACGCACCTGAACTAAAGCACCCGCATCCCTGGCACCTTGCGACACAAGCTTTGGAACAATCTCCAACCACACCAAGATAACCTCTGGAAAAAAGCCGGACAAACGGTCCACATCTGAGCGCATCATTGTCAGCAATTCGGCAACCCTGAGGAAACCCAGGTCATAACCCCCCGCATGTTTAACCAGGAAGACGGGTCCTGAAGCAATGCGAATAATCTCCATCACCTCAGGGAGGACTTGGGACAACAAACCCATGATGCCTCACCAAAAAAAAAAACTCAGCACCATGCCCGTTGAGCCGCCCATAAAAAGTAGGAGCGGCTAAGGATCTAAACCAAAGGGCGTGAACGAGGTTGAAAACTGGAACCTAGAGCAGAAAATAGGCACACACATTATTGTAGCAGGTCAGGTCTATGTATATCCTATCCCTTCAGCACAGCACCTGAGGGGACAGCTAGAACACTTGGAGAGTCTCTCCTGCCATTTCCTGCTGTAGAGTGTGAGGTGACGGGTGAGGGGGGACAAGCTGCATCTTGTGTTTATGTGGATTATTTGTTTATATACAAGTGTAGGGAAAGCTGAGGGAGAGATAAGATTGTAGGTGTTTGGTCACTCCATTAGTTAGCAGCTCCGTGAAGACGGAATGTGCCTGGCAACAGCTATCTGAGGAGTCACTAACAACAGGGGGAAAGCTGCAGAATACAAGAGGAAGGAGCAAGATTTGGGTAACTAATTCAATTGCAAAAGGGCTTAAAATTGCCTGCCCTACAACATATCAAAAGTTTTTTGAAATGATGTTACTCTTTAAAGAGATAGGGTGGCGCAACTCAAACGAGGTACCTTTACGCTTCCAACCCTTCAGGATTTGCCTAACCATGAAACTCTTTGTGACATCGGGCCAACCTTGAAGCCGAAAGTAAAAAGCCACACCAGCCATATACACATACATATTCACAAGAGATTTCATGTCAAAGCTGTTAGAATACACATAAAATGTCTGGTTATTGTTCACAGTAGATCATAATATTACCAAAAGTGTAAAGAAGCAAAAATATCACAGGAATCATCAAAAGGACTCAGTACTATAATCTTTTTCTTTTTACATTCAACGTATACATTTTATTGATTGTCCTGTATGATGGAAAGTTCTACAATTTTATAAAGTATTCACAAATGAGTTATAAAGAAGAAAAGAATCCACCACAATAGACACATCGGACAGACGATCACCTCTATTCCATACATGTAATAACCTTACAACTCATATATCCTGAGGTAAAATGTTTATCTCTTCCAAACGATCTTCTGATGGCATATTATAATACAGTCGGGATAGTGTCAAGTAATTAATAATGTTGATGTAAGAGTCATATCGCTGTTGGTCAAGGAGGGTGAGGCCCTGGTGCTCGTACGCCATCAGCACTTTCTATGGGACTTCCGGGAAAGCTGAGCTCCACTCATATAACCCACTCAGGGGTGTGCAAGTTCTGTGCAATCGCTGTAGTCTTACTACAGTTGTAGTTACAACCCTACCTCATAATATGGGTGCTACATAAGGTAATTGATTAGATGCAGCGATAGAAGCAATATGGGTGCTGTACATCCATATGTCCATAAGTTTCTACCATCACTACGGATTAACTAGTGAATACAGAGAAGAAAAATCTTGAAAGGGAACCTGTCATCAGGATTTAAAATTTTCACAGCAGTTCCCATAGCCTACTCATTAGCATACTAATTCCCATACATTTGTAATTAGCATTGCTGATTACCGGAAAACTGCTAGCCCATGAGTCTTCATTATATCATTAAATATATTATTAAAAACCCTATCATGTCATTAGGTGAACATGTGAAATCCTGACGACAGTAAGTAAAGTTGTACAGGAAAAGTAATAGTATAAATAATCCCAGAGAAACGTTATACAGATGACCAGAAATTTCGGAATCTTTATTCTTTTATGGGCTCAAGCTCATGGCTATGGATTCAATCCATGTAGCCAAGGTGCAAAAGGTCAGAGTAGGTCCTATTCCTGTCTGTGTTTGCGGCCTGAGTAGTATTTTATTCTACCGTCAAGGGCATGTGGAGCTCATCCGCCGATGAAACACGGAACGCAAACATCACTCCAGAGGACCCTTGTTTATGCATTATATAACTGCACTCGTTGTTTGTATGTAGACTAAGAAATACACAGGGAAGATTAATTAGGGCACGTTTGCCTTTTTTTTGCCGTACAAGTCCAGAAATAATAAAAGTACTAGCAAACCGCCGGTAATTGCCATTATTTCCCTTTTCACATCATCTCCATGCTAAGTTGGCGTGGAGCGGTGTGAAGCAAACGTGGCCAACAGTGGAGTTAGCTGCTGTGGCGAAAAGTTCATGAGGTAAGTTCACAGGTTAAGGAGCAATTCTTCCCCATAAGGGGCATGGGGTAGAAGTGTCCCCCGGCATCAGGAGGCTGGAACCTCCTGATGTATTTTGGTGCTGCCAGAGGTGCAGGACCTTCATTACATGATAAATGTCCCCCTTAGATTCCTGTGAAGTCAGTATTCCCTTTGTGTTATTTCTTAGCTACAGATTCTTAACCAGGTACTTCTGGATCCAACCAATGGGTAAAAAACACATAATGCAGCATGAAGGGGCTCGGTGAAGGTGGTGGTGAAGGTGTGTAAGTGTCTGATAGGGTCACACAGCTCATAAAAGGACAACTCCCCCGCCTCATAATCCAGACAGATCCGGACTCTATCACTGGAGATATTGTCAGGTATCTGGATCACTTTCCTGTCATGTATCACGGAAAACTTATTATCACACCTCTGCAAACCCCAGGACTTGTTAATATCTCCCATACATGACTGGCGCCCCCTCCTGTCTATACTGGGATAACACATCCCCACCCTCCACCTCCCTGATCTACTGCCCTCCACATCCCAGTAATGTCGTTTTCTCCTGCTCTCCTCCAGACTCTGGACTCTTTCCTCAGTCTCCTCTCTCTTTTTTTTTTTATGATTGTATTTTTATTGAAGTTTTTCCGAACAATGTAACAACAAACATTGGCATAAGAATAGGCAAAACAAAAAAATTTTTTCCAATAAGAACAATGTAGACGTAGAGATACATGTCATATCAGGTCCGAAAACCATGCCCATATCCATCCCTAACTCTGGCTAGGAGGTACTCCTCCCATCAATACAATGGATATACAGCAATCTGCATATGCAAAACCACGCAATATGGGATATGGGCGACTATTGAAACCTAAATAGAAACAGGCATGTATCCCATAGGACTAGCAGAGTAAATGATCTCATTTCCCATGCCTGTATTTAGGCACGCCGCTTTAGGTGCTAGTACCTTCACAGTAAAAACCCAGATAAATTAATAAAAAAGAAAAAGACCAGTAATAGACACACAAGGATAACATTCATACTCACAATGACGACCGACAACATTCGGGGAGAAACAATGAAGTGGGTAACTACGTCACTCCTCCCTTCGCCCTAACTCCTCTGCCCAGAAGCGATCCCATTGATCCCAAACTTTATCAAATGCCAAAGTGCGGTCATTCAGGGAGGCAGTCAGGGATTCCATCGTGCGCAATCCTCTTATTCTAGAGAGAAGGTCTAAACGGGAGGGGGGAGCCTGCCTTTTCCAGAATTGCGAAATCAAACACCTCGCTGCGGTGAGTATGTGCAGACACATCTTGGTAGTTGCCTTGGCCAAAGGCTGGGGGGAGACGTTAAGTAGGTAAAAGAGGGGGGAGAGTGGGACGTCCACCGCTGTGACTGCTTGGATAAGGGTCCTCACCTCTTGCCAAAAGGGCTGAATCAATGGGCAGCACCAGAAGATATGCTGGAGGGTCCCACCAACGAGGCCACAACGCCAACAAGTATCAGGTGTATCCGGGAATCGTTTGTGGAGCAAGGAGGGTGTATGGTACCACTGCAACATCAATTTATACTGGTTTTCCCTATATGTAGCGCAGCGAGAAGTCTCTGCGGCCCTCCGCCAAATCAGCTGCCATGTCTCTTGTGTTATTGTCTCTCCCACTATGCTTTCCCACTTGGCCATATATGGGTGTGTGACCGGATCTTCCGGATCTGGGTGTAATAACACCATGTAGATATCTGATATAAGGCCAGCAGTGTGAGTAGCATTTTTGCAAATGTGTTCAAATACCGTGGGTATCGACACCGTCTCAGTGCTCTCCATGGATTGCAACAGGTGTCTAGTTCGCATGTAGTAGAGGTTGGCGGAGGGCGGGAGATGGAACTTATCCCGCAAGATGTCAAAAGGTAAAATCTTCCTATCTCTAAACGGGAGGGGGGAGCCTGCCTTTTCCAGAATTGCGAAATCAAACACCTCGCTGCAGTGAGTATGTGCAGACACATCTTAGTAGTTGCCTTGGCCAAAGGCTGGGGAGATACGTTCAGTAGGTAAAAGAGGGGGGAGAGTGGGACGTCCACCGCTGTGACTGTTTGGATAAGGGTCCTCACCTCTTGCCAAAAGGGCTGAATAAATGGGCAGCACCAGAAGATATGCTGGAGGGTCCCACCCATGAGGCCACAACGCCAACAAGTATCCGGTGTATCCGGGAATAGTTTGTGGAGCAAGGAGGGTGTATGGTACCACTGCAACATCAATTTGTACTGGTTTTCCCTATATGTAGCGCATCGAGAAGTCTCTGTGGCCCTCCGCCAAATCAGCTGCCATGTCTCTTGTGCTATTGTCTCTCCCACTATGCTCTCCCACTTGGCCATATATGGGTGCGTGACCGGTTCTTCTGGATCTGGGTGTAATAACACCATGTAGATATCTGATATAAGACCAGCAGTGTGAGTGGCTTTTTTGCAAATGTGTTCAAATACCGTGGGTATCGACACCGTCTCAGTGCTCTCCAGGGATTGCAACAGGTGTCTAATTCACATGTAGTAGAGGTTGGCGGAGGGCGGAAGATGGAACTTATCCCGCAGGGTGTCAAAAGGTAAAATCTTCCTATCTCGATAGTCTACAACGTCCGCAAACCTAAATAGTCCCTTCTCATGCCAGGGCTTGGAGTCCTGTCCAGCTCCCACATACTGCAAGGAAGGAGTGTGTAAAAAGGACTGCATTGGAGAACACTGTGACACCAAGGGAAATCTGCTTGTGCAAGCTCTCCAGATTTTAATCGTAAAGGCAATGGGACCTAGTAGGGAGCTAGACGCCGGAGGAGACTTTTTGGACCAGAGGTAGGAGTTGGGGTGAAATGGGGCTAACCACAATTTCTCAATCTCCATCCACTTGGAGAATGCCCACAGGGTAGACCAGGCCGGAATGCGTCTCAGGTGGGTCGCCCAGTAATACTTAGTTACATCTGGTACCGCCAAGCCTCCCCTAGATTTATGGGATAGCAGGACTGACTTGGAAATCCTGTGTCTTTTCCTAGCCCATATGAAATGTAGGATCAGTGCCTGCAGAGACCGTAAAGCGCTCAGCGGGACCGAGACTGGTAATGTTTCAAAAACATAGAGCATTTTGACCGCTGCTATCCTGCCAAACAGGGACAAGGGGAGGGTGTTCCATTTGTCTAGCAAGGCCCTTATCTCCCGAAAGAGGCCCGGGAAATTCTATCCGTAGAGGGAGTTGTAAGAGGGGGTTAGCATTATCCCAAGATATTTTATAGCGTCCTTTTTCCAATTATATTTGAAGTTGGATTTAAGGTTGTCTAATGAGGCTTGCGGTAGATTAAGCGGCAAAGCCTCCGTCTTGGAGGTGTTGACTTTGTAGCCAGATAGGAGTTCATATTGCACTAATCGCGCTTGCAGATTTGGCAAAGAAATAAGGGGCTGGGTTATGGTGAGCAGAATATCATCCGCAAACAGCGCCAATTTGAATTCCTTATCCCTAAGTGCGATGCCATGGATATTGGGATCTTGCCGAATGATGGAGGCCAAGGGTTCTATGCAGAGTATGAACAGAAGGGGGGACAGTGGCCAACCCTGCCTCGTACCGTTCCATATCTGCAGAGGCGGGGAAGAAGCGTGTGGGAGCTTGATATGAGCTGTGGGGTTGGAGTACAGCCCTTTCAAAGCCTGAAGGAAAGTTCCCTTTAAACCAATTTGTTCTAATACCTGGAACATAAAAGGCCAACTAAGGCGGTCAAACGCTTTTTCAGCTTTTTCTAAGCTTAGAACCAGTGCTTGGTCGCCCCGTTTGTTAACCAGGTCAATAAGGTCAATTGTTCTCCCAGTATTGTCGCCCCCCTGCCGACAAGGTACAAACCCAACCTGGTCCTTATGGATTAGTTGAGGAATCCATTGAATCAGTCGATTAGCCAAATATTTTCAAATCCGTATTTAAAAGTGCTATTGGTCTATAATTGGCACAATCAGTAGCATCTTTCCCCGGCTTGGGGATAAGAGTGATGTAGGAGTGAGTGAGGGTCTCAGGTAGAGGTTCTCCCTTAAGGAAGGCATTGAACACCTTCGTCATTCGGGGCAACAACACTTCAGAGAAGACTTGACTTGAGTACAAATATGTGAGTCCATCTGGACCCGGAGACTTCCCAATAGGCATTCCCTTTATGACCTCTGCAATCTCATTGGATGTTAGTTCTGAGTTGAGGACCTCCGTGGCCCCCTGGGGCAACCCTGGGAGGGAGCATGATTCTAAAAAATTAACCAGAGCTGTTTTCCTGGGGCCCTCTTCCCGGGGCAGGGTGTCTGGCAGAGAGTATAGTTTGGCGTAAAAGTCATGAAAGCGGGACGCTATTGCCCTTGGGTCATGGAGTAGACCCCCCTTAGAGTCCCGAATGACATGCGGAACTTGGTGATCCCTTTTTTCCCTCAATTGCTTCGCTAAAAGGGAGTGCGGCTTATTGGCCTGCTCATAGTATCTTTGTTTGGTAAACAATAGTAATTTTTCCACCGCTTGAGTTTGAATTTCCCGAAGCTGCTCCCTCGTCTCCGTCAGCTGTCATAAGCGACTCCTAGTGGGTTTAGCTAGTAGTGCTGCCTCTTGTTTACCTATCTCCTTACGCAACTCCCTTTCCAAGTGCAATCTATTCTGTTTGAGTCTAGCCCCTTGCTCAATACAGTGTCCCCGGAAAACTGCTTTGTGGGCTTCCCAGATCATAGGAACAGATGGTATGGAATCCTCATTAAATTGGAAATATTCCTTCAAGGCTGCGGTGAGCTCTTCTCTAATTAGGGGCTTTTTAAGAAGGGACTCATTCAGGTGCCAGTGACAGGCCTTTACAGTGGAGAAGTCCTCCCCCAGACTGGCGCGTTATCCGACCACGAAATATCCCCCACCTCTGCAGATCTCAGCAGTCGTAAGACTTGTATGTCACCGAACCAGTAGTCAATACGGGTGTGCGTGCCATGTGGGGGAGAGTAAAAGGTAAAGGAGCGGTCACCCGGGTTGCCCACCCTCCACAAGTCATACAGGGCAAATCGTTGAATAACCCTTCGAAAGGCCATTGAAATAGTGTTCTGGGACCTCGCTGGGGTTGATTGCTAGGCGGTCCATAGTTTCCGAAAAGATGACATTAAAGTCCCCTCCTAACAGTAATGGTGCTGGTGGGAGCCTAGCCAGTTTATTCAAAATTTTGGTAACAAATCGAACCTGCGACTTATTTGGGGCGTACATAAGAGAATTGGTGACCCAAACATTTTACCCTGGATGATAATGTATCGACCACTGGGGTCCGAGGTCACCAATTCCGGGACAATAGGGCAGGAGGTTGAGAATAAGATCGCTACTCCCGCTTTCTTATTGTCTGTGGAGGTCATATAGGAGACAGGGTACAGATGCCTTGCAAAGTTAAAATTCCCTGTGGAGTCATAGTGACTCCCCAGCAGGAAAACCACATCAGCTCTACTCCTTTTCAGCTCATTGAGCGTGAGACGACGCTTTCGTGCTGAGTTGAGCCCCTTTACATTTAGTTGAACCATGATGCACTAACCAGCGGATGTGTGAGGGTGTAGCGCGTATTACGCACCTGCGTGGGCTTCGCCTAGGAACGACCTCTGACGGGGAGAGGCTGTTTGCCTACTTCACAACGCTGCAGCTATGTGAGGAGAGGGACCCTCTGTTATATGTTTCGCCCTAAATCTGCGGGGGATACAAGAAGATGCGACAAAGACCCAACAGACACAAGACAGGACAAACACTAAATCAGAAATGACGGGGAAAGGAGAACAAATAAAATAGAAATAACCTATACAATTAAGGGGGGGAGGGGGAAAAAAATAATAACAATTCTGTGACCAGAGAGAGGAGAACCTTCCTATCTCTAGTGCGGGTCTGTTCAGCCGGTCTACCCCTGAACTCGGGGCGTACAGTCAGCTGACTCAGAGCCTCCCACCACCCCAAAAACTGGAGGGTGAGGTCTGAGCGGGTAGTATGGCAATGGAGTCCTCTATAGGACTATGAGCGCTTTCTAAAATACAAGTCTAAACAACTTGGGAAAGATAAACCAAAATTCACATTAGAACGTCACACTGGGAGAAGCACCCCAGTGCATTAGTGCATGTAAGTAGCTAACAATATAGGAGGGGATGCACCCTGGAAGCACAACCCAATAAACCCCTGGCCCAACATAGAGAAAGAATATAACTGTATCCAGATAGGCAGATGCCTATTTCGCGGCCTCCGCCTCTTTTGCTGCAATTGGCCACCATCTTGCAGCTGGAGCATCGGTGGAGGAATGAAGTCCCAGTTATCCATCTTCGGCGTCGGGATGCCCCATGTGTTGCAGAATTCTTGTAAGTCTGCACTTGCAGATAGTGTTGTGGTAACTCCATCCTTAGTAGCTGACAATGCGAAAGGGAAGTTCCAGCGGTAGAAAATGTCGTGTTCACGTAGTGTATTCAGCAGCGGTCGCATGATCCTCCTCTTCTGGAGGGTAATTCTGGATAGATCCTGGTAGAGCTGCACCTCCTCGCCATTAAAAGTAAAGTCCCTCTTTCTCCTCACCGAGGACATGATTCGTTCTTTTAGCTCAAAATCATGGACACAGCAGATGATGTCTCTCGGGTTCGCCCCCGCCGATTTAGGCCTCAGTGCTCTATGAGCTCCATCGAGTTTAACCTGCGTCTCCGGTTCCTCCAGCAATGCAGCAAATAACGCTTGGAGGGTAGAGCGGACATCTTCTTTTCCTTCTACCTCAGGGATGACCCTCACTTGAATGTTGTTACGTCTGCCCGTATTATCTAGGTCTTCTAGATGTCTAGCCATGTCCTCTAGCATGGAGGACTGTGTGTGCAAAACATGCTGCGTATGCGAGACTTGACGTCTGGTATCTTCCTGCTCAGCTTCCAGATTGTCAATTTTCTGTGTCATAGACTGGATATCTCGTCGCATCTCCGAGATTTCGGTTTTAAAGGTTTCTTTGACATCAGCAATTAAGAACTTAAAGTCCTCTTTAGTAGGTAGATTCTGCAAATGGGTATGCCAATACAAATCAGGGGCTGGTGGTCTCCTATCCGCAGTGGAGGCCGTGCATTGTTGCTCGGGTGAGGACTCCCATTCTGGGGAGGGTGCCGCATAGCGTGTGAGAGCGGGGGTAGCGCTAATATCATCGTCAGATAACTGTGTCAGCGGGACATACCGCACTCCGGGTATAAACACCCCTGGCTGTGATGGGTTAGGGGACTTGAGTTGCATTACCGGTGCCTGAGGATCTCCCTGTCTTGGGTCCATGGGGGGCATGTCATTGCCAATGGGTGGAGAGTGGGTGATTTTGGGAGCCTGCTCACCTCCTTCTTGCTGCTGAGGGGATCCCTGAAGCGGCTTCTGCACAGGGGTGTCCTTCGGTGGGCGCTTCTGCGCTGAGGAGGAGGTCTGCTGCAGATGTGCTGGCTGGGCGCCAAGATGGCGTCCGGAAGCTGCTTGCTGTGAGGAGGCCGCTGCGTGGCGCCGTGCCTGCGGAGATGGCGCGGTGAAACCCGGCAGGCCGTGCTTACCTGCCGCCGCTGTGCTGCCTGTGCTGCCGTTTTCGCCGGCATCCTGCAGCTGCGTTCCGGCCCCGGAGGTGCTTCTGGAGCAGGTGCGGAGCGGAGATATCTGGTGAGCGATGTGTCGCCTCTCGGAGCTGCTGCCTGCGATCCGGGGGTCTTCGCTCCCCTTCTAGGGGTCTTTTTTGCTTTAGGGGCCAGGGTAGCTCCCCTCTTACAAGGCTGAACAAGCACTGGGGTGACGGAGTTCTCCCAGTGTGCGGCCATTATCCACGAGGTCCAGCCAGCTCTCTCCCTAACGGCATCCAGACAGAGAATGATCCAAGCAGCGCGGGCAGTGGCTAGTCTATTCCAGGGTCACCTGATCAGGCCAGCCAACCACTGCTATCGACGTGTAAGGGTACCACGTCATGCTGGGAGGAGTGCAGAGTCTCCTGGCTTGTGATTGGCTCTGTTTCTGGCCGCCAAAAATCAAAACGGCGGGAGATGACATTTCCTCGAGCTGGCGAAGTATTCATCCGAGCAACGAGCAGTTACGAGTGCGCTAATGCTTGAACGAGCATCAAGCTCGGACGAGTGTGTTCGCTCATCTCTAGTCTAGATGCCTTTTTACACCTAAATAACATTGATGGTTATGTTATATAGAATTGTTTCCCCTGAATCCCTTCTTCATGCAATCCCTTCACTTCCTTGGTTGAATTTGATGGACAAGTGTCTTTTTTCAACCATATAAACTATCATACTATGATACTATGAAATGGCCGTACTATTGAAAGAGTACATTGTTTACCCAAGTTCAAGTCTCTACCACAAGCAATGCCAAGAGATGTCATTGTGCGTATTTATTTCTTTCACATAAAAGAGAAAATTTCCAACGGGAACTCACAACTAAAGAAGGCGAAAGCAACATACAAAGCAGGAAAACTTCACCCCGCCATCTTAATGAAGAGTGGATAACAGTCACACACCACAAAAAAAAGACAGTTCGATCTCGGTGGTAAGACTTTCACAATAATATTTCCTTTTAATCATAGAAAGCATTATCGTTTACTGTTTTATTAAGTAGAGGTTCTCCCTTAAGGAAGGCATTGAACACCTTCGTCATTCGGGGCAACAACACTTCAGAGAAGACTTGACTTGAGTACAAATATGTGAGTCCATCTGGACCCGGAGACTTCCCAATAGGCATTCCCTTTATGACCTCTGCAATCTCATTGGATGTTAGTTCTGAGTTGAGGACCTCCGTGGCCCCCTGGGGCAACCCTGGGAGGGAGCATGATTCTAAAAAATTAACCAGAGCTGTTTTCCTGGGGCCCTCTTCCCGGGGCAGGGTGTCTGGCAGAGAGTATAGTTTGGCGTAAAAGTCATGAAAGCGGGACGCTATTGCCCTTGGGTCATGGAGTAGACCCCCCTTAGAGTCCCGAATGACATGCGGAACTTGGTGATCCCTTTTGTCCCTCAATTGCTTCGCTAAAAGGGAGTGTGGCTTATTGGCCTGCTCATAGTATCTTTGTTTGGTAAACACTAGTAATTTTTCCACCGCTTGGGTTTGGATTTCCCGAAGCTGCTCCCTCATCTCCGTCAACTGTCGTAATCGACTCCTAGTGGGTTTAGCTAGTAGTGCTGCCTCTTGTTTACCTATCTCCTTTCGCAACTCCCTTTCCAAATGCAACCTGTTCCGTTTGAGTCTGGCCCCTTGCTCAATACAGTGTCCCCTGAATACTGCTTTGTGGGCCTCCCAAATCAGAGGAACGGATGTTATGGAGTCCTCATTAAATTGGAAATATTCCTTCAAGGCTGCGGTGAGCTCTTCTCTAATTAGGGGTTTTTTGAGAAGGGACTCGTTCAGGCGCCAGTGGCAGGCCTTTACTGTGGAGAAGTCCTCCCTTAGCGTCAAATAGACCGGTGCATGATCCGACCACGAAATATCCACCACCTCTGCAGATCTCAATAGTCGTAAGACTTGTATGTCACCGAACCAGTAGTCAATATGGGTGTGTGTGCCATGTGGGGGAGAATAAAAGGTAAAGGAGCGGTCACCCGGGTTCCCCACCCTCCACAAGTCATACAGGGCAAATCGTCGAATAACCCTTCGAAAGGCCATTGAAATAGTGTTCTGGGATCTTGTTGGGGGTGCGGGGTTAATTGCTAAGTGGTCCATCGTTTCCGAGAAGATGACATTAAAGTCCCCTCCTAACAGTAACGGTGCTGGTGGGAGCTTAGCCAGTTTGTTCAAAATTTTGGTAACAAATCGAACCTGCGACGTATTTGAGGCGTACACGTTACATAAGAGAATTGGTGATCCAAACATTTTACCCTGGATGATAATATATCTACCACTGGGGTCCGAGGTCACCAATTCCGGGACAATAGGGCAGGAGGTGGAGAATAAGATCGCTACCCCCGCTTTCTTATTATCTGTGGAGGCCATATAGGAGACAGGGTACAGGTGCCTTGCAAAGTTAAAATTCCCTGTGGAGTCATAATGAGCCTCCTGCAAAAAAACAACATCAGCTCTGCTCCTTTTCAACTCATTGAGCGTGAGGCGGCGCTTACGAGCTGAGTTGAGCCCCTTTACATTTAGCGTCAGGAGCTGAACCATGATGCATTAACCAGTGGATATGTGAGGGTGTAGCGTGTATTACGCACCTGCGTGGGCTTCGTTTCACAATACTGCAGCTGTGTGAGAAGAGGGACCTTCTGTTGTGTGTTCCACCCTAAATCTGCGGGGGGGTACAAGAAGGCGTGACAAAAACCCAACAGACACAAGACAGGACAAACACTCAATCAGAAATGACGGGGAAGGAAGAACAAATAAAATAAAAATAACCTACCCAATTAAGGGGGGAAGGAGAAAAAAACAATAACAATTCTGTAACCAGAGAGAGGAGAACCTTCCTAACTCTGGTGCGGGTCTGTTCAGCCGGTCTACCCCTGAACTCGGGGTGTACAGTCGGCTGACTCAGAGATTCCCACCACCCAAAGAAAAAATAACTGGGGGGTGAGGTCTGAGCGGGACCCACTCACGGAGGGTAGTGTGGCAATGGAGTCCTCTATAGGACTATGTAATACAAGTCTAAACAACTTGGGAGGAATAAACAAAAATTCACTATAGAACCTCACACTGGGAGAAGTACCCCAGTGCATTAGCGCAAGTAAATAGCTAACAATCTAGGAGGGGATGCGCCCTGGAAGCACAACCCAATAAACCCCTGGCCCAACATAGGGAAAAAATACCACTGTAAAGGATATATATCCGAATAGGCAGACGGCTTTAATCGTGAGAGTCCCGTGAGGAGGCTCTGTTTCGCGGCCTTCGCCTCTTTTGCTGCGACTGTTCACCGCCTTGCCGCTGGAGCAGCGATGGAGGAAGGAGGTCCCAGTTATCCATCTTGTGCCGGGCGCCTGCATGTCGAAGCGAACTCCTGGAAACCGGCAGCGAGTCCTTCGATTAGCGCACAGAAGAAGGTGAGATCGGGGATTACTATAGATACAGGGGAGCCTGCACAGGAAACCGGGAAGTGAAGTAAAGGCAAGCATAGAGGGGCTGGAGTGCGGCCGGATACAGCGCGGTTCCCCAAGATGGCTAAATGACCGGTTTGGAGCGCCCAGGGAGAAAGGAGAAGCCCCAGGTGGATTCGTGAGTGGAACTTTCAGTTTGATAATATCATAGGAGTGAATACACTCTGACTGTTGGGGGCTCCCACAGTACCAACTAAAAGTAGACTGTTCTTGCTCTGCAACATTAACAAGGCTACTGACTAACTGACCTTAGGTGAAAATTTTCCATTTTGCATAAGCCTTGACTCAAGAACTAAAACTGCTAATACGACTAACTTATGGTTAATATACGGCGGATTGCGCCTATGCTGTTTGCTACTAATCCCCCCATGATTGTTGTTGACCACCCTGTATGTTACCAACATTGACTTCACACGAGGTAAAAGGGGACCCCTGAATCTTTCTGCTCGCTGCCGGACCTTTATTCCCTCTGCTTGCCTAAACTTTGACCTAAGAACCAATGCTACTAATTCATGGTTACTACATGGCTGACTGTGCCTATGCTGTTTGCTATTAATCCTAAGAACCAATGCTACTAATTCATGGTTAATACATGGCTGACCGTGCCTATGCTGTTTGCTACTAATCCTGTGATGATTGTTGGCGAACACCCTGTAATATTGGCCTTATATGAAATAAGGGTGGACCCCTGAATCGCTCTGTCTGCTGCTGGACTTTTAGCCTTTTGTTTGCTCTCCTCACTTGCATAAGCCTTGATCTGGGAACTGGATGCGACTTATTCATGGTTAATACACGGCTGATCGCTCTTATGCTGTTTGTTACTAATCCCCCCATGTCTGAAGGCGACCACCCTGTATGTTATTAACAGTGACTTTATATGAAGTAAAAAGGGGGATCCTTGGATCGTTTTTCTTGCTGTTGGACCTTCATTCTCTCCGCTTGCATAAGAATTAATGCTACTAACTTTTGATTAATATATGGCGGATTATGCCTAGGCTGCTTGCTACTAATCCTGTGACGTACGACGGTGACCTCCCTGTGGGATATTGACACTGACTTTATACGAAGTAAGGGTGGATCCTTGAACCTTTCTGTTTGCCAAAGGACTATCATCCCCCCCCCCACCCCCCCGTGTTTTCCGGTTCAACGGTGCTTATACACTGGATAGTGTTTCTGTTTTGGGACCTTATTTTTTTCTCACTGCTGATCTTGCTTGACCCCCTCGCTGTTAATATATGTGTTTGTTAAAGGAATAGGTCCCTTCGGATTGAAACCTGAGGGAACCAGGCAGGGTTCTATTAATCAAATGCTGTGAGGGTTTGCGGCAGTAAAGTGAAATCTGGGGATTGAGTAAGGGCCGTGTAAGGTGACTGTGTCACCTGGTGTGTCATCAGTTGTGTTATTTGAACCTGAGTGTTGAAGATTATGGGTCCTAAAGCTGCCCAACGGAAATCAGGGGGGGGGGGGGATTGATAAGCTTTGGAAAGGATCCCCTGCAAAAACGAGACAAAACCCAAAAGAGTCAGAGGGGGGTCTAGATGGGGGTTCTAGATTCACGGCCCTGCAGGTGGAGGAACTACCAGGGGAATTGAAAGACACATTACAACAGATTCTGGCGGCGGTTAAAGAAACGAAAGCGGCAGTGGAGGAATCAAAGGTGGTGATAGGCGACTTAAGTCAACAACTCGGCTCCCTACAGTCAGAAGTTATGGTAATAAGAGACGAAATGAGTAAACTAAATAAATCTAAAGATATGGAAAAAGACTGTAACAGTTTGGTTAATCAGATGAAAGATATGAGGAAGGAGATGGAGCAGAATAAACAGATTAATAAGAAATTACAAGACAAAATAATTGATCTGGAAGATAGATCCAGAAGAAACAACATTCGTAGTTGATATCCCAGAGGAGGAAAGTGGTAGAGACCTTTCGCAGACTATTCAGAAAGAGCTAATTGAGACCTTTGGAAGCGAATGTTTTTCAGCAGTCTTCGGAGTGGAAAGAGCCCACCGTATTCCCCTGCACAAACCCCCTCCTGGTGCAACAACTCCCCCCGGGCTGTGCTGGCAAAATTAATTAACTCCCAAGATAGGGATAAGATTCTACAGGAGAGCCGAAGGAAACCAGAAATATTCTTTAATGGTGCTAAGATCGCTATCTACCCGGATTTTTCTAGGGACACTCAGCTGCAAAGGGCTAGATTTAAAGGGGTCAAAAAAAGGCTTGCTGAGGCTCAATTGCAATATGCATTATTATTCCCCTTTAAACTACGCGTTATCTATAAAGATAAAGCACATTTTTTTTCCTCACCAGAGGAAGCGGGAAAATGGTTAGATCAAGAGAGTTTGAAATAAATGATAGGTGGGTGAATCTCACCGATATGACCATTATCATGCTGGAGACCGTATAAAGTAACATTGTGGTTTATTTCAAGGACGGATGGGGGGCAGTGGAGGGAGGAGGGTTGGATGGCGTTAGGAGAAAAGGTTGAGACCCGGATTAGGAGGTATGAAATCGGGTCATTTGGGGGAAGGGAGGGGGTCCGCTGGGGTTATGTGTGTGTTTTTTTTTTCTCTCCCGCTCTAAAAAGAAATGGAATCTGAGGTTAAAATAATAACATGGAATATCAGAGGGTCCAGTGAGAAAATTAAAAGATGTCAGATATTTGATATCATCAACAAACACCAGCCAGCAATTGTTGCTCTGACCGAGACTCATTTGAAAGAAGAACATGCCAGAAGATTTAGGAAAAAATGGATTGGGGAGGAATATCACTCATTTGGTACTATTTTTTCCAGAGGAGTGTCAGTTCTCATACACAGGAATATTGACTTCAAAATGGAAAAAAAAACGTATTGACAAAGAGGGTAGGTTTGTTTTTTTACATGGCACTCTGAAAGGAATTAAAATTACCATGGCTTTTATTTATTTACCCCCACCAGCATCCCTGGAGGTGATCCACTCCCTACTGAGATTCCTAGAAACTATCGAAGAGGCCCCTCTGTTGATGGGAGATTTCAACTTGGTGATGGATGAGTTTAAAGATCGATTTAATGTGTCTCATGGGTGGCAACCCTCCTTAAATAAAAAGAGTAAGCTCAGTCATTTATGTGAAAGCTTGGGGTGGGTGGACGTATGGCCCTCACTCTATGGAAACAAAAGAGCATATTCTTGTATGAGTAAGACATACCAATCACTGTACAGAATTGATCTTTGCTTAGTGAATAAAGAATTTTTTAGGTTGATTAGGAAAATGATATACGAAGATATAGTGGTCTCTGACCACGCTTTGGTTATGATCATTCTCAAAAACCAAGAAAGGGGGTATAGCCGGTTTAAACTCAACCCATATTGGATCACGTTATTGGAGCCTAAATTTGATATGGTTGGGGAAATGGAGTGCTTTTGGAAGAGAAACCTGGGAACATCCGACTTGTTAATGGTGTGGGATGCCTTTAAATTACATATAAAAGGAATATACTCTAAACATATCAAACAAGCAAAAATCCTATTTGGCAGAGAAGAGCAAAAGCTGAAGGAGGAAATGCGGAATGCAGAGCAGGTATTACTAGAGTTCCCATCGGAGAATGCAAGGGGGAAAGCAATCAACTGTAGGGATGACCTCAGGAACTTCTTAAGACAGAAAGCGCAACATAAGGTTTTCTTTAGGGACCAAAAACAATTTATAGAACAGGGGAAATCCGGTAAAACCTTTGCAAGGATGGTACAGAATAACGGGAAGAATAATGTAATTGCGGCACTCAGGGACAAGGATGGGAAGGTAAACAGGGAACCATCGGAAATTTTAAAGATCCTTAGTACATTTTATGAAGAATTATACCAATCCAAAACCCCAGTAATAGAAGGGGGAATTAAGAAGTACTTAAGTCACATACAGGGTCCTAGGATCACTCAGGAGGACAGGGTAAAATTGGATGCTCCGATTACTTCAGAAGAAATAAAGACGGCTCTGTTCTCCTTTGGGAAAGATACTTCCCCAGGTTCAGATGGTATTCCATTTGCTTTTTATAGGAAATACCACAGTGCCCTACTCCCTAAGTTGGAGATGGTCCTCAGAGAAATATTAGAAAGAGAGATGGTGTCCGGCTCAATGGCTGAGGCAGGCATTGTATTGATACCAAAACAGGGAAAGGATCCTCTGGATGCAGCCTCTTATGGCCCGATCTCATTACTTAATACCGATGTAAAAATCTTGGCAAAGGTTTTGGCAATGAGATTGCAACGAGTGATTAAAGATATTATACATCAAGACCAAAACGGGTTTATCCCTGGCAGATGTACGGGAGACTGCATCCAGAGGATGTACTCAGTCATTGAAATGGTGGAGGGAGGACTCCGCTCCATTCTGTCATTGGACACGGTTAAGGCCTTTGACAGGGTGGAGTGGGGCTTCCTCTGGGAAACCCTTGAATGGTTTGGAGTGGGACCGGTGTTTATTAAATATATAAAATGCATGTATAGTGCTCCAGTAGCCAGGGTAAGAGCAGTAGGGAGAGAATCGGAGGCTTTCCCCTTATCATGTGGGACCAGGCAGGGGTGCCCCCTTTCCCCCCTCCTTTTTGCCATCTATATTGAACCATTGGCTATCAAAATCATAAGTGAGGAGGGTATACAAGCGGGTGGATGTGGGGACCCCAAAGATAAAATCTGCCTATATGCTGATGATCTGGTTTTGTATGTGAGGAATTCCCCAGCCTCGATCCCAAAAGCGATCCAGGTAGTGGAGGAATTTGGTAGTCTATCAGGGCTAGAAATTAATTGGTGCAAATCCGTTATGTTACCTTTGGATCAGGAAACCAAGGAATGGGCCAGGGGGAATTGTGGTATTTTGTGTAGAGAAAAATTTCGCTATTTGGGGATTGAAGTCTCCGGGAATATTCAGGAGTTTGATAAATTGAACCTACAACCATTGATTGGACTGGTAAGGGGAAAAATTAATTGTTGGAGTAAACTACCACTCTCCCAGGCCAATAGAATTGGGATCGTAAAAAAGATTTTGTTGCCCCAAGTGCTGTATACCCTGTCATCCTCCCCTGTATGGATAGAGGAATCCTATTTTAAGCTGATGGAATCCATTTTGAATGAGTTAATTTGGGGCCGAAGAAAAGTGAGAATGAAAATGCAGTCTCTATATAGCCCAATAGGAGAAGGAGGGCTGGGGATCCCCTTTTTTAGAGGATATTTTTTGGCCTCACAAATAGCACACCTAGCAAAATGGAAAGAGACACACTGGCTTAACAAGCTGGTGTTTGGCTCAGAGGGCAAGGTGAGAACTATTTTTGAATTTTTGGAAAGTTATCTGGGGAAGGAAGAACCGTTCAACAAATGGGCATTATGTAAGGCAATAACTAAGGCTTGGAAGGTATTTAAAAAAATCCTTAAAAAAAGGATATTTTGGGAGAAACTTGGAGTGAGATATGTAGCACAAGTATGGAAGGATAATAAGATTAAACTTTTCAGTTTACTACAAGAGATATATGGGTTAAGAGAAAGCGATTGGTTACGATATTTGCAATTAGCACATGCACTAAAAGAAGATGCACATAAGAAAAATATTCATATAGGAACACATGCGGGTTTAAATTTGGTGATGTCGGGAGGGACAAAACGGAAATTGATTTCAAAATTATATAAATATATGGTGGATGGTATGGCACAATTGGAGGGAAGCAAAGCCAAAATTAAATGGGAAAGAATGATTGGCCCCATTGGGGACGTAGAATGGGGTAGGATTCAGAAAAACACAAAAAAAGGGTCAATAAATGTTAATCACAGGATAATACACTTTAAGATGGTTCATCAAATATATTACACTCCACAAAGCTTATCCAAAATGGGGGTTAAGTCGAACTCCAGATGTTGGAAATGATGAAATCTGGCATGCAGATGTTAATCATTCGGTTGGGGATGTCAAGAAGTATGGGAGTTTTGGGAAAAGGTATTTGGAAAAATTTGTAGTGTTTTGGAGATTAAGTTGAATATGTCCCTGCAAACGGCTTTACTGGGATTAATAGAGAGCCAAGACATAGAAAGGAAACATGGCAAACTGATTCTCAGACTGATGAACCTGGCTGGTGTTTGTTTGGACGTAATGGGGATCAAAAAACCCCCCTACTTTGGAGACATGGTATAATCTTTCACTTTTGATTAAAAACTACGAAAGAAATATGTTTGGAAAAAATGGTGCCCCAGGGAAATGGGAAGGAATTTGGGCTAAATGGAGAGCGGAAAATATATTATAATATATTTTTATTTTTTATTTTTATTTTTTTCTCAGCGGACCAATGGAGGGGGGGGGGGGGGGCTGAATTGGAAGAAACTGAGCTACATGCTACATTGTCATTTATACCTAGTTGGCTTGCCGACTCGGACATTTTGTGGTGTAAAATGATATATTTATGTAAAGCCTTTTATCCTTTGTATAAGAGCCACACTGTTAATTGAAACAAGAGGGCTTGCCGATTTGGACGGCATATATGGGAAATAATTTGTGCAAATTCTGTATATATCTGTATGTCTTCCTTGTTTTTTATATAATGATAAATTTTTCTAATAAAGTTTGTATTTATAAAAAAAACAAAAAAAACCCCTAAATCTGTCTGGGGCTGGTCAAGCTGAAAAGTTGTAGTCACACCCATTCATTTAACTCTTTAAGGTCCTTTTCATCATGTAGATTTACAGTTTTGTCTATTGTTTTTTTTTTAAGTTTATCAGTTACCAAAAGTAGGGAAACAAATAAAATATACACTGGAGAACAAAATTAGTGAACAATTAGTGTAATCTACATTTGCCAACATTTGATGGATTTTTTCTAAGGGGGTCTCCATTAAAAATTACCAAAGTATAAACATTTTATTATTCAAAAGATGTTAGGGGCTCCAGAGAACAGTCGTTAAGGAGACACATGGTGGCAAAAACCCCTTTGTCAGGATTATTCAATAAATTTTGGCTTTTATTGGGTTAATGCCCCATGATTGAGGGCATATTTGTTTTTCTCGCTCTTTTCTGTGTCTGCTCTCCTGCCCCATACCATGTTTTCTTATTTCAGGTTGCTCAGGGTCTGAGCTAAGCCCAACTTGGATTGGTCTGTAGTTGGTGTAGTGAAATAAGTGTCAGAAGGAGGAGCGGTACGGCCAGTGAGCAGGAACGGACCACGAGGAAGACTGCCAACGAGTCTCATGGTCCAGAATGAGAGGGGTAAAGTGGGCGGCAGCTGCAAGCGGAGCCAGCATGAAGCATCTTCGGCAGTGAGAGAGACCGTGTTGAGGGTGCAGCAGCCGGGATAGTCCATTATTTTCCTGAGGGGTGAAGCAAGCGGATACCCAGCCTCAGAGGAGACAGAGTGATCAGGTGTTTCCGGAGAGTCTGTGCTCAGTAGACCCTGCAGCCATTGGATTCCTCTGGGCAGATTTGTACAGCTGTGCATAATTCTATGCATAATTTAGAATTGTGTAATGATTTTATGAAGTTTATGGATATGGGTATGTTATCTATTTGTGAGTTGATTCAGAGGCACTTATTTTATTTGTCAATTGTTAGGATGTTATCCGCGATTTAATTTTTTTTCGATCCTCATAGTCTTTCGGCTAATAGGGTAATTTTTTCTGTTAATTTCTTTGTACTTATTGAGGCAAAAAATATTTATTCTACCTAAGGTTTTACTTTGAAATCTGTATCTAAGGTGTTTTTTATTGTAAATTTCTTTGCGGCTTTTAGGTTGAGTGAGCTGGTGGCCCGAAGTAAGCAGGTTTTATACTGGCGTGTTGGAGGAGGATGTCTATTTGAAGTTGAACCAGACATTTGGAGGAAAGATGCGGCACTCACCAATGTTGTACTTCAAAGCTTTAATTGATGCAAAAGCAGGTACAGGACGTTGACATGTGGCGAAGCAATAGGCCATTTCGCGCTACAAAGTGCTTTCTCCTTTACTAAGGGCCCGATTCGCGTTTTCCCGACGTGTTACGCGAATATTTCCGATTTGCGCCGATTGTACCTGAATTGCCCCGGGATTTTGGCGCACGCGATCGGATTGTGGCGCATCGGCGCCGGCATGCGCGCAACGGAAATCGGGGGGCGTGGCCGAACGAAAACCCGACGTATTCGGAATATTACTAGCCGGCATTAATAAAAACACGCAAACTGTGGTCGCTTTAGGGAGCTGACTTACTCTTACCGGTCCAGCTCGGTGGATTCCGGTCGTGCAGATGATTCCAGCGCAGCAGCGCGCACCTGGTGGACAGCGAGGAACTACCTTCATAAATCCCGTCCGGACAACCGATCCTGTGCAGAGAACGCCGCTGGATCGCGAATGGGCCGGGTAAGTAAATCTGCCCAATGTGCGATTTGAGGAATTGTAGTATGGCAGTATAGTGGATAGGATCAATCAGAACCCAAGTTAAAGTACACTCGGGGTCTAAAAAATATTTAAAAATTATTTTAAAAAAAGTACAAAAGAAAAAAGATATAAAAAAAACCCTAATAAATAAAAATCACCCCCCTTTCCCTGAAGTCACTATAACTATAAACAACATATATTTAAATAACACCGGAGCTTTCTAACTAAAAATCATAAACACATAGCTATCGCTTGCATCCGAACAGGCGACCGTATCTATCCAAATATGACGGAAAATAGCGCCAAAGTTGAAAATGACCCTTTTTTTATCATTAAACGTTTTTTATTGAAAGTTTTACAAGCAATTAGATAATAGTTACTATAAACTGTATCCAAAGGTATGCACAAAAAAATTCTATGTCCATAAGTCAATGTACAGCAATGTAAAAGAGCATCCCATCTCCTCCTGTGCGAGGAGAGAGCTCGTGCGCCAGCGTATGATAGCACCGCCACTGCAAATTCGCAGAGCAATAGATCAAAAGGCTTCCGTCTCTTGATGTATCTGGGCGGGAGGCTGCGCAGCGTATTTTCTTCGCCAGGCCGGGGACTTTCCACATATGAAAAGTCGCCGGCGGTAGCAAGTGCGCCGGCGCGGGGACAGTAACGCCCCACGCCGGCCCACTCCCGGCCGGCCGCGCCCCCCCTTCACGCCCCTCTGGCGTGAAGGTGGCGGACTGGGGAAAATAATCGCAAGTGCTAGCAATAAGCTGACGTGGCACAGAGGCCCTGATAAATATGCCCCATAATTTCTATCAGGAGGTGAGGACCATCTGTATTGGCTCAGTATATTGCGGGCTGCTCAATAGGAGCAATACAGGAGTCCAACTAGGAATTACATTTTTTTATTGTGAAACAAAAACAGTAGGGGTTTTATACAAACTAGGTGGGACGAGAGGGGAAGATGAGGAGGTGGGAAATGGGGGTTGGGAGGGAAAGACAGTCAAGTATGGTATGTCCAGAAACTGACCCTTTGGGAGGCAAGTCACCCATTTACTGGAAGGTTTTTTCACCAATTTCACAGCATTTGGAATTTTTTTCCCAGTACATGACATGGAATATTAAACACCATCACTATGAAGTGCAATTTGTTACGCAGAAAACAATCCCTCACACAGCTTTGTACATGGAAAAATAAAAAAGTTATAGATTTTTGAACGTGGGGAGAAAAAAATAAAAACACAAAAACGAAAAGGGGCCTCAGCGTTAAGGGGTTACATTTTTTCTTTACTGCTTTTTTTAGACCCTCTAGGGTACTTTAACCCTAAACGGTCTGATCGTTCCTACCATATACTGCAATACTTCTGTATTGCAAAATATGGCGTTTTTACATAGGATTCATCACAATGTGTAATTGCCACATTGTAATAAATCTGCAGAAACATACAGCCCCGATTCTTACAAAGACCCAAGGCTGTGATGGCAACTATTCAGTCCTCCAGATGACATCATGTTTTGACCAAAACATTTTTCAGCCAAACTAGACTCTGCACATGCCTACTCAGTATATAGACAGCCCCTGCACATGCCCACTCAGTATATAGACAGCCCCTGCACGTGCCCACTCAGTATATAGATAGCACCTGCAGGTGCCCACTCAGTATATAGACAGCCCCTGCACATGCCCACTCAGTATATAGACCTATAGTATCTTTGTTTGGTAAAACACTAGTAATTTTTCCCCGCTTGGGGTTTGGACTTTCCCGAAGCGCGCTCACCTCATCTCCGTCAACTGTCGTAATCGACTCCTAGTGGTGTAGCTAGTAGTGCTGCCTCTTGTTTACCTATCTCTTTCGCAACTCCCTTTCAAATGCAACCTGTTCGTTGGTCTGGCCCTTGCTCATACATGTCCCCTGATACTGCTTTGTGGGCTCCCAAATCAGAGGAACGGATGTTATGGAGTCTCATTAAATTGGAAATATCCTTCAAGTGCGGTGAGCTTCTCTATATAGGGTTTTTTGAGAAGGACTCGTTCAGGCGCCAGTGGCAGGCCTTTACTGTGGAGAAGTCCTCCCTTAGCGTCAATAGACCGGTGCATTATCCGACCACGAAATATCCACCACCTCTGCAGATCTCAGTCGTAAGCCTTCGTATGTCACCGAACAGTATCATACGGGTGTGGTGTGCCATGTGGGGAGAATAAAGGTAGGAAGCGGTCACCCGGGTTTTGCCACCCTCACCAAGTCATACAGGCAAATCGTCGAATAACCCTTTCGAAAGGCCATTGAAATAGTGTTCTGGGATCTTGTTGGGGGTGGGGGTAATTGTAAGTGGTCCATCGTTTCCGAGAGATGGACATTAAAGTCCCCTCTAACAGTAACGGTGCTGCGGGAGCTTAGCCAGTTTGTTCAAAATTTTGGTAAACAAATCGAACTGCGACGTATTTGAGGCGTACACGACATAAGAGATTGGTGATCCAAACATTTTACCCTGATGATAATATATTACCACTGGGTCCGAGGTCACCATTCCGGACAATGGGCAGGAGGGGAGAAAAGATCGCACCCGCTTTCTTATTATCTGTGGAGGCCATATAGGGGACAGGGTACAGGTGCCTTGCAAGTTAAATTCCCTGTGGAGTCATAATGAGTCCTGCAAAAAAACAGCTCAGCTCTATCCTCTCATCTCATTGAGCGTGAGGACGACGCTTACGCGCTGAGTTGAGCCCCTTTACATTTAGCGTCAGGCGCTGAACATGATGCATTAACCAGTGGATATGTAGGGTGTAGCGTTGTATTACGCAACTGCGTGGGCTTCGTTTCACAATACTGCAAGCTGTGTGAGAAGAGGGACCTTCTGTTGTGTGTTCCACACCCTAAATCTGCGGGGGGGGGGGGTCAAGAAGGCGTGACAAAAACCCAAACGACACAAGACAGGACACACACTCAATCAGAAATGACGGGAAGAAGAACAAATAAAATAAAAATAACCTACCCAATTAAGGGGGGAAGGAGAAACAAAACAATAACAATTCTGGACCAGAGAGAGGACGAACCTTCCTAACTCTGGGCGGGTTGTTCAGCCGGCTACCCTGAACTCGGGTGTGTACAAGTCCTGGTCTGATCAGAGATTCCCACCACCAAAGAAAATAAAAAGGGGGGGTGAGTCTGAGCGGGACCCACGCACGGAGGTGTGTGGAATGGAGTCCTCTATGGACTATGTAATACAAGTCTAAACAACTTGGGAGGAATAAACAAAAACTTTCACATAGAACCTCACAGGGGAGAAGTACCCCAGTGCATTAGCGCAGTAAATAGCTAACAATCTGGAGGGGATGGCCCTGGAAGCAAACCCAATAAACCCCCTGGCCCAACATAGGGAAAAAATACCATGAAAAGGATATTATCCGAATGGCAGCGGCTTAATCGTGGAGTCCCGTGAGGAGGCTCTGTTTCGCGGGCTTCGCCTCTTTGCTGCGACGTTCACCGCTTGCGCTGGAGCAGCGTGGAGGGAACGGGAGGTCCCAGTTATCCATCTGGCGGGGCGCCCCTGCATGCGAAGCGAACTCTGCCGTGAAACCGGCAGCGAGTCCTTTCGATTAGCGCACGAAGAAGGTTGAGATCGTGGGATTAATTAGATACGGGGAGATGCACAGGAAACCGAGGGGAAGGAGTAAGTAAGTAAGGCAAGCAGATAGAGGGGCTGGAGTGCGGCCGGATACGCGCGGTTCCCCAAGATGGCAAATGACCGGTTGGAGCGCCCAGGGAGAAAGGAGAAGCCCAGGTGGATTCGTGGTGGAACTTTCAGTTTGATAATATAGGAGGAATACACTCTGACTGTTGGGGGCTCACCAGTACCAACTAAAAGTAGACAGTTCTTGCTTGCAACATACAAGGCTACTGAGAACGCCTTAGGTGAAAATTTTCCATTTTGCATAAGCCTTGACTCAAGAACTAAAAATGCTCTAATACGACTAACTTATGGTTATATACGGCGGATTGCGCCTATGCTGTTTGGCTCTAATCCCCATATGTTGTGTTGACCACCCTGTATGTTACCAACATTGACTTCACACGAGAGGTAAAAGGGGACCCCTGAATATTTTCTGCTCGCTGCCGGACTTTATTACCCTCTTGCTTGCTCTAAATTTGACCTAAGAACCAATGCTACTAATTCAATGTATACTGGCTGACTGTGCTATGCTGTTTGCTATTAATCCTAAGAACCAATGCTACTAATTCATGGTTAAACATGGCTGACGTGCCTATTGCTGTTTGCTACTAATCCTGTGATGATTGTTGGCGAACACACTGTAATATTGGCCTAATGAAATAAGGGTGGACCCTGAATCGCTCTGTCTCTGCTGGAACTTAGCCTTTGTTTGCTCTCCTCACTTGCATAGCCTTGATCTGGGAACTGGAGCGACTTATTCATGTGTAATACACGGCTGATCGCTCTTATGCTGTTTGTTACATAATCCCCATGTCTGAAGGCGACCACCCGTATGTTATTAACAGTGACTATATGAAGTTAAAAAGGGGGATCCTTGGATCTTTTTCTTGCTGTGGACCTCATTCTCTCCGCTTGCATAAGAATTAATGCTACTAACTTTTGATTAAATATGGCGATTATGGCCTAGGTGCTTGCTACTAATCTGTGACGTAGACGGTGACCTCCCTTTGGGATATGCACTGACTTTATACGAAGTAAGGTGGATCCTTGAACTTTCTGTTTGCCAAAGGACTATCATCCCCCCCCCCCCCCCACCCCGCTGGTTTTTCGTTTTCAACGGTTGCTTATACAATGGATAGAGTGTTTTCTGTTTGGGACCTTATTTTTTCTCATGCTGATCTTGCTTGACCCCCTCGCTGTTATATATGTGGTTGTTAAGGAATAGGTCCCTTCGGATTGAAACCTGAGGGAAAGGGGGTCTATTAATCAATGCTGTGGGGTTTGCGGCAGTAAAGTGAAATCTGGGGATTGAGTAGGGCCCGTGTAAGGTGACTGTGTCAACTGGTGTGTCATCAGTTGGGTTATTTGAACCTGAGTGTGAAGATTATGGTCCTAAAGCTGCCACACGGAAATCAGGGGGGGGGGGGGTTGATAAGATTTGGAAGGATCCCCTGCAAAAACGAGACAAAAACCCAAAAGAGTCAGAGGGGGTCTAGATGGGGGTTTCTAGATTCACGGCCTGCAGGTGGAGGAACTACCAGGGAATAAAGACACCATTACAACAGATTCTGGCGGCGGTTTAAGAACGAAAGCGGCAGTGGAGGAAATCAAAGGTGTGATAGGCGACTTAAGTCACAACTCGGCTCCCTACAGTCAGAAGTTATGGTAAATAAGAGACGAAATGAGTAAACTAAATAATCTAAAGATATGGAAAAAGACTGTAACAGTTTGGTTATCAGATGAAAGATATGAGGAAGGAGATGAGCAGAATAAAATCAGATTAATAAGAAATTACAAGACAAAAAATTGATCTGGAAGATAGATCCAGAAGGTACAACAAACATGTAGTGATATCCCAGAGGGAGGAAAGTGGTAGAGACCTTTGCCAGACTATTCAGAAAGAGCTATTGAGACCTTTGGAAGCGAATGTTTTTCAGCAGTCTCGGGGATGGAAAGAGCCCACCGTATTCCCTGCACAAACCCCCTCCTGGTGCAACACTCCCCGGGCTGCTGGCAAAATTAATTAACTCCCAAGATAGGGATAGATTCTACAGGAGAGCCGAAGGAAACCAGAAATATTCTTTAATGTGTGCTAAGATCGCTATCTACCAGGATTTTTCTAGGGACACCAGCTGCAAGGGCTAGATTTAAAGGGGTCAAAAAAAAAGGGTGCTGAGGACTCAATTGCAATATGCATTATATTCCCTTTAAAATACGCGTTATCTATAAAGTATAAAGCACATTTTTTTTCCTCACGAGGAGGGGAAGCGGGAAAATGGTTAGATCAAGAGAGTTTGACAATAAATGATTAGGTGGTGAAATTCACCGATATGACCATTATCATGCCTGAGACGTATAAAAGTAACATTGTGGTTTATTTTTCAAGGACGGATAGGGGGGCAGTGGAGGGAGGGGGTGGATGGCGTTAGGAGAAAAGGTGGAGACCCGGTATTAGGAGGTATGAATCGGGTCATTGGGGAAGGAGAGGGGGGTCCGCGGGGTTATGTCGTGTGTTTTTTTTTTCTCTCCGCTTCTAAAAAGAAATGGAATCTGATGGTTAAAAATAATAACATGGAATATCAGAGGGTCCAGTGAGACAAAATTAAAAGATGTCAGATATTTGATATCATCAACAAACACCAGCCCAGCAATTGTTGCTTGACCGAGACTCATTTGAAGAAGAAACATGCCAGAGATTTAGGAAAAAATGGATTGGGGAGGAATATCACTCATTTGTACTATTTTTTCCAGAGGAGTGTCAGTTTCTCATACACAGGAATTGAACTTCAAAATGGAAAAAAAAAAACGTATTGACAAAGAGGGTAGGTTTGTTTTTTTACATGGCACTCTGAAAGGACTTAAAATTACATGGCTTTTATTTATTTACCCCACCGCATCCCTGGAGGTGATCCACTCCCTAGAGATTCCTAGAAACTATCGAAGAGGCCCCTCTGTTGATGGGAGATTCAACTTGGTGATGGAGAGTTTAAAGTATCATTAATGTGTCTCAGGGTGGCAACCTCCTTAAATAAAAAGGTAAGCTCAGTCATTTGATGTGAAAGCTTGGGGTGGGTGGACGTATGCCTCACTTCTGGAAACAAAAGAGCATATTCTGTATGAGTAAGACATACCAATCACTGTACAGAATTGATCTTTGTAGTGAATAAAGAATTTTTTAGGTTGTTAGGAAATGATATACAAGATATAGTGGTCTCTGACCACGCTTTTTGGTTATGCAATCATTCTCAAAAACCAAGAAGGGGGTATAGCCGGTTTAAACTCCACCCATATTGGATCACGTTATGGAGCCTAAATTTGATATGGTTGGGGAAAATGGAGTGCTTTGGAAGAGAACCTGGGAACATCCGACTGTTAAGTGGTGTGGATGATTAAATTACATATAAAGGAATTACTCTAAAATATTCAAACAAGCAAAAATCTATTGGCAGAGAGAGCAAAAGCTGAAGAGGAAATGCGGAATGCAGAGCAGGTATACTAGAGTCCCATCGGGAGAATGCAAGGGGGGAAAGCAATCAACTGTAGGGATGACCTCAGGAACTTCTTAAGACAGAAAGCGCAACATAAGGTTTTCTTTAGGGACCAAAAAACATTTATAGACACAGGGGAATCCGGTAAAAACTTTGCAAGATGGTACGAATAACGGGAAGAATATGTAATTGCGGCACTCAGGGACAAGGATGGGAAGGTAAACAGGGACCCATCGGAAATTTTAAAGATCCTTAGTACATTTTATGAAGAATTTATACCAATCAAACCCAGTAACAGAAGGGGGAATTAAGAAGTACTTGAGTCACATACAGGGTCCCAGGATCCCTCGGAGGACAGGGTAAATTGGATGCTCCGATTACTTCAAGAAGAAATAAAGACGGCTCTGTTCTCCTTGAAAGATACTTCCCCAGGTTCAGATGGTATTCCATTTGCTTTTTATAGGAAATACCACAGTGCCCTATCCCTAAGTTGGAGATGGTCCTCAGAGATATTAGAAGAGAGATGGTGTCCGGTCAATGGCTGAGGCAGGCATTGTATTGATACCAAACAGGGAAAGGATCTCTGGATGCAGCCTCTTATGGCCGATCTCATACTTAATACCGATGTAAAAATCTTGGCAAAGGTTTTGGCAATGAGATTGCAACGAGTGATAAAGATATATACATAACAAGAACCAAAACGGGTTTATCCCTGGCAGATGTAGGGAGACTGCATCCAGAGATGTACTCAGTCATTGAAATGGTGGAGGGAGGACTCCGCTCCATTCTGTCATTGGACACGGTTAAGGCCTTTGACACGGGTGGAGTGGGGCTTCCTCTGGGAAACCCTTGAATGGTTTGGAGTGGGACCGTGTTTATTAAATATATAAATGCATGTATAGTGCTCCAGTAGCCAGGGTAAGCAGTAGGAGAGATCGGAGGCTTTCCCCTTATCATGTTGGGACCAGGCAGGGGTTGCCCCCTGTTCCCCCTCCTTTTTGCCATCTTATTGAACATGGCTATCAAAATCATAAGTGAGGAGGGTATACAAGGGGTGGATGTGGGGACCCCCAAAGATAAAATCCTGCCTATATGCTGATGATCTGGTTTTGTATGTGAGGAATTCCCCAGCCTCGATCCCAAAAGCGATCAGGTAGTGGAGGAATTTGGTAGTCTATCAGGGCTAAAATTAATGGTGCAAATCGTTATGTTACCTTTGGATCAGGAACAACCAGGAATGGGCCAGGGGAATTGTGGGGAATTGTGGTATTTGTGTAGAGAAAAATTTCGCTATTTGGGGATTGAAGTCTCCGGGATATTCAGGCGTTTGATAAATTGAACTACAACCATTGATTGGACTGGTAAGGGAAAAATTAATTGTTGGAGTAAACTACCACTCTCCCAGGCCATAGAATTGGGATCGTAAAAAAAGTTGTTGCCCCAAGTGTGATACCCTGTATCCTCCCCTGTATGGATAGAGGAATCCTATTTTAAGCTGATGGAATCCATTTTGAATGAGTTAATTGGGGCCGAAGAAAAGTGAGAATGAAAATGCAGTCTATATTAGCCCAATAGGAGAAGGAGGGCTGGGGATCCCCTTTTTTAGAGGATATTTTTTGGCCTCACAAATAGCAACACCTAGCAAAATGGAAAGAGACACACTGGCTTAACAAGCTGGTGTTTGGCTCAGAGGGCAAGGTGAGAACTATTTTTGAATTTTTGGCGAAGTTATCTGGGGAAGGAGAAAACCGTTCAACAAATGGGCATATGTAAGGCTCCATAACTAAGGCTTGGAAGGATTTAAAAAATCCTTAAAAAGGATATTTTGGGAGAAACTTGGAGTGAGATATGTTAGCACAAGTATGGAAGGATAATAAGATTAAACTTTCAGTTACTACAGAGATATATGGGTTAAGAGAAGCGATTGGTTACGATATTTGCAATTAGCACATGCACTAAAAAGAGATCACATAAGAAAAATATTCATATAGGACACATGCGGGTTTTAAATTTGGTGATGTCGGGAGGGACCAAAACGGAAATTGATTTCAATATATAAATATATGGTGGTGGTATGGCACAATTGGGGGAAGCAAAGCCAAAATTAAATGGGAAAGAATGATGGCCCCATTGGGGACGTAGAATGGGGTAGGATTCAGAAAAACACAAAAAAGGGTTCAATACAATGTTAATCACAGGATAATAACATTTAAGATGGTTATCAAATATTACACTCCACAAAGCTTATCCAAAAGGGGGTTAAGTCGAACTCCAGATGTTGGAAATGTGAAACTCTGGATGCAGATTTTTATCATTCGGTCTGGGGATGTCAAGAAGTATGGGAGTTTTGGGAAAAGGTATTTGGAAAAATTTGTAGTGTTTTGGAGATTAAGTTGAATATGTCCCTGCAAACGGCTTTTACTGGGATTATAGAGAGCCAAGACATAGAAAGGAAACATGGCAACTGATTCTCAGACTGATGAACCTGGCTGGTGTTTGTTTGGACGTAATTGGGGATCAAAAAACCCCCCACTTTGGAGACATGGTATAATCTTTCACTTTGATTAAAAACTACGAAAGAAATATGTTGGAAAAAATGGTGCCCCAGGGAAATGGGAAGGAATTTGGGCTAAATGGAGAGCGGGAAAATATATTATAATATATTTTTATTTTTTATTTTTATTTTTTTTCAGCGGACCAATGAGGGGGGGGGGGGGGGGCTGAATTGGAAGAAGAAACTGAGCTACATGCTACATTGTCATTTATACCTAGTTGGCTTGCCGACTCGGACATTTGTGTGTAAATGATATATTTATGTAAAGCCTTTTATCCTTGATAAGAGCCACACTGTTAATTGAAACAAGAGGGCTTGCCGATTGGAGGCATATATGGGAAATAATTTGTGCAAATTTGTAATATCTGTATGTCTTCCTTGTTTTTTATATAATGATAAATTTTTCTAATAAAGTTTGTATTAAAAAAAAACAAAAAAAACCCCTAAATCTGTCTGGGGCTGGTCAAGCTGAAAAGTTGTAGTCACACCCATTCATTTAACTCTTTAAGGTCCTTTTCTCTCATGTAGATTTACAGTTTGTCTTGTTTTTTTTTAAGTTTATCCGTTACAAAAGTAGGGGAAACAAATAAAAATATACACTGGAGAACAAAATTAGTGAACAATTAGTGTATATACTTGCCAACATTTGATGGATTTTTTCTAAGGGGTCTCCATTAAAAATTACCAAAGTATAAACATTTTTTATTCAAAAGATGTTAGGGGCTCCAGAGAACAGTCGTTAAGGGAACACATGGTGGCAAAAACCCCTTTGTCAGGATTATTCAATAAATTTTGGCTTTATTGGGTAATGCCCATGATTGAGGGCAATTGTTTTTTCTCGCTCTTTTCTGTGTTCTGCTCTCCTGCCCCATACCATGTTTTCTTATTTCAGGTTGCTCAGGGTCTGAGCTAAGCCCAACTTGGATTGGTCTGTAGTTGGTGTAGTGAAATAAGTTCAGAAGGAGGAGCGGTACGGCCAGAGTGAGCAGGAACGGACCACGAGGAAGACTGCCAACGAGTCTCATGGTCCAGAATGGAGGGGTAAAGTGGGCGCAGCTGCAAGGAGCCAGCATGAAGCATCTTCGGCAGTGAGAGAGACCGTGTTGAGGGTGCGTGCAGCAGCGGGATAGTCCATTATTTTCCTGAGGGGTGAGCCAAGCGGATACCCAGCCTCAGAGGAGACAGAGTGATCAGGTGTTTCCGGAGAGTCTTGTGCTCAGTAGACCCTGCAGCCGGATTCCTCTGGGCAGATTTGTACAGCGTGCATAATTCTATGCTAATTAGAATTGTGTAATTGATTTTATGAGTTTATGGATATGGGTATGTTATCTATTTGTGAGTTGATTCAGAGGCACTTATTTTATTTGTCAATTGTTAGGATGTTATCCGCGATTTAATTTTTTTCGATCCTCATAGTCTTTCGGCTATAGGGTAATTTTTTCTGTTAATGTTCTTTGTACTTATTGAGGCAAAATATTTTTTACCTAAGGTTTTACTTTGAAATCTGTATCTAAAGGTGTTTTTTATTGTAAATTTCTTTGCGGCTTTTAGGTTGAGTGAGTGGTGCCCGAAGTAAGCAGGTTTTATACTGGCGTGTTGGAGGAGGATGTCTATTTGAAGTTGAACACATTTGGAGGAAAGATGCGGCACTCACCAATGTGTACTTCAAAGCTTTATTGATGCAAAAGCAGGTACAGGACGTGACATGTTGGCGAAGCAATAGGCCATTTCGCGCTACAAAGTGCTTTCTCCTTTACTAGGGCCCGATTCGCGTTTTCCCGACGTGTTACCGAAAATTTCCGATTTGCGCCGATTGTACCTGAATTGCCCCGGGATTTTGGCGCACGCGATCGGATTGTGGCGCATCGGCGCCGGCATGCGCGCAACGGAAATCGTGGGGGCGTGGCCGAACGAAAACCCGATACGTATTCGGAAAACGCCGCATTTAATAAAAACCGAAATGTGTCGCTTAGGGAGCGCTTACTTACCTGGTCCAGTGGTGCATTCCGGCGTGTCAGATGATTTTCAGCAGCGCAGCAGCGCCACCTGTGGAAGCGGAGGAACTACCTTCAAAATCCCGGTCCGGACACCGAATCCTGTGCAGAAGAACGCGCCGCTGGATCGCGAATGGGGTGGTAAGGAAATCTGCCCCAATGTGCGATTTGAGGAAATTGTAGTATGGCAGTATATGGTAGGATCAATCAGACACCCAAGTTAAAGTCACTCGGGGGTCTGAAAATATTTTTAAAAATTATTTAAAAAAAGTACAAAAGAAAAAAAAGATATAAAAAAACCTAAAAATTAAAATCACCCCCCTTTCCCTAGAAGTCATATAACTATAAATAAACAGTAAAAATCATAAACACATTAGCTATCGCTGCATCCGAAAAGGCCCGATCTATCAAAATATGACGGAAAATAGCGCCCAAAGTTGAAAATGACCCTTTTTTTTATCATTAACGTTTTTTATTGAATTGTTTTACAACAAAGTATAATATTTAAAACATGTTATCAAAAGTATGCACAAAAAAATTCTATGTCCATAAGTCAATGTACAGCAATGTAAAAGAGCATTCCATCTCTCCTGGCGAGGAGAGAGCTCGTGTGCGCCAGCGTTATGATGCACCGCCACTGCAAATTCGCAGAGCAATAGATCAAAAGGCTTCCGTCTCTTGATGTATTGGGCGGGAGGCTGCGCAGCGTGTTTTCTTCGCCAGGCCGGGGACTTTCCACATATGAAAAGTCGCGGCGGTAGCAAGTGCGCCGGCGCGGGGACAGTAACGCCCCACGCGGCCCACTCCGGCCGGCGCGCACCCCCCTTCACGCCCCTCTGGCGTGAAGGTGGCGGACTGGGGAAAAATATCGCAAGTGCTAGCATAAGCTGACGTGGCACAGAGGCCCTGATAAATATGCCCATAATTTCTATCAGGAGGTGAGGACCATCTGTATTGGCTCAGTATATTGCGGGCTGCTCAATAGGAGCAATACAGGAGTCCAACTAGGAATTACTTTTTTATTGTGAAACAAAAACAGTAGGGGTTTTATACAAACTAGGTGGGACGAGAGGGGAAGATGAGGAGGTGGGAATGGGGGTTGGGAGGGAAAACAGTCAAGTATGGTATGTCCAGAAACTGACCCTTTGGGAGGCAAGTACACCATTTACTGGAAGGTTTTTTCACCAATTTCACAGCATTGGAATTTTTTTCCCAGTAATGACATGGAATATTAACACCATCACTATGAAGTGCAATTTGTTACGCAGAAACAATCCCTCACACGCTTTGTACATGGAAAATAAAAAAGTTATAGATTTTTGAACGTGGGAGAAAAAATAAAAAACACAAAAACGAAAAGGGGCCTCAGCGTTAAGGGGTACATTTTTTCTTTACTGCTTTTTTAGACCCTCTAGGGTACTTTACCTAAACGGTCTGATCGTTCCTACCATATACTGCAATACTTCTGTATTGAAAATATGGCGTTTTTACATAGGATTCATCACAATGTGTAATTGCCCATTGTAATAATCTGCAGAAACATACAGCCCCGATTCTACAAAGACCAAGGCTGTGATGGCAACTATTCAGTCCTCCAGATGACATCATGTTTTGACCAAAACATTTTTCGAGCCAAACTAGACTCTGCACCTGCCCCCTCAGTATATAGATAGCCCCTGACCACTCAGTATATAGACAGCCCCTGCACATGCCCACTCAGTATATAGATAGCCCCTGCACATGCCCACTCAGTATATAGATAGCTCCTGCATGTGCCCACTCAGTATATAGATAGCCCCTGCACATGCCTACTCAGTATATAGACAGCCCCTGCACATGCCTACTCAGTATATAGATAGCCCCTGCACATGCCCACTCAGTATATAGACAGCCCCTGCACGTGCCCACTCAGTATATAGATAGCCCATGCACTTGCCCTCTCAGTATGTAGACAGCCCCTGCACATGCCCATTCAGTATATAGATAGCCCCTGCACGTGCCTACTCAGTATGTAGATAGCCCATGCACTTGCCCATTCAGTATATAGACAGCCCCTGCACATGCCCATTCAGTATATATATAGCCCCTGCACATGCCCACTCAGTATATAGATAGGCCCTGCACATGCCTACTCAGTATATAGATAGGCCCTGCACGTGCCCACTCAGTATATAGATAGCCCCACCAGTCCACAGCATATGCCCCGCTTTAATGAAATGTCCACCCTAGATGCCCCCTTTAATGAAATGTCCTGCCAGATGCCCCTCGTTAATGAAATGTCCTACCAGACCCCCCCTTTAATGACTTGTCCGGCCAGATGCCCCCTTTATACCGACCTTTCGGCTTCGCCTCGCGGCTCCGTCTTCTGCTCTTCTGGCCCGGGCACATCACTATGACACGGTGGTGTTGCGGGACGTCATTGTGCAAGGCCCATGGTGGCGCAATACAATATGACATGCGGCTGCAACTACGTCGCGTCATACTGATGCGCACAGGCCAGAAGAGCTGAAGATGGAGCCGGGAAGAAGAAGCCGCAAGGTGAGTATAGATTTTTTATTTTTTTCTCATAAAGGGCCCGGGAATGGGGGGTTTAGTGGGCACTGTGAACCCCTCGGGCCCCTCTTTTGATAGGATAATGGGGGGCCCCTTAAAGACTGCCCCACTAGACCCCCCCATAATGGCGGCCCTGGCGGCGCCCTCAGTGAGTGTTAAGGAGTTAGTAGACATTGTGGCTGATGCTGCAATGGATATGACCAGTTATCTGTGGGTGTGAAAATTAGACAAACAGAAAGGGAGAATAGAACCACCCTCCCCCTTGGGGAAGATGGTTGAGGTAGAGACAGAGACAAAGGTGACAAATTACTTTTATTCATAGTGAAATCCTGGGACTGCCCCTCACAGGCTACACCTGACAGTTGACATATCAGTGCACATGTTGCCATATTAGTCCTGATGATAACGCTAGAATAAGCAACTAAGAAAGGGGGGAGGTCCTGCTAAGAGTCCGAGCTACAGCTGACATTCACAGTGATGTACATTGTCTGTTCTTAGGGAAAGGTCACAGACACACGGCAATAACTGTGTTCAAATAAGTTTATCACCATCCTAAATGAATCTGCATTCACATGGCCAAGTTATTCCAAACTTCCAACATCTAGGTCAACATCTGCGAAGAGTTTGTATGTTCTCTCCGTGTTTGCATGGGTTTCCTCCGGGTCCCCCGGTTTCCTCCTACACTCCAAAACATACTGGTATGTTGATTAGATTGTGAGCCCCCATGGGGACAGGGACTGATTTGGCAAGCTCAGTGCAGACCATGTGAGAGACATCAACAAGACCAAGAGCTTGTTCGTATGAAACTTGTCTTCGATGCAGGCTTAGGGAGTAAACTCTAAAATCTGTGAGTCCCAATCCAACTTGCAATTTCCTATATATCAGCGTAGCACTTGCAATTCTTGGGGAGAGGAAGCCCATAGAAAGTGGTTCTCGAAACCCAATAATTTGTCATTGTAAGGGGATTTGTATAAAAAAGGTAAAGGAATATGGGTAGGCCTATACTGATTGTGATGCATTTAGTAATGTTAATATTGTGATTGCTAAAGAACCCGAAAGTGTCCAGCATAGTCATCAAAAGGAGGAGTGATTAAAGGAGGACATCATCTGCGAATGCAGAGCATTTATAGGTTTGGCCCACAACCTGGATACCTGTTATATCAAGGTTATAGAGGAAGCCTATTAGCAAGTGCTCAATATACAAGGCGAATATAAGGACAACCCTTTCAGTAGCCGTTTCATATTGTGAAGGGAGAGAACAGCGATCCATTTATTTTGAATTTGGGCTTGCGGCAAGTTGTAAACGGCTTTTACTTTTGAGAACATACAGTCTAAAAACGGGTCATCCTCAATCACCTCATCTCAGATGTGTCCACTACCTCAGAATGTAGTCGAAAGTTGCAAGAAAGGACAGGGAGAGATCCAATCCTTCTACTCCAGACATACCAATTACACCACAACTTCATCATTTTTTTCAGCGGGGCCTGTTCAAAAGCCAAAAAAGAAAAAATGTAGACGAGGAACCAGGGGAGGTATAAGAAGAGGGACCACAAAACACCCTTGTACCATTACAACCGAAAGTCATAATACAGGACCCCAAAAAACTGACATAAATCTTTAATCTCTCTAAACATATCCTGAATGAACCTGAAATCAGTCTACTAAATAAAGGACTTTCCTACTGCCCCACATCAAAATTCCCATAAACTCACATTGGCTAGACACTTAAGTCTTCCAAAGACAAATCAAACCTATAACGAACCCCATTCCCTGACCGATTGGCCTAATACGGGGACATCTGGGAACAAAGAAACAGACTCAACTCAAACCCACCCCATCACTCTGCCTGACACTCCCCCTGTCATCAACAGTGGGCTCAAACCTAAATCGACATTTTATCCACTTCACAATAGAGGTAATAACATTGAGACATTCGTATCCCTAGTGGAAAAGGAACTTCGAAGTATAAACTCCGGTATTCAACTTACGCACAACTTAACATATAAAGAAAGGACAGCCATCAAAACACTCATGAACAACAACTCTATCCTCATCCGTAGTGCAGACAAGGGGGGGGGGGGCATCGTAATCGTAATTAACGAGGCCCTCAAAATCCTGTCTGACACAAACTATTACAAAGTCCTTTCAAGCAATCCCACCAGCTCTCATGCACAAGACCTGAAAAGACCTGAAAACCCTACTCAATAATGCCCAGACATCTGGGTTGACTCCCCAACCACACCGATCTTTTACCACCTACCCAAAATTCATAAAGATAAGAAAAAAAACCCAGGACGACCCCTCATATCGGGTAACGGTTCATTGACCTGCAACTTATCCCACTATATTGATATACATCTTCAGAGCTATGTTCATAAGCTACCATTTTACCTTCGCGACTCCACTAGCGTCCTTATCAGCCTAGAAAACATAATCTGGGAACCCTCCTATTGGTGGATGACCCTGGACGTATCCTCGCTCTATTCAAATATCCCACACCACGAGGGCATACATAGGATTGACCAACATCTAGCGAGGAACATGCCGGAAAAACAGAGAAAATTTATTTTGGAAGCCATACACTTCATCCTGACACATAACATCTTTAGCTTCCAGAATAAGATCTATAAGCAAACAAGGGGCACAGCGATGGGCACGAGATTTGCCCCAAGCTTTTCAAACTTTTACAGGGGGGAATTTGAAACTGAATTTATCTCAAATAACCCAAAATGGTCAAGAAACATCGGGGCAAATTTACTTACCCGGTCCTGACGCGATCCCCGATCCGGACGGTCCGACGAAGATGAAGTCTGGAGCGATTCACGTTGCTCGTGCGCCCGATTTCCTGCATCTGTCGCTTCCCCGCTGAGGTCCGCCGGAGTTCACCTTCTTCTTCCCGATGCCTGTAAGTGCGTATCTTGCGACACAATTCGAATTTTAAATCCTGCGCGTAGTCCGAATCCGTCTGGTTGCCCGACGGCCACATGAAAGCGTCACATGAAAGCGAGGCAAAAACCCCTCTTAAATGCAGCGCAAAACGGAAATCGTCGGGAAACCCGCCGAAAATCCGGTCCGCGGACCCTTAGTAAATGAGCCCCAATATCTTTAAGAAGGTCGACAGTAATAGTTTTTTACATTTTAAGAGCTCACATCACTACAAATGGAGAAAAAACATTCCCTTCAGTCAGTTCAGACGCATCAGGAAAGATTGCTCTGAAATTGACTCCTTCAGAAAACAAAGTGAGATCCTCACAAATAGGTTTTTAGATAAGGAATTTCCTTGAAAAATCGTTTCATCTGCTCTTACACGTGCAGAAAAATTATCCCAAAAAGATTGTCTGATTCCTCGTGAAAAAACACCCTCTGATCAAGAACAAAAAAAGATGCAAAATGAATTTTGTGACCATCTATAACGACAACCACCTTCGTCTGAGAGAGATTCTTGAAAAACATTGGTCGATCCTGTTGGATGACCCGTATTTAAAACCAATACTAACAAATAGACCCACTATCACCTACAGAAGATCCCAAACTTTGAAGAACATGCTCGCACCAAGCAAACTTCGAACCTTAAAGAACACATCCCAGGCTAACAACTACCTCCCTGTGGCAGCCACAGATGCGGACAACCCACCTGCAAATGCTGCCTGAATATACGCCATAGAACTAAACAATTTATGAGGAACACAACCAAAGAACTTTTCAATATTAAATCCTTCCTAAACTGCACATCCACATATGTGATCTACCTACTGGAATGCCCATGCGGGCTACGACATGTCGGCCAAACCATTCAACAACTAAACACTAGAATAAACAAACACCGTAGGAATGTCACAAACGGGCTCATGAAACATAGTGGGGCAGATTTATCAAGTGTCTGAAAGTCAGAATATTTCTAGTTGCCCATGGCAACCAAACACAGCTCCCTTTTAAAATATTCATGAGCACTGGTAAAATGAAAGCTGAGCTGTGATTGGTTGCCATGGGCAACTAGAAATATTCTGACTTTCAGATACTTGATGAATCTGCCCCAGTGTGTCCAGACACAGCCACTTTCACCATCAAGACGACTTTGCAGGGTTCACCATCACCCCTATTGAGCAGATCCTGGCAGGCAACAGTAGATACAATAAACTATGCCAAAGGGAGATGTACTGGATATATAGACTTAATTGTCTGGTCTCCACTGGTCTAAATGAAGCTCTTGAAAACAATCAGACTGTTTTGCACAAAATCTCCATTTGATATAAGGGTATACTTTACACTACCACATAATACCAGCATTACCAACTCGTCCCGTCAAGACGATCCACTGCGCATGCGCAGTCACGACACAATCTGTCGCTCCGTTCGGAGCCGACATCTTTTTAGTTAAATCAGCACTTCTACTCATGCGCCAGCATCCAGTTTAGGTGCGAGCCGCTCCCCATCATACAGAGCTAAATCGAGATGAAGATCCACACCACCCTGAATGCCAATAGAGGTCTCTATCTGTACCCACGGCATCAGGTAAGAACTGACTTTTCCATTTAAATCGATGCATGCCAATCTCAGTCTGAATCTAATATATGTATTGGCTCTTTACATTTGCCTAGCGGACCCTACATCTCTATACCGGTATATGCCGCACCGAGTTATTTTTCTTACACATGAGAAATTATTATATCATACATATTATATCAAAATATATTTTAAAAGGTTATAAGAACCTGTCAGTATGAGAAAATGTGAAATCCGGATGACAGGTTTCCATTAAGTAAATTTGTACAGTTAAAATAATATCATGAATATCCCAAAGAACCTTCCATGTTAGACGCCAGGGAGACAAGGCCAGTAAGCATAGCTCACCCATCAATGACACGTGAAATTGATAATCCTTCTTCCCCATGATGTACAAAACTTTAAAAATCAGATTGTTATAGGGAGAAAAAAATGTTGTCTGCAGTTACTATTATAAAATATACTGGTTCAGACTTACGTACAAATTCAAATTAAGAACAAACCGAAAGAATCTATTTTGTACGTAACTCAGGAACTGCCTGTATTCTCTTTGTGTTATTTCTTAGCTACAGATTCTTAACCAGTTATTTTTACCTCCAAACAGTGGGTAAAATACACTTAATGCAGCATGAAGGGGCTCGGTGAAGGTGGTGGTGAAGGTGTGTAAGTGTCTGATGGGGTCACACAGCTCATAGAAGGACAACTCCCCCGCCTCATAATCCAGACAGATCCGGACTCCATTACTGGAGATATTGTCACATAACTGGATCTCATTAATGTCATGTATCACTGAATATTGGTTATTATTCCTCATCAAGCTCCAGGACTTGTTATTATCTCCAATGAATGACTGGCGCCCCCTCCTGTCTATACTGGGATAACACATCCCCACACTCCACCACCCTGATCTACTGATCTCCACATCCCAGTAATGTCGTCCTGAGGTAAATCTCCGGCTGCTCATCACCTGAGAAACCTGGAATCTCTCTGCTGTTTCTGGACGATTCTGCTTCTCTTGTGTGCTGGTTGCAGTTTTCAGGTCGTCTGATATATGGAGATTATTATCAGCCGTGTTTACATCCAGTAATATGTCTCCAGGCACCATCACATAGATCCCGCTCCTTATACCTGATATTATGTCACATAATGTGTGTAATGTGTCTGAGATCACAGTCACATCCAGACCATCTACATCATGGCGCTGGTTATCATGTCCCCCTGTGTCCTCATCACCTCCCCCCTCCTCAGGATCACACAAGTCACCTGTGTCTGGTTCCTGTAACACAGTCAGTGGATCAGTCATGTTACACAGCTCCTCAATGTGCCTCATCTTCCTGGACAGCTCGTCCTTCTGTATCTCCAGCTTCTGGATCAGAGCAGACAGTGAGAGGGATTCTTCCTTCTCCTGCCTGGAGATGTCACTCAGGACCCTCTTCTCCAGGTCGTCCAGCCGTCTCCTGATGTCTATAAACAGGGCAGTGACTCTCTCAGCTTCTCCAGATGCTTTTTCCTGAGCTTTTCTCCTGCGCTCCTCCAGACTCTGGACTCTTTCCTCAGTCTCCTCTCTCTTTGTGATCAGTTTCTGGAGAACATTTCTCAGTTTCTTCTTCTTCTTTTTAGAGGCCTCCTCCAGTGACTCCATGTTATGTCCATTATGTTCTCCAGTTATACCACAGGACACACAGATACAGATGTTCTCCTTAGTACAGTAATACTTTAACATTTCCTTATGGACAGAACATTTCCGGTTCTCCAGGGAAGTGCTGGGGTCAGATAAGACGTGTTCTGGTGACTTGCTGTGGACTTTCAGGTGTTTATCACACAGAGAAGCCTCACACATCAGACAGGACCTCACAGCAGGTACAGGAGAGTCCACACAGTAAGTGCAGAAGATCCCGGTTTCTCTCGGTGTTGGTTGAGTAGTCAGTAAATTCTCCATTTTCTTCCTCAGAGTAAAGTTCCTCATCAGTGCCGGCCTCTCCTGAAACTCTTCTCTACATTCAGGACAGGAATAACCTCCAGACCCGTCCTGTGTATCCAGCACACGATCAATACAGACCCGGCAGAAGTTGTGTCCACATCTCAGCATTACAGGATCTGTATAAGTGGTCAGACAGATGGAGCAGTCCAGCTCCTCTCTCAGGTCGGCAGACGCCATGGCTGACAGAGCAGGAAGAGAGAAACGAAACTACAATTCTTGAGAATGACGCGCAGAGATAAGAGGGCGGGATTAACTCTTTGTATTCAGGGTGCGGCTGAGCAGTAATAAGTTTTTAGTCCTCTGAATGTCATGTTTGGATATTTATTTTTTCTTTTGATAATTATTTATTTAGAATTTTAAAACTAATTTGGAGATGAGAGAAGAAATAACAAAAACAAAAAGTTCTAGAAACCTGATCCTCATGGACCTTATACCTACAACAGACCTGCCAGGAATATGAGTCCAAAATGAATAAAGTTCATATGCAAAGTCACTTGTATACATGACCTCTGGTATATGATGCAATTCAAAGAGGACCTTTCTTTACCTGAGTGAAGTTGCCCCCCCCCACCTTGTTCAAATCAAACAAAATTGGTGTCAAATGTTTGTGCTACGTTTGTGCTGGCTTGTGCAGCAAAAATTTTCGTTTGTGCCGCTATCGTTTTTAACATATTAATGAAAGTTTCCAGAAGTCATCAGAGGTCAACCACCCCCCCCCCCACATTGCCCAAACAAAACTGGTGCCGAACAATTCTGCTACGTTTGTGCTGGTTTTTCGCTGCCCAAATTTTTGTTTGTGCTGCTTTTGTTTTGAATATATGAACACAAAAATTAAAGGTCAAAAGTTCAAGCAGCCCCCCCACATTAACCGAATCGAACAAAACTGGTGTCAAACGTTAGTGCCATGTTTGTGCAGCAAAAATTTTCATTTGTGCCGCTTTCAATTTTTATATTAATATATTCATACTTTTTTCCAGAGTTCAACAGAGTTCATCTCTTCCAAAGTACAATGTGTTTGCTAGCTCCCCCTGGTGATCAAACCAGGGAAGTGTCACTAGGTTTGTTTTTTACAAGTTCATCCTAAGCACCATTACCCTATGTAAACAATTGAACATACCTTAAAAATAATAGCGGCACAAATGAAAATTTTTTCTGCCCAAACCAGCACAAATGTAGAACTAACGTTTGACACCAGTTTTGTTTGATTCAGTTAATGCTAGTTGAACTTTTGACCTTTAATTTTTTGTTCATTTATTCAAAAGCAGCACAAACAAAAATTTGAGCAGCATAAACATAGCAGAATTGTTCGGCACCAGTTTGGTTTGGGCAATGTGGGGGGGAGGGCTGGTTGACCTCTGATGACCTCTGAAAACTTTCATTAATTTCTTAAAAATGATAGCGGCACAAACGGAAATTGCTGCTGCACAAACCAGTACAAATGTAGCAGAAACGTTTGACACCAATTTTGCTTGATTTGAACAAGGTGGGGGGCCAACTTCACTCAGGTCCTTTCACCACCTCACACATGTGGAGATTCACAAACCATTCTGTAGTGGAGTCTGCACAGTTTCAGGGGCACTTTGAATTTTTTTTCTAAAACCTCTGCAGAGATATCAGTCCCAGTATCTAACCATTATAATCCTCTCCACTGTCAGAGAGGAGGAGCTGGAGGCTCATCTAGATGCTGTGTTCATACATTGTGCTAACATTCTGCTAATATTCAGTTAACATTTTGTTTACACTGTGTTTACAAAAATGCAATGTTACAATTGTGATGCGATCAGGATGCAAACGCAATGGAAACGCAAATGCAATGTAAGCGCTAATGTAATGCAAGTGCAATTATAATAATGTAACGCCAGTAATGGAAACGCAAATACAGTTTAACTCTTTCAGGATTAAGCCCTTTTAGGGCTTTAGGACAAGCCTGATTTTTAACCCTGCCCTGTGTCATTATGAGAGTAATTTGGAACGCTTTAACACATCCAGGGGATTTTGAGACTGTTTCTCATCACACATGTACTTCAAAGTAGGTTAAATTTCGGATGAATCTTTTGTGTTAGTTATGAAAAAATCGGATATTTGCAATAAATCTAAAAATTCTTCATTTTCAAAGTTCAAAATTTGTTTTTCAGGCAGATAGTCATAGCACCCAAACAACTTCATAACTAACATTTCCCCAATGTTTCTTTATATAGGCCTGGGATTTTATTCATCTTTTTTTTTCTAAGTGGTTAGCTTGTTCGAATTTTGTGTGCATTTCAATTTTAAGAAAATCGAAAAAAAAACCATATCTAGGGCACTCCCCAACTTAGGTGACTTTGAGAGGCAAATAACAGTAAAATTCGGTAAATGATGGCATCATGAAACTAAACCCCTCAATGTATGATTGAAAATCAACTTTAATAAGTTTGTTAACCCAAAAATGGAGCGTAGTTATAAGCTGTAATTTATTTACAATACATTAATTTGGTCAAGAATTGAACAGTCAACAGATTATTAAATGACGAAAAACGAAAAAAAATTTGATACCCAATTTCTCCCGAGTATGAGGACCCCCCCATATGTGGTGGTGACTGCTGTTTGGGCCATTCACTGCAGGTTTGCATTGGCACATTTTACAGGCTATAAAGTTTATATTTTAGTAATTTTGGCTATGGGGGACTATTTCTGCGGGATGAGAGCGGCTTCATAAGTACATCATTTAGGGAGATTCAATTGGCTATTGATGAGATTTTATTAAAGGGGTTTTCCATGAACTAAAGTTAGACCTACCCACCAGATACTTGCTGATCAGTGGGGGTCTCAGTGCTGGACATTTGGACCCCTCGTCGCTCTGTCAGACTAATGGAGCAGACGGCCGCGCATGACCGTTTGTCCATTTATCTCTATGGAGATGACGGAGATCGGTAAAAGCGGCGCTCGGTAATTTCCGCCGGCTCCATAGAGATTAACGGAGCAGAACGGTCATGCGCGGCCGTCTGATCCATTAGTTATGAGGAGTGACAAGAGGTCTGACGGACCCCTCGTTCTTGCGATCTGTGGGGTACGGAAAGTTATTGGTAAATTGTATAAACTTTTATAATACAAACAATAACATTAATTTGCTGAAAGGGAAAACCCCTTTAAATCTATTTTTGTCATGTAAGCCCCAGTGGACCCGTTGCATTGGATCTCATCATCCATTTCCTTTCTGCCTCCAACAATAACCGTTGTCTATATTTTGGGTAGGAACCACTTCTATTTCCTGCAAAACTTGGCGCGGTCACACGTGCGTGCAGCCAGCCACGCGGCCAAGGCTCCTCCAATCGCTCGGAGTTCCTGTTTCTATTAAAACGCACATCCGATGACTGGACGCCCGGTTCCGGTTGGTCTGCTCTGCGTTTGCAAACGCAATGTGACCGCGCCCTATAGCGGTGCATCCTCCCCGTGCTTTCCCTAATGTGCTCTTCAATAAGCCTCGGAGATCTGTTCTGTTCATAGACTCGTCAGTTCTTTCACTCTCAGGTGTAAATTCTAATGGTTTTCCCTACATGGACACATCAAATCATATACAACATGGGGGATTATGCAATGTATGATTTTTACTTTCACAGTTTTTACCTTTCTCTTATATTGTCTCACAGATACTACAGTGACCACATCTGAAGTTCCAATGGGAAATTTACCTTCAACCAATGTCATTTCTAGAGGAAAAGAGCTTTCTACCAGTTCCTTTTGAATAGTTTCTCTTCGAATGTCAGACAGGACCCTTTCTGCAGATTTTTTACATCTTTATCATTTTTTTAACATTTTTTATACGGCCAGTTCTTCAGGCATTTTTAAATATTGCCATCTGGTGTAGTAAAGTGAAGACAAAGAGTTACTACACGTAACCCTTTGCTGGACAGACTGAGCTAGAGGGAGCGGGGTGGGTGAATAACAAAAACCTACATAGATCACACACGGAAACACAACAGACATTAACACGTTCTAAGACGCATGAACCAGGCAATTGCTGACTCGGTAAGATTGAGATGAAAGGAAAGTAAAAGAATCTGCCTGACCAACCCTTCTAACTAAATAAAAATACATACAACTTTTGAATTGGAAGGTGATTGGTCACAGCTTTATTGAAAATGTTTACAATCTGTAAAAAACAAACTTTATTAAAACAATAATATAACAATCATATAACAATTATTTTACAAATTAAAATGATGGTTGAGCAGAGCCCTTGACAACAGCTTCCACGAATTGCCACCAATATTTCCATAGATATATTCGTCCGGGTGCCTTTTATACCATTATATATATATGCTCAGAAAGCACGCTCGCGTGTGCTGCATCCAACTACCAAAACCACTAGCCGCAACCTCCTAGCCAGTGGCGCGAGCAGAGGTGACTAACCATCAAACTTAATAAAACCAACCAGTCCTAAAAGGTGGAGGCCACCCCCCGCAGGATCCTGGCAAAAATCCTCTTAACTTCGGACTTAAATAACACACCAATTTTTCTCAACCTGTTATCCACTTAACCAATTGAATTAGCTGTTGCCAAGAACCCCGCCACCACATGGCGGCTTGACCCCTTAAGCCGGCATGCCCCTCCACCACCCGCACAGCAAAGCCAGCCGCTTCAGCCAAACGTAATTGACACATCCAATCCCAAATCCGTCAGGGTACTCCATCCGGGCGTTATAACTCACTTCCTCCTCAGCAACATCATGGCGAACCACCAAACCTCCATTCAAGCGCACAAACGTTCGAACACTTTTATTAACTTCTTCCGTGTACGATTCAGCGCGGCACTGACAGGCATCTCTCCACCTGGATCTGCGGACCATTTCAGACCAAACCAACAGACACTACGCATGATGCTCATCAACATCCATAACAAATCCTTTTTATCGTCTTAATCAATGGCCGCATCGGGAAACTTCCAACACGTTTCCACCCACATGCAACACCAACACATCGGGCACTCTCCACTTCTTAAAAGCCCCCTCCAATCGAAACCTTACCTTGTCCCAGCACAATCCCCTAAAGCCAAACCATCGAACACTTACCATATCCTCCTCCAGCCCCAATGACCTACCACTAAGCGCAGCTGCGCTCTTTCTCCGCCCAATAATGAGGAATGGCCAAACATCCAAACCACGCACTTACGTGAACCTATCCAAATGAATAATAAACAAATAAACACAAATAACCAACACCCCTCCAGATAGACACACTGCCTACCACTCTCCTGCCGCGCTTACCCACCTAGCGCTCCACTCTATGCATACGAACGTATGACCGAAGTGCGCGACTCCCATCTACCAATGCGCTTCACCTCGTTTTCTGACATACCCCATCTAGCCGCCTCCGGAGCCGCCCTACCATACGAAGGAATGTGAACAATATTCCCCTTCCTTTAACCCAATCTCTTTAGCCTGCACGAAATACGCACAACAACTGATATCTAGTCAACGAGACCCATCGGCATGAATAAACAAGGAGCCAGCAGTTGCCCCGCGCACTTCCACAAAAGCCTCATACTTGCTACACGGGCAAAACACCTGACCTCCCAATCTGTGCAATGAAACCAAAAAACCCTTCCATACTTATCCGTTTTTGACCCCACCAATGTAATCCGCAACTCGTCCTCCCCCATTACCACCTGGTGCACTTGTATACCCCCAGGGCTGCTTTTTCTGGGACTAACCAACTCGCCCCCCGGAAAGCCCAAAAAACGCCCAGGAAAAAACCACACTAAAAACCACACCTGCTCGTATCCTGACGCACACACCGCAGGCAAAATCTCTAACAATTCATGCAATAAGTTAAATGACACTGGCCTCCTACCATCAGAGGGGACCCCCGCGCCTAACATATCCCTTAACCGCCTGCCTGACAATAAACGCCTGTGTATCATCCACCCCCTCCACAAAGTTTTAACAAGAATGACAATGCAGCCAACGCCCTCTGGACCCCAGCCCTAGAACGCCCTTATCCAACAACTCAGATACATAACAAATGACCGCCTCCCCTCTAACCCAAGGCAAACCTCCAGCACACCAGTCATCCTGAAATGCAAACCACGACTTCCAACCTTCTGATATGCCACCACGTGGATGGCGCCAAGGATCTCTGAATCCAATACAAGATACTTAAGTTACCAACTCCCAAACGGTCCGCGCGGGCATAACTCGGCTCCTTCGCCGCCCCTGGCACAGTTCCCTGAATTTTCCGCTGTAGACGAGATAGAGCGTCGCTATAGTGTTATCCACTCCTGGAACATGAACTGCCCGAACCATACATTCACTTCCAGGCAGCGCAACACCAATGTGCAACAACACGATCACCCCGGTGAAGATGCCGTCTGTTTGATTGATCACCTGCACCACTGACATGTTATCCACAATGAAACACCACACATTTTCCCGCTAGCAGGCTCCCCCACAGCTCACCGACATCACGATCGGAAACAGCTCCCAACAAGCACAGATTAGCCGTCAGTTCCCTTTCCACCAATGCCTAGGCCACAGTCCAGCAACACCATTCACCGTCAAAGAACGGCCCATAACCTACTGCTCCAGCTGCGTCCGTAACAAATGCAACTCCAAATTGGACACCGGGGCGGCCATCCACAAGTCCGGCCATTATACTTAGCCAAAAAACGGTCCCACACATCAAGTCCGCTCTGTGCTCACTTAGTAGTCTGATATTGAAATGGTGGTCACGCACCCCCGTGTCGCCTGTGCTAACCGTCGCAACAACACCCCCCATTGGCATAATTCGACAAGCAAAGTTCAGTTTCCCAGCAATGATGAAGCTGGCGCAATGTGAGTTTCTTCTTCACTAAAGCTTCCTGTACCCCAAACGAAGGTCCTCTAACTTCGCAGCCGGCAGGCGGCATTCCATCTCTCGAATCTATTTCAATGCCCAAAACACAATGTTGTCACCGGACCCTCAGTTTTTCTGTTGCCAACGGAAACCCAAACTCGGCAAACACTTTTCCACCGTAGCAAGTAATACTTTACCATCCATAACCACGGGCGTGGCCATACACATAAAAAGCATCTAAGGTAGTGTATCGATATAACTGATGTGAACCGGCACTCTCCGGATGACCACTCCAAAACTTACTAAACGCCTCAAAATATGCACATAAATGGAGCAGCACAGGTAGGATATACTGATGTATAAGCTTTAAACTTCCCGACCCTCTTCTTGGGACCAAACCCAGCGGGGACACCCTCAACTCTGCCACGGCGGTGAAGAAAAGGGCCTAACATCCTCCCCACGCACTTCTCTCCACTTTACCACCGCCTGGAAACTCCGCTACGACTTCAAATCTTTTGCAAAACAAACCCCAACCCCTCTCTAAATGGAATCCGAAAACCACGCTAAAACCCTCCTTAACAACAATGGTTTTCTTATTTGGGTAGTCTCTAGCACACGGCATATTGGGCGAGGGCCGGAGTTGTCCCCTTGTGAGCACTGTTCCGCCGCGCAACTGTGCCCCCTTCTTTAAACATCTGGCGAAAGGGTGATTACTTGCCCCACACCTGAGCATCATGCCGGAAGATCATGAGACTCCCCATGTACTGGAGCCTTCGTTAAAATGCCAGCACACACCCTTTTTAACCCCGCCCACGAGTCCCAAGCTTCCCCCCGTCGGGCCTGGCTGAAAGGACGATCCTGCCACCTGTACTCCCCAAAATAGGACCCTTCCCGGTGCTTTAGGCAACGTCATCAAGCGCATCACAGATCTATATCCCTGTGATCCCATTCCAGTGACAGTTGCACCGACATACGCTGCCGAAACTGCTCATCATACTGTAACCATGCCGTACCCCAATAGTCTTGTACGCATCCACACCGTCACAAAGTAACACCACATGCTGAACAGCATTCCGGGCGCTTTCACCCACCACACTTGCTAATAGCAAACGCATTTAACCAGTTCCCAAATGTACGAGGAATCAACCTAAACCTTCTCCTTCCTCATCCTCCTCCTTCCTATGCTCTTTTCCTTCTCCCACCTTTCAACACTAAAGCGTCCAAAGGCAACAACGTGGAAAATGTCAAGATTCCTTCTTCTTCCATATTTTTCTCTTTCAAATGAGCCCCCAACGGCCCCCTATACAAATGTACAGACTAGCTTTTGCCCCGTCTGGATACCGGCAGGGCTTAGCCGCCGCATCTTCTTTTCTGTCTGTACCCCCGTTTACGCTGAGCTAGGTGAGCTCCCTGCTCCTGCCTTGCAACCACTCCAGCCCCAGTCTCATACCTGAGCTAACAACCCCAGTCCAAACGCTAACGGCCCAGCACGCTGTGACCCCTGAACTTGCTCGACCACTTTAACCAATCGCTGCACTCCTGCAATATTTCTGCAGTGCCCTCCTGAGGCAATCTCTGCCCCCCCAGCACAAGCTCGCTACCTTGTCTACTGGTGTTTGTGTAAAATTGAATCAGTGTATGTGTGCCTGTAGACCCACCTGATTGGGCGCGCTGTGGAAGCCTGCTGCCGCTGTGGAATTAGATGCTCCTGCGACCGTCCCGGATCCTGGCAAGGAAGGTTGTCCCACTGCCGCAAATCCTGGCGGGGCCGATCTACGCCGCCACACGGCAATGGCACTGGCGCGAGACTGGAAAACCACCGGAACCCCCGCAGAGACCGCCAAACACTGGAGCTTGTCCTGACTGGGACCGTGCCTAAAGCCTGCGGCAACGTCTTCCAGAATAGCCCATCTCAGCGCGCCGCGAGCGTGTGTAATGGAAAAAGCACAGAGGAGACACCACGCACAACAGACTGATCCTCCACCTGACCCCCCATACTGATAGCTGAGCGCCGCCGAAACTCGGCTGACACCCCCAGCAGCCCTATGCCCGCCTCGCTAAACTAGCGTGTCGCCACGCTCTTCTAGAGGGGTTGCACCGCCAGCCCCCCCCCCCCCCCCCCCGCAGCTCCCCTGCAATCTCCAACGGGGCCGCTCTGCCTAGCCCCGCTCTATATATCTCCGGACTGGAGCTCCGAGACCTGCTGCCAGTCCCATGTCCCCTGATGGGAGAGCTATCCCCGTGCTCTCCACCGCAACGGCCCTGATGCGCCCAGCCGCAGCTCCCAGCGGGCTCCTCGTCTCCCTATTCGCCTGGTGCCTGCTGCTTCCCCTGCCGCCGCCGTTTTGGCCAGAACCTGCTCCTTACTGCTCGGAAGGGCCCCCGGATCACCGCTGACCTGGTGACGCCACTGCTCCGCCTCGACTTCTGGTTCCAGGCTCCTCCTCTTCCTCTTCGTCTGTGGCGCACGGTGTCCTCTCCCCCGCGTCTCTCCCGGTCCGCCTCCGCTCCATCTCTTCGGCCGGCCACGTGGTGACGCCATCTTGGTAGGCCTACCGCGCTCCCCGGGCTCCTCCACGACATCCGCTGACCGGCATCCGCTTGTATTTCTTCTCCTGCAGCACCGCTGAACCTCCTCTGCCTGCGCTCCGCACACACCGGCTACCCCACCGAAACGTCGCTGCCCCCAACAGGAGAACTGATGGGCTCAAGCGCTCCGGGGCCGAGAACGCCTGGAAACTGGCCGGACGCCGGGTAAGTCACCATTGTTCATTCCTGCATCTGGTCTTCACCAACTCGGGCCCTTTGTCTGGCTGCTCCCTCATTAGCTCTAGAAAGCCTCCACATCCGCCATATTGCAAAAATTCCTGACCTCTGAAACCCCACACTACCTAGTACAACCCTTCACAATCCCCGACCCTATCCCCCACTCGCCCGACTAAACCCCCTTGCTAGGCCCAAAAACTCCCCACACTGGTGTGGAAACCTACCCTGACAATTTTCTAAAGCCAAAAGATGGCTACCCTTCCTAATCCTCCTATATAAACCCCCCACACTCCACCTCCCCCCCAGTTCAAACCCACCTATCACTTGGACTAAAATCTCGCCCCCCAAGACCACTCCACCCATCATTTTCTCCCTTCTCATTCCCTGCCTGTCATGGCCGCACTGCACTACTCCTGCGCCGGCTTGTGCTAACATCCGCTTCACATGTTCCTATGCACTGACAGTTTTTTAATTTTTTCCTCTATTTTCACTAAAACATTAAGATAATTCCAGACGCCTATCGTGGATGACATGAGTGGAAGCTCGTATTCATATCACTTATTGCATTCAGGGGTCTAAACGTCTCTGTAATCTCCTTCCGCTGTACCTGACCATATAATGAATATGTCGTCAACAAAGTGACAAAGCGCCGCCACATTTATATATATTATAGTATTTATTATTTAGGGAATGAAATATATTGGTCTTCGTATACAGCCAAGAAGAACTTAGTTATGTGCAGGCGTATGGCCGTTACATCGAGGACCTCCTCTTCAGTTGGGGGTGGGGGGGGGGAGGGGGGGGTGTCGGGTGTGACACTGAATTGTAGATTATTGAATAGTAATTTGCTAAAGGGGTAATCCAATGAAGACAAGTTTCTTAAATATACTCAGGATAACAAAATAACACATCTTAATTCAATGTTATTTACCAAAATAGAGGATATTATAACAAACCTGTCTCTATCAGTCTGGTGTACACAGTTTGGTTGGCCCGGATCTGACAGTATTTTCTGACTTTAGGGTCAGGAAGACATATTGGGAATTTACTTACCGGTCCGGAGGAGATCCTGAAAGTGCATGTCCGTGTTAATGCGCTGTGCCGAGTCACTAAGATGTGCGCCCGAATCCTGCATGTGTGTCGTTCCCGATCAAGTCCGCCGGAGTTCACCTTCTTCTTCCTAGTGCATGTAAGTGATGACTTGTGACAACAATTTTAAAGTTAAATCCCGAGCTCAGTCCAAATTCGTCGGATCATCCGACGGCCCGCCCTCGATTTCTCATGAAAGTGGGCGTGCGACACAATCCCCTTCTAAATACTGTCCCAGCAGCACATTCCCTGAAAACGTTGGTATATCCGAGGGAAAGTGCGGCCGCGGACCCTTAGTAAATAAGCCCCATTGGTTTTCTTTTACGCTGCACTGAGCTCCTCTATGCAGGAGCTCCCATCCATTCCAGGACGAGCTCACACCACACAGACTTCCCGCCAGCAAGCAGCGTGAGGACAATAAAGCTAGTAGGCAGAAAGGTCTTTAGGGGAGGGGGAGGGAGGCACAGCAGATCTAACAGTATCAAGGGGCAAGTCAGATGAAGCACACCACGCGCGAAACAGTATTTTACCCGTGTGTAGTTTTGGCGTCTTCCCTCCTATTGAAGATGTTATCCTTCACCGTGTTTTGTGGAGTATGTTTTAATAAAAGACTAAAGGGAAAGCCGGGTGAGTGCCGTTCTACTGTTTTTTCATATTTACCTGCTACTACTTTCCATGGAAATTAGAGCACCACCGACTCCGCAAGGCTTTGGCTTGTACAACCAAACACAACTCTGACACTGCAAAAACAACCCAAAGCTCATGTTTCAGTAGTTGCCATCAGTGTATACTCTATTTGATTCCACGATCTAACAGTATGTTGTGGCTGAGATTAGCAGAGCTGAGAATGTAATGTGTGTTGTATGTAATGTATGCATCATGGATCACATATCTTCTCTTATCTATGTATCAGATATTAGTACAATGTCAGAACGCTAAAATAATGGTAGATAAACCCTGTACCCTGATAAATCTAAGCACATTGTAGCCCCAGCATCATCATAGACACTAGAGGCTAGAGGAATCATGAAGTGTGCTTAGAAGTCCCAACCCCACACCTGGAATCTTACACTGACCATCACTGATTGATAGGAGCTAAAATAACAATAAATGAGTAAATTGTAAAGAAGAGGTTAAGAATTATCTGTATTGTGTAAACATCAATAGTGGATGGAAATTGAGAAATGTTCTTATGGGAAAACCCCTTTAACCTTAAATCATCTCTCATGTTGATGGTGTGAAAGTATAATTTTTTTTGGACTGAATATGACTGTAATATCAGTACATGTAGATATTGGAAAACATATCTTCCAATACTATCTACACAGGAAATCATGTCACCCCAGGCACACGATATGTACAATATTCCGAAAGAGGAGAAACTCGTCAGAGCCAAGAGGAAATTGCTTCTTATGGAACGGGTTCCTGTCCCGTAAATGTCCTATGAGGAGGAGAAATTGTAATATCCGCCCGGCATCACCTAGAAGTGTTAATGTCTGTTTGTTGTTTCACGTGTGTGAACTGTGGTTAGGTTGTTGTTATTTAGCCACACCCGGCTTAGCTTAGCCCTGTCCAGCAAAGGGGTACTGGTTGTTAAGTCAGCTGATCCAGTCTGCTGCTGGAGGTGTGTCCAGGGACTGCTTTTTATACCTGCCCAGTCCCATCAGCCCTTGTGGTTAAGTTTTATATCTCACTCATATTGTGCTCGTGCTTGCTTGGGCTATTCTACATTTATTCTGATTATTGATCTTGGCTATTAACCTCCAGCCATCCCTCTTGGACTCTGTACCATATACGCTATCTTGTTGTGCCTGGGCCGGGACATCTTTCTGTGTTATTGTTTGTTGTCTTGGTTCGTTGTTCTGCAATGTGGTTTACGGGAGGACTGCCTTTTTGGAGAGTATTGTTGCTCCTGTTAATACAGGAGCGACCACCTTCCCCAAATAGGGCTGCCAGCATGTAAGTAGATGGGTGCAGGTCCCCTGCTGGCAGGTAGTGTGGCGTGCAGGCCCATGCTTGGCATGTGTAGTGAGGGTTGGAGGCCCCTGCTGGCATGTTAGTGATGGTGTGCAGGTCCTCTGCCGGCATGTTAGTGATGGGGTGCAGGTCCTCTGCCGGCATGTTAGTGATGGGGTGCAGGTCCTCTGCCGGCATGTTAGTGATGGCGTGCAGGTCCTCTGCTGGCATGTTAGTGATGGCGTGCAGGTCCTCTGCCGGCATGTTAGTAGAATGGCTTGAGGTCCTCTGCTGGCATGTAGTGATGGCGGGAGGTCCTCTGCCGGCAGTTAGTGATGGACGTGCATTCCTCTGCGACATGTTTAGTGATGGTGTGGAAGGTCTCTACGGCATGTAAGTGATGGTTGCAGGTCCCTCTGCCGAGCATGTTAGTAATGGCTTGCAGTACCTCTGCTGGCAATGTTAAGTGCATGCTTGGCAGGTCCTGCCGGAGTGATTAGGATGGTGTGCAGGCCCTCTCCCGGCATGTAGTGATGGCGTGCAGGTCCTCTGCCGGCATGTTAGTGATGGCGTGCAGTTCCTCTGCCGACATGTTAGTGATGGTGTGCAGGTCCTCTACCGGCATGTAAGTGATGGTGTGCAGGTCCTCTGCCGGCATGTTAGTAATGGCTTGCAGGTCCTCTGCTGGCATGTTAGTGATGGCTTGCAGGTCCTCTGCCGGCATGTTAGTGATGGCGTGCAGGTCCCCTGCCGGCATGTTAGTGATGGTGTGCAGGTCCTCTGCTGGCATGTTAGTGATGGCGTGCACGTCCTCTGCCGGCATGTTAGTGATGGTGTGCAGGTCCTCTGCCGGCATGTTATTGATGTGTGCAGGTCCTCTGCGGCATGTTAGTGATGGTGTGCGGTCATCTGCCGGATTCATGTTGTGATGGTGTGACAGGTCTCTGCCGGAATGTATTAGGATGGCGTGCAGGTCCTCTGCGGCATGTTAGTGATGGCGTGCAGGTCCCCTGCCGGCATGTTAGTGATGGTGTGCAGGTCCTCTGCCGGCATGTAGTGATTGGCGTGCAGGTCCTTGCCGGATGTGTAGTGAGGCGTGCAGGTCCCCTGCCGCCATGTTAGTGATGGGGCGTTGCAGGTCCCTGGCCGGCATGTAGTATGGTGTGCAGGTCCTAGCCGGCAATGTTAGTGACGGTGCTGTTGCGCAATCAGCGAAGTTAGTCTAAATTGTCGCCGGAGCTTTGCCACGTGGTACTTAACAGTTAACACCCGCTTTCTGTAGTGGAGTCTGCACAGTTTCAGGGGCACTTTGAATTTTTTTTCTAACCTCTGCAGAGATATCAGTCCCAGTATCTAACCATTATAATCCTCTCCACTGTCAGAGAGGAGGAGCTGGAGGCTCATCTAGATGCTGTGTTCATACATTGTGTTAACATTCTGCTAATATTCAGTTAACATTTTGTTTACACTGTGTTTACAAAAATGCAATGTTACAAATTGTGATGCGATCAGGATGCAAACGCAATGGAAACGCAAATGCAATGTAAGCGCTAATGTAATGCACGTGCAATATAAATACAATGTAAACGCCATGTAAATGGAAACGCAAATACAGTTTAACTCTTTCAGGATTAAGCCCTTTTAGGGCTTTAGGACCAAGCCTGATATTTTTTAACCCTGCCCTGTGTCATTATGAGAGTAATTTGGAACGCTTTAACACATCCAGGGGATTTTGAGACTGTTTTCTCATCACACATTGTACTTCAAAGTAGGTTAAATTTCGGATGATATCTTTTGTGTTTAGTTATGAAAAAATCGGATATTTTGCAATAAAATCTAAAAATTCTTCATTTTCAAAGTTCAAAATTTTCTGTTTTTCAGGCAGATAGTCATAGCACCCAAACAACTTCATAACTAACATTTCCCCAATGTCTTCTTTATATCGGCCTGGGATTTTTATTCATCTTTTTTTTTTCTAAGTGGTTAGCTTGTTCAGAATTTTGTGTGCATTTTTTCAAATTTTTAGGAAACTCGAAAAAACACATATCTAGAGGCACTTCCCCAACTTTAGGTGACTTTGAGAGGCCTAAATAACAGTAAAATTCGGTAAATTATGGCATCATAGAAACTAAACCCCTCAATGTATTGAAAAATCAACTTTAATAAGTTTGTTAACCCCAAAATGGAGGCGTAAGTTATAAGCTGTAATTTATTTACAATACATTAATTTTGGTCAAGAATTGAACAGTCAACATGTATTAAATGACGAAAAACGAAAAAAATTTGATACCCAATTTCTCCCGAGTATGAGGACCCCCCATATGTGGTGGTGACTGCTGTTTGGGCCATTCACTGCAGGTTTGCATTGGCACATTTTACAGGCTATAAAATGTTTATATTTTATCAATTTTGGCATATGGGGGACTATTTTCTGCGGGATGAGAGCGGCTTCATAAGTACATCATTTAGGGAGATTCAATTGGCTATTGATGAGATTTTATTAAAGGGGTTTTCCCATGAACTAAAGTTAGGCCCTACCCACCAGATACTTGCTGATCAGTGGGGGTCTCAGTGCTGGACTTATATGGACCCCTCGTCACTCTGTCAGACTAATGGAGCAGACGGCCGCGCATGACCGTTCTGTTCCATTCATCTCTATGGAGCTGACGGAGATCGGTAAACGCGGCGCTCGATAATTTCCGCCGGCTCCATAGAGATTAACGGAGCAGAACGGTCATGCGCGGCCGTCTGATCCATTAGTCTGAGGGAGTGACAAGAGGTCTGACGGACCCCTCGTTCTTGCGATCTGTGGGGTACGGAAAGTTATTGGTAAATTGTATAACTTTTTATAATACAAACAATAACATTAATTTGCTGAAATGGGAAAACCCCTTTAAATCTATTTTGTCATGTAAGCCCAGTGGACCCGTTGCATTGGATCTCATCATCCATTTCCTTTCTGCCTCCAACAATAACCGTTGTCTATATTTTGGGATAGGAACCACTTCTATTCCTGCAAAACTTATAGACGGTGCATCATCCCCGTGGCTTTCCCTAATGTGCTCTCTCAATAAGCCTCGGAGATCCTGTTCCTGATTCTATAGACCTCATCAGTTCTTTCATTCTCAGGTGTAAACTTCTAATGGGTTTCCCTACATGGACACATGAAATCATATACAACATAGGGGGGTTATGCAATTTATGAATTGTTTTACTTTCACTGTTTTTACCTTTTCTCTTATATTTGTCTCACAGATACTACAGTGACCACATCTGAAGTTTCCAATGGGAATATTTCCTTCCAACCAATTGTCATTTCTAGAGGAAAATGAGCTTCTTACCAGTTCATATTTAATAGTTTTTCCTCTTCTGAATGTCACTACAGGACCCTTTTCTGCAGATTTTATTACATCTTTATCATTTTTTTAACATTTTTTATTACGTGCCAGTTTCTTCAAGGCATTTTTAACCATATCTGCCATCGGGGTGTAGTCAAAAGTGAAGACAAATCGAGTTACTACACCAGTAACCCTTTGCTGGACAGAACTGAGCTAGAGGGAGCCGGGTGTGGGCTGAATAAACAAAAACCTACACTATAGATCACACACGGGAAACACAAACAGACATTAACACGTTCTAAGACGCATGACCCAGGCAATTGCTGACTCGGTAAGATTAGAGATGAAAGGAAAGTAAAAGAATCTGCCTGACCAACCCCTTCTAACTAAATAAAAATACATACAACTTTTTGAATTGGAAGGTGATTGGTCACAGCCTTTATTGAAAATGTTTACAATCTGTAAAAAACAAACTTTATTAAAACACAATAATATAACAATCATATAACAATTATTTTACAAATTAAAATGATGGGTGAGCAGAGCCCTTGACAACAGCTTCCACGAATTGCCACCAATATTTCCATAGATATATTCGTCCGGTGCCTTTTATACCATTATATATATATGCTCAGAAAGCACGCTCGGCGTGCGATGTCACAACTACCAAAACCACTAGCCGCCAACCTCCTAGCCAGTGGCGCGAGCAGAGGTGACTAACCATCAAACTTAATAAAACCAACCAGGTCCTAAAAGTGGAGGCCACCCCCATGCAGGATCCTGGCAAAAATCCTCTTAACTTCCGGACTTAAAATAACCACGCCATATTTTTCTCAACCTGTTATCCACTTTACCAATTGAATTAGCTGTTGCCAAGAACCCCGCCACCGCATGGCGGCTTGACCCCTTAAGCCGGCATGCCCCTCCACACCGTTAGATACTGGGACTGATATCTCTGCAGAGGTTAGAAAAAAAATTCTAAGTACCCCTGAAACTGTGCAGACTCCACTACAGCATGGTTTGTGAATCTCCACATGTGTGAGGTGGTGAAAGGACCTGAAGTGAAGTTGGCCCCCCACCTTGTTCAAAGCAAGCAAAATTGGTGTCAAATGTTTGTGCTACATTTGTGCTGATTTGTGCTGGTTTGTGCAGCAGCAATTTCCGTTTGTGCTGCTATTGTTTTTAAGAAATTAATGAAAGTTTTCAGAGGTCATCAGAGGTCAACCAGCCCCCCCCACATTGCCCAAACCAAACCAAACTGGTGCCGAACAATTCTGCTACGTTTGTGCTGCTCAAATTTTTGTTTGTGCTGCTTTTGTTTTGAATATATGAACAAAAAAAGTAAAGGTCAAAAGTTCAACCAGCCCCCCCCCCCCACATTAAATGAATCAAACAAAACTGGTGTCAAACTTTAGTTCTACATTTGTGCTGGTTTGTGCAGCAAAAATTTTCATTTTTAAGGTATGTTCAGGTGTTTACATAGGTTAAAGGTGCTTCCCTGGTTTGATCACCAGGGGGAGCTAGCAAACACATTGTACTTTGGAAGAAATGAACTCTGTTGAACTCTGGAAAAAAGTATGCATATATTAAAAATGAAAGCGGCACAAATGAAAATTTTTGCTGCACAAACATGGCACTAACGTTTGACACCAGTTTTGTTCGATTTGGTTAATGTGGGGGGGGGGCTGCTTGAACTTTTGACCTTTAATTTTTGTGTTCATATATTCAAAACAAAAGCAGCACAAACAAAAATTTGGCCAGCGAAAAACCAGCACAAACGTAGCAGAATTGTTCGGCACCAGTTTTGTTTGGGCAATGTGGGGGGGCTGGTGTTGACCTCTGATGACTTCTGGAAACTTTCATTAATATCTTAAAAACGATAGCGGCACAAACGAAAATTTTTGCTGCACGAACGTAGCACAAACGTTTGACACCAATTTTGTTTGATTTGAACAAGGTGGGGGGGGGGGGGGCAACTTCACTCAGGTAAAGAAAGGTCCTCTTTGAATTGCATCATATACCAGAGGTCATGTATACAAGTGACTTTGCATATGAACTTTATTCATTTTGGACTCATGTTCCCGGCAGGTCTGTTGTAGGTATAAGGTCCATGAGGATCAGGTTTCTAGTCAGGCTCTAGAACTTTTTGTTTTTGTTATTTCTTCTCTCATCTCCAAATTAGTTTTAAAATTCTAAATAAATAATTATCAAAAGAAAAAATATAAATATCCAAACATGACATTCAGAGGACTAAAAACTTATTACTGCTCAGCCGCACCCTGAATACAAAGAGTTAATCCCGCCCTCTTATCTCTGCGCGTCATTCTCAAGAATTGTAGTTTCGTTTCTCTCTTCCTCCTCTTGCAGCCATGGCGTCTGCCGACCTGAGAGAGGAGCTGGACTGCTCCATCTGTCTGACCACTTATACCGATCCTGTAATGCTGAGATGTGGACACAACTTCTGCCGGGTCTGTATTGATCGTGTGCTGGATACACAGGACGGGTCTGGGGGTTATTCCTGTCCTGAATGTAGAGAAGAGTTTCAGAAGAGGCCGGCACTGATGAGGAACTTAGCTCTGCGGAAGATAATGGAGAATTTACTGACTACTCAACCAACACCGAGAGAAACCGGGATCTTCTGCTCTTACTGTGTGGACTCTCCTGTACCTGCTGTGAGGTCCTGTCTACATTGTGAGGCTTCTCTGTGTGATAAACACCTGAAAGTCCACAGCAAGTCACCAGAACACGTCTTATCTGACCCCAGCACTTCCCCGGAGAACCGGAAATGTTCTGTCCATAAGGAAGTGTTAAAGTATTACTGTACTAAGGAGAACATCTGTATCTGTGTGTCCTGCAGACTGGATGGAGAACATCGGGGACACCAGGTGGAGATGCTGGATGAGGCTTCTAAAAAGAAGAAGAAGAAACTGAGAAATGTTCTCCAGAAACTGATCATAAGGAGGGAGGAGACTGAGGGAAGAGTCCAGAGTCTGGAGGAGCGCAGGAGAAAAGCTCAAGAAAAAGCATCTGGAGAAGCTGAGAGAGTCACTGCCCTGTTTATAGACATCAGGAGACGACTGGACGACCTGGAGAAGAGGGTCCTGAGTGACATCTCCAGGCAGGAGAAGGAAAAGTCCCTCTCACTGTCTGCTCTGATCCAGAAGCTGGAGATACAGAAGGACGAGCTGTCCAGGAAGATGAGGCACATTGAGGAGCTGTGTAACATGACTGATCCACTGACTGTGTTACAGGAACCAGACACAGGTGACTTGTGTGATCCTGAGGAGGGGGGAGGTGATGAGGACACAGGGGGACATGATAACCAGCGCCATGATGTAGATGGTCTGGATGTGACTGTGATCTCAGACACATTACACACATTATGTGACATAATATCAGGTATAAGGAGCGGGATCTATGTGGAGGGTCCTGGAGACATATTACTGGATGTAAACACGGCTCATAATAATCTCCATATATCAGACGACCTGAAAACTGCAACCAAGACACAAGAGAAGCAGAATCGTCCAGAAACCGCAGAGAGATTCCAGGATTCTCCTCAGGTGATGAGCAGCCGGAGATTTACCTCAGGACGACATTACTGGGATGTGGAGATCAGGAGATCAGGGTGGTGGAGGGTGGGGATGTGTTATCCCAGTATAGACAGGAGGGGAGATCAGTCATACATTGTATATAATAACAAGTCCTGGGATTTGGGGAGATATAATAATAATCAGTATTATGTGATACATGACAGTAAATGGATCCTGTTACGTGACAATATCTCCAGTGATAGAGTCCGGATCTGTCTGGATTATGAGGCGGGGGAGTTGTCCTTCTATGACCTGTGTGACCCCATCAGACACTTACACACCTTCACCACCACCTTCACCGAGCCCCTTCATGCTGCATTATGGGTATGGGGAGGTTCTATAAAGATATTAGGGGGAGGCAGGAAGTGGGAGAAACCATCATAAAATGTGTCTCTGGTTCTACATTATTTCCTTTATTTTCCTATTGATCAATAAACGTCTATAAATTCTGTATAAAGATTGTCCAGTCCTTCATCACTTCCTCAGTGCAAGTTCATAAGAGAAAACTGGTAAATAAAAAGTTAAGTAGATAAAATTATGATGGTTGCTTAACATATTGTTGCTTTTCTAGATCTCTGCTTGCTGTCATTCTATAGAAGCCTCATTGTTTATTTCCTGAGGGGATAAACCGGCTCCTGGTCATGTGATGTCACACAGGTGCACAGCTGGATACAGTAATCAGAACTATCATACACCTGGGGGCGTAGCCTTTATTATCAGGCCCATCATACACCTGTGGGTGGAGCCTCTAGTATATCAGGCCAATCATGCACCTGGGGGTGGAGCCTCTAGTATATCAGGCCTATCATGTACCTGGGTATCACAGGACTACTACTCCTATTGTGTTTATATACTATGGTGTTATCGTACTACTAACTATTTATATCCTGTATATACAGTACTAGCATTAGTGGATTGTAAAATAGGCAGTTTTGATGGTAACCAGGGGACCTAAACCTTTTGGAGGCCCACGGCCTGCTTAACCATCAATTAAATTTGATACTGAGGCAGACCTTCACTCATGAAATCCTTGTAAATACATACACACACACACAGAGAGAGAGAGAGAAACACACACCACAGAGAGAGAGCGAGGCACACAACACCAGGGAAGGAGAGAGACACACACAAACCGAGAGAGGATGAGATGAGGACACACACGACAGAGGAGAGAGCAGACACACAACCACAGGAGAGATAGAGGAAACACACCGAGAGAGAGAGAGAGAGAGAGAGACACACACACACAGAGAGGAGAAGAGATGAGACACACACAGACGAGAGGAGAGAGAGACAACACCACACACAGGGAGGAGAGAGACACACACACAGACAGAGAGAGAGGACACACGACAAAACCAAGAGAGAGGAGAGATCAACACTCAGAGAGATGAGAGACACACACACACAGAGAGGAGAGAAGAGGAACACACAGAGAGAGAGACAATAACACACACACAGAGAGAGAGAGTAGACACACACAGGGAGAGAACACAAACCACACAGAGGAGAGAGACACACACACACATATATAGTTATAACACACACCACACATATATAATATATATATGTTTTCCTGCTACACAAACACAGAAAGTATACAAGGGTCATTTCAGGACCTTTGAAGGTCCTCTAAAGGTCTTGAAACCACTAGGAGCTATAATATTCATACAGCCCAGGGCCCATAGCAATGTTAATCTGCCCTGAGTATAGTATTGCTTCTCTTATTCTGAATATATAGTGTATGGATATCACAGCACTTCTCCTATCCTGTATACATAGTATGGGGATGTCACAGGACTACTACTCCTATCTTGTATATATAGTATGGAGATATCACAGTACTGCTCCTTCTATCTTGTATATATAGGATGGAGATATCACAGCACTCCTCCTATCCTGTATATATAGTATGGGGATGTCACAGGACTACTACTCCGATCCTTTATATATCATGGGAATATCACAGTACTATTAGTCTTATACTTTATATAGTATGGGGGCTAATACCACTACTCATATCCTGTATATACTGTATGGTGATATCATAATATATAGCTATATAATATATATATATATATATATATATATATATCCTTTATAAATAGTACTTGCAGATGTTGATTATAATATAGGCAGTTTGAGTGGTGGCTCAGGTCCCAAGCCTCATGGGGGGGGAGGCAAGCATCCACATAATAGCAATCCTCAAAGCAACACCCCAACAAATGCATAGATTCCGGGTGAACCGGCAGTAATCGAAACGCAGCCTCAATGTCCGCCTTTGCCATAAGGGCCCCCCGCCCTGTCTCCCTCACTAAAGCTACTGCCGCATCAAAAGACGTGTATGACACAGACGTTAATGAAGCCTCGATGTCATCGTTAACTGATGCCCCTCTTGGGTAGGATAAATGATGTATAAGCCTAAACTTCCCGACCTCCGTCTTCGGGACCAAACCCAGCGGGGACACCCTCAACTCTGCCACCGGCGGTGAAGAAAACGGGCCTAACATCCTCCCCAACGCCACTTCCTTCTCCAACTTGTCTCTCACCACCGCTGGAAACTCCGCTACTGACTTCAAATTCTTTGCAAAACAACCCCCCAACCCCTCTCTAAATGGAATCCGAAAACCCACGCTAAAACCCTCCTTTAACAACAATGCTTTTTCTTTATTTGGGTATTTCTCTAGCCACGGCATCACTGCGGCGAGGCGCACTGGAGTTGTCCCCTTTTTGAGCACTGTCCCCGCTGCAACTGTGCCCCCCTTCTCTTAAAACATCTGGCGAAATGGTGATTACTTCCCCCACACCCTGAGCACTCATGCCGGAAGCTACATGAGACTCCCCATGTACATGAGCCTTCGTTAAAACGCCAGCACACACCCTTTTTAACCCCGCCCGACGAGATCCCAAGCTTCCCCCCGTCTGGCCCTGGCTGAAAGGACGATCCTGCCACCTGTACTCCCCCAAAATAGGACCCCTTCCCCGGTGCTTTAGGCAACGTCATCAATCGCATCCACAGATCTATATCCCTGTGATCCCATTCCAGTGACGGTTGCACCGACATACGCTGCCGAAACTGCTCATCATACTGTAACCATGCCGTACCCCCATAGTTCTTGTACGCATCCCACACCGTCACAAAGTAACACCACAATGCTGAACAGCATTCCGGGCGCTTTTCACCCACCACACTTGCTAATATAGCAAACGCATTTAACCAGTTCCCAAATGTACGAGGAATCAACCTAAACTGTCTCCTCTCCTCATCCTCCTCCTTCCTATGCTCTTTTCCCTTCTCCCACCTTTCAACACTAAAGCGCTCCAAAGGCAACAACGTGAAAATGTCAAGATTCTCTTTCTTCCATATTTTCTCTTTTAACTCTGGTTTCAAATGAGCCCCCAACGGCCCCCTCATACAAATGTACAGACTAGCTTTTGCCCCGTCTGATACCGGCAGCGGCTTAGCCGCCGCATCTTCCTTTTCTGTCTGTACCCCCGTTTCCGCTGAGCTAGTTGATGCTCCCTGCTCCTGCCTTGCAACCACTCCAGCCCCCGTACTCATACCTGAGCTAACACCCCCAGTCCAAACTGCTAACGGCCCAGCACGCTGTGACCCCTGAACTTGCTCGACCACTTTAACCAATCGCTGCACTCCCTGCAATATTTCCTGCAGCGCCCCTCCTGAGGCCATCTCTGCCCCCCCCCAGCACAAGCTCGCTACCTTGTCCTACTGGTGTTTGTGTAAAACCTTGAATCAGTGTATGTGTGCCTGTAGACCCACCTGATTGGGCAGCGCTGTGGACGCCTGCTGCCGCTGTGGAATTAGATGCTCCTGCGACCGTCCCGGATCCTGGCAAGGAAGGTTGTCCCACTGCCGCAACTCCTGGCGGGGCCGATACGCCCGCCGCCACCGGCAATGGCACTGGCACGACTCCTGCCGTGCTGGAAACCACCGGAACCCCCGCAGAGACCGCCAACACTGTAGCTTGTCCTGGCTGGGCCGTGCCTAAAGCCTGCGGCAACGTCTCCAGAATAGCCGTCTCAGCGCCGCCGCGAGCCTGTAATGGAAAAAGCACAGAGGAGACACCACGCACAACAGACTGATCCTCCACCTGACCCCCCATACTGCTGCTGAGTGCCGCCGAACTCGGCTGACACCCCCCAGCAGCCCTATGCCCGCCCTCGCTAACTACGCCTGTCGCCACTGCTCTTCCTAGAGGGGGTGCACCGCCCCCCCCAACCCCGCAGCCTCCCCTGCAATCTCCAATGGGGCCGCCTGCCTAGCACCCGCTCTATATATCTCCGGACTGGAGCTCCGAGACCTGCTGCCAGTCCCATGTCCCCTGATGGGAGAGCTATCCCCGTGCTCTCCCACCGCAACGGCCCGATGCCTGCGCCCAGCCGCAGCTCCCAGCCGGCTCCTCGTACCTCCTATTCGCCTGGTGCCTGCTGCTTCCCCCTGCCGCCGCCGTTTTGCAGCACCGCTGCCTCCTACTGCTCTGGAAGGGCCCCTGGCACTCACCGCTGACCTGGTGACGCCACTGCTCCGCCTCCGACTTCCGGTTCCAGGCTCCTCCTCTTCCTCTTCGTCTGTGGCGCACGGTGTCGCTCTCGCTCCGCCCTTCTTCCCAGGTCCGCCTCCGCTCCATCTCTTCAGGCCGCCGCCACGTGGTGACGCCATCTTGGTAGGCCTCACCGCTCCCCGGGCTCCTCCACCGACATCAACCGCTGACCGGCATCCGCTGTATTTCTTCTCCTGCAGCACCGCTGGACCTCCTCTGCCTGCCGCCTCCCGCACCACCGGCTACCCCACTCGAACGTCGCTGCCCCCGCACAGGAGAACTGGATGGGCTCAAGCGCTCCGGGGGCCGAGAACGCCTGGAACTGGCCGGACGCCCGGGTAAGTCACCATTGTTCATGGCCTGCATCTGGCTCTTCACCCACTCCGGGCCCTTTGTCCTGGCCTGCTCCCTCATTAGCTCTAAGAAAGCCTCCACATCCGCCATATTCCAAAAATTCCCTGACCTCTGAAACCCCACTACCTAGTACAACCCTTCACAATCCCCCGACCCTATCCCCCACTCGCCCCGACTAAACCCCCTTGCTAGGCCCAAAACTCCCCACACTGGTGCTGACAACCTACCCTGACAATTTTCTAAAGCCAAAAGATGGCTACCCTTCCTAATCCTCCTATATAAACCCCTCACTATCTCCTCCCCCCAGTTCAAACCCACCTATCCACTTGGACTAAAATCTCCGCCCCCCAAGACCACTCCACCCATCATTTTCTCGCCTCTCATCCCTGCCTGTCATGGCCGCACTGCACCTATCCTTGCAGCCGGCTTCGTGCTAACATTCCAGCTTCCACATTGTTTCCTATGCACTGACAGTTTTTTAATTTTTTTTCCTCTATTTTCACTAAAACATTAAGAAATTCCAGACGCCTATCGTGGATGACATGAGTGGAGCTCGTATTCATATCACTTATTGCATTCAGGGAGTCTAACGTCTCTGTAATCTCCTCCGTTGTACCTGACCATATAATGAATATGTCGTCAACAAAGTGACAAAGCGCCGCCACATTTATATATATTTACTGTATTTATTATTTAGGGAATAAATATATTGGTCTTCGTATACAGCCAAGAAGAAGTTAGTGTATGTGCAGGCGTATGGCCGTTACATCGAGGACCTCCTCTTCATTTGGGGGGGGGGGGGCGTCGGTGTGACATCCCTGAATTTGTAGATTATCTGAATAGTAATTTGCTTAAAGGGGTAATCCAACGAAGACAAGTTTCTAAAATATACTCAGGATAACAAAATAACACATTCTCTAATTCTTTATTTACAAAAATAGAGGATATTATAACAACCTGTCTCTATCAGTCCTGGTGTACACAGTTTTGGTTGCCCCGGGATCTGACAGTATTTTTCTGACTTTAGGGTCAGGAAGACATATTGGGGCACATTTACTTACCCGGTCCAGAGGAGATCCTGAAAGTGCATTGTCCGTGTGTAATGCGCTGTGCTGCGATTCACTAAGATTGTGCGCCCGATATCCTGCATGTGTCGCTTTCCCGATCAAGTCCGCCGGAGTTCACCTTCTTCTTCCTGGTGCATGTAAGTGCATGACTTGTGACACAATTTTAAAGTTAAATCCCGCGCTCAGTCCAAATCCGTCGGATCATCCGACGGCCCGCCCTCCGATTTCTCATGAAAGTGGGCGTGCGACACAATCCCCTTCTAAATACCTGTCCCAGCAGCACATTCCCTGAAAACGTCGGAATATCCGAGGAAAGTGCGGCCGCGGGACCCTTAGTAAATAAGCCCCATTGTTTTCCTGTTTGACGCTGCACTGAGCTCCTCTATGCAGGAGCTCCCACCCATTCCAGGACGAGCTCACACACATACAGACTTCCCGCCGGCAAGCAGTGTGAGGACAATAAAGCTATAGGCAGATAAGGTCTTTAGGGGAGGGGGAGGGAGGCACTGCAGATCTAACAGTAACAGGGGCAAGTCAGATGAAGCGCACCACGCGCGAAACATGTATTTTACCCTTGTGTGAGTTTTGGCGTCTTCCCTCCCTATTGAAGATGTTATCCTTCACCGTGTTTTTGTGAGTACGTTTTAATAAACTGGACTAAAGGAGAAGCCGTGGTGAGTGCCGTTCTACTGTTTTTTCATATTTACCTGCTACTACTTTTCCATGGAATTAGAGCACCACCGACTCCCGCAAGGCTTTGTACACAACCAACACAACTCTGACACTGCAAAACAACCCCAAGCTCATGTGTTCAGTAGTGCCCTCAGTGTATACTCTTATTTGTATTCCTACGATCTAACAGTATGTTGTGGCTGAGATTAGCAGAGCTGAGAATGTAATTGTGTGTTGTATGTAATTGTATGCATCTCATGGATCACATCATCTCATCTCTTTATCTATGTATCAGATATTAGTACAATGTTCAGAAGCTAAATAATGTGTAGATAAACCCTGTACCCTGATAATCTAAGCACATTGTCAGCCCACAGCATCTCATAGCACTAGAGGAATCATGAAGTGTCTGCTTAGAGAGTCCCCACCCACACACTGGAATCTTACACTGACCATCACTGATTGATAGGAGCTAAAATAACAATAAACTGAGTAAAATTGTAAAGTAAGAGGTTAAGAATTATCTGTATTGTGTAAACATCAATAGTGGATGGAAATTTGAGAATTTTCTTTCATGGGAAAACCCCTTTAACCTTAAATTCATCTCTCATGTTGATGGTGAAAGTATAATTTTTTTTGGAGTTGAATATGACTGTAATAAGATCAGTACATGCACATATTGGAAACCAATATCTTCCAATACTATATTACACAGGAAATCATGTCACCCCAGGCACACAATGTACAATATTCCGAAAAGAGAACTCGTCAGAGCCAAGAGAAATTGCTCTTATGGAAACTACTTTTTGGAAGAATCTGTTTCTTAAACAGCGGTTCCTGTCCTGTAAATGTCCTATGAGGAGAGAAATTGTAATATCCGCGCCGGCATCACCTAGAAGGTGTTAATGTCTGTTTGTGTTTCCCGTGTGTGAACTGTGGTTTAGGTTGTTGTTTATTTAGCCACACCCGGCTCTAGCTTAGCCCTGTCCAGCAAAGGGTTACTGGTGTAATGGTCAGCTGATCCAGTCTGCTGCTAGAGGTGTGTCCAGGGACTTCTTTATGCAACACCCTCGCCAATTTGTAGATTATCTGAATAGTAATTTGCTTAAAGGGGTAATCCAATGAAGACAAGTTTCTTAAATATACTCAGGATAACAAAATAACACATTCTCTAATTCAATGTTATTTACCAAAATAGAGGATATTATAACAACCTGTCTCTATCAGTCCTGGTGTACACAGTTTTGGTTGCCCCGGGATCTGACAGTATTTTTCTGACTTTAGGGTCAGGAAGACATATTGGGATACATTTACTTACCCGGTCCGGAGGAGATCCTGAAAGTGCATTGTCCGTGTATAATGCGCTGTGCCGCGATTCACTAAGATCGTGCGCCCGATATCCTGCATGTGTCGCTTTCCCGATCAAGTCCGCCGGAGTTCACCTTCTTCTTCCTAGTGCATGTAAGTGCATGACTTGTGACACAATTTTAAAGTTAAATCCCGCGCTCAGTCCAAATTCGTCGGATCATCCGACGGCCCGCCCTCCGATTTCTCATGAAAGTGGGCGTGCGACACAATCCCCTTCTAAATACCTGTCCCAGCAGCACATTCCCTGAAAACGTTGGTATATCCGAGGAAAGTGCGGCCGCGGGACCCTTAGTAAATAAGCCCCATTGTTTTTCTGTTTTACGCTGCACTGAGCTCCTCTATGCAGGAGCTCCCACCCATTCCAGGACGAGCTCACACACACACAGACTTCCCGCCAGCAAGCAGCGTGAGGACAATAAAGCTGTAGGCAGATAAGGTCTTTAGGGGAGGGGGAGGGAGGCACAGCAGATCTAACAGTATCAGGGGCAAGTCAGATGAAGCGCACCACGCGCGAAACATGTATTTTACCCTTGTGTGAGTTTTGGCGTCTTCCCTCCCTATTGAAGATGTTATCCTTCACCGTGTTTTTGTGAGTATGTTTTAATAAACTGGACTAAAGGAGAAGCCGTGGTGAGTGCCGTTCTACTGTTTTTTCATATTTACCTGCTACTACTTTTCCATGGAATTAGAGCACCACCGACTACCGCAAGGCTTTGTACACAACCAACACAACTCTGACACTGCAAAACAACCCCAAGCTCATGTGTTCAGTAGTGCCCTCAGTGTATACTCTGATTTGTATTCCTACGATCTAACAGTATGTTGTGGCTGAGATTAGCAGAGCTGAGAATGTAATTGTGTGTTGTATGTAATTGTATGCATCTCATGGATCACATCATCTCATCTCTTTATCTATGTATCAGATATTAGTACAATGTTCAGAAGCTAAATAATGTGTAGATAAACCCTGTACCCTGATAATCTAAGCACATTGTCAGCCCACAGCATCTCATAGCACTAGAGGAATCATGAAGTGTCTGCTTAGAGAGTCCCCACCCACACCCTGGAATCTTACACTGACCATCACTGATTGATAGGAGCTAAAATAACAATAAACTGAATACAATTGTAAAGTAAGAGGTTAAGAATTATCTGTATTGTGTAAACATCAATAGTGGATGGAAATTTGAGAATTTTCTTTCATGGGAAAACCCCTTTAACCTTAAATTCATCTCTCATGTTAATGGTGAAAGTATAATTTTTTTTGGACTTGAATATGACTGTAATAAAATCAGTACATGTACATATTGGAAACCAATATCTTCCAATACTATGTCACACACGAAATCATGTCACCCCAGGCACACGATGTACAATATTCCGAAAGGAGAACTCGTCAGAGCCAAGAGAAATTGCTCTTATGGAAACGGGTTCCTGTCCCGTAAATGTCCTATGAGGAGAGAAATTGTAATATCCGCCCCGGCATCACCTAGAAGTTGTTAATGTCTGTTTGTGTTTCCCGTGTGTGAACTGTGGTTTAGGTTGTTGCTTATTTAGCCACACCCGGCTCTAGCTTAGCCCTGTCCAGCAAAGGGTTACTGGTGTAATGGTCAGCTGATCCAGTCTGCTGCTGGAGGTGTGTCCAGGGACTTCTTTATATACCTGCCCAGTCCCATCAGCCCTTGTGGTTACAGTTTTATATCTCAGCTCTGTATTGTGCTCGTGCTTGCTTTGGCTATTCTACCATTTATTCTGATTTATTGATCTTGGCTATTGTACCTCCAGCCATCCCTCTTGGACTCTGTACCATATACGCTATCTCTGTTGTGACCTGGGCCGTCTTGGACTCTGTACCATATACGCTATCTCTGTTGTGACCTGGGCCTATCTTTCTGTGTTATTTGTTTGTTGTCTTGGTTCGTGTCTGCACTGTGGTTTAGGGAGGGACTGCCTTTTTGGAGAGTATTGTTGCTCCCTGATTACATCATCAGGAGCGACCACCTTCCCCAAAATGGTGGTGCCAGCATGTAAGTGAATTGTGCTCGTGCTTGCTTTGGCTATTCTACCATTTATTCTGATTTATTGATCTTGGCTATTGTACCTCCAGCCATCCCTCTTGGACTCTTGTACCATATACGCTATCTCTGTTGTGACCTGGGCCGCAGACCTATCTTTCTGTGTTTGTTTGTTGTCTTGGTTCGTGTCTGCACTATGGTTTAGGGAGGGACTGCCATTTTGGAGAGCATTGTTGTTCCCCGATTACATCATCAGGAGTGACCACCCTCCCTAAAATGGTGGTGCCGGCATGTTAGTGATGGCGTGCAGGTCCTCTGCCGGCATGTTAGTGATGGTGTACAGGACATAGCCTTCCCTAAACTGGACCAGTTCTCCGTCTCCAGAGACAACTATGACATTACTCTGGAGAAGATCTGATTCTCCAAAGACTCGAATATAGGCAGTTTGAGTGGTGGCTCAGGTCCCAAGCCTCATGGGGGCCTAGGCCACCCTGACCACCAATTAAATTTGATACTGAGAATGATCTTCACTCATGAAACCATCATATATACATGTTCCAGCTCTCAATACACATGTACACAAGAGCCATTTCAGGACCTTTGAAGGTCCTCTAAAGGTACTAAAAGGTCAGATTGTAGCAGGCAAAAGGGACATATTCTCCATTCCCCGCAAAGCTTAATTCTAGCACCATGTGTAGGTGAATTCCAGAATGTAGTGAATTTAAGACTTGTAGGAGTTAGAATACTCATACAGCCTAAGGCCCATGGCAGTCTTAATCTGACCTGAGTACTTGGATATTATAGTACTACTCTTCCTATCCAATATATATAGTATGGGGATATCACAGTACTACTACTTATATCCTATATATATATATATAGAATGGGGATATCATACTACTACTACAATGTATACAAGGAAATTGTGTAAAATCTATGACAATTGCCATCCCCCTCCAAGATAAGGGCCTGAGCACTTACCTTCATTCCTGTTCTTTATTCATCTATGCCTTTTGGTAAGGTCTTGGGGTCTCCTGTGGTACAGGTGACCAGGTTTCCACATCCTTCTCCTAGCTCTGCCACCTGCAGAATGACCTGAGTGCCTGTCGCTCGCCGGTATTTATACCCTGGCAGGTGGGCGGGACTTCAGAAGATTACTCCTGATTGGTCGGTCCAGCTTGGCAGAGCTGTAGAATCTTACTTCTGATTGGCCAGTAACAATAGCTTCTCCTGATTGGTTAGATTAGATGGGTGTGGCTGCAACACCTTGCTTTTGATTGGTCGGTTTCTGGTGCGTCTATGACATCATACCCATTGTGACATCATAATAGCAAGTGTTCTATCCCAAGATGTTCCTTGGCCATGTTTACTAGACTGCAGTTACCATGGCAACAATGACCTACTTGCAAAAACTGAGCAGTTTTAGTAGAACTAGGATATAAGTTGTCATTTACCATTTATGAACTATTTCCAGAAAAAAAGGAAGCCCATTTATCAATGTGGTAGTAACTGGTCTACCGCATGTCCTATAAATATAGTATGGAAATATCAGTATTACTTCTTTTATCTTGTATCTATATTATAGGGATATCACAGTACTACTACTCTTATCCTATAAATTGCATTATCCCTTCATATACATTACACTACTCCTCCCATCCTTTATTCATAGTTTGGGGATATCAGAATACTACTACTATCCTGTAAATATCCTGTGGGGATATAATAGTACTAACGCCCAAACCCTTTGTCTGTGTGTGTGTGTATATATATATGTATATATGGATCATGTGATCGTGACGTCACACGCCGAGGGGGACCGCGATCTTTAAATAGCTGTAACTCACACTTTGTAAGTAGACCATGAGTAAGCTCACCTGAGCGAAACGCGTCGGTCATTTCCTGCAAACCATGAAAATAGAGGCTGTGTATCTTGCCTAACGATTTTATGCCTTTTGGAATTTCAATAAAAGAAAATTTTTAGCATCATTTTCCCCTGAGACGCTGGATCGTTCTTCCTTGTTTGCTACTAGATCACAGACCCTCAGTCCGTGGGGTTCACCTCGTTATCCGTGCGACTAAAGGGGTTTTCTGCAGAAGGTGAGCTGAACTTCTCTTGTTCCTATATATATATATATATATATATATATATATATATATATATATATTATATATGTATATATATTATATATATGTATATATATGTATATTATGACACGTGTGAATAAACCAGTATGCTTTGCACAGATTGAAGTCTCGGAGTGCTTCCATTTTTCTATTTATATATATATATATATATATATACATATATATATATGTATACAAAAAATAGGCAGCACTCCGTGGTAGCAATCAAAGTTCAAGGGTAAAGTTTATTCCATAGCAGCAACTTTTCGCTAGTGGCACCTACCTTTTTCAAGAATAATACAATAATACAAATGAACACATACCACCTAACATAGTGGTTTAAATAGATAAAGGGGCACATTTACTTACCCGGTCCAGTCGCGATCCCGCTGCGCGTTGTCTGATGAGGATTCGGGTCTGCTGGGATTCACTAAGGTTGTGCGCCCGGAGTTCACCTTCTTCTTCCTGGTGCATGTAAGTGCTTGATATTGCGACACAAATAGTTTTTTAAATTGCACGGTTTTTCTGATTCTGTAGGGTTGTCTGATGGCCATGTCCCTCGATTTCTGTCGTGTGAAAGCCAGCGCCGATGCGCCACAATCCGATCGCGTGCACCAAAATCCCGGGGCAATTCGGCACAAAACGGAAATATTCGGGTAACCCGTCTAAAGTATGGCGTTCTGACCCATAGTAAATGAGCTCCAAAGTGTACAAAAAACAGCATCATAAGTATAAATTAATACTGACATTGCAGAGTTCATATACAACATTTGTATAGAGTGTGAAAATACATATCTCCGTGACAAAGTACAATAGTGTATCCTGCGAAGAAGACATAGGTTTTTTTTTATAGTATTGAAAACTGGTTTTCTGTAACTCTGGTTGTGGTACATTAGTTTCCTGGTTTGGTAAACTTCTGTGTGAATGAGTGTGAATGACTTCTTATTCTACTTCTCTCATTAGGCTGGCCACCTAATGCTCTATTCTCTTCTGTCTAGTATTACCACCTGGGAGCTGTGTACCAAAACCAGGGAATGTGCTGTTACAATGTAAAACTATGTAATAAATGTTATGTTCTACTTACCTGCAGCATGGTCTGTCTGCTCTGACCTTATAAGAAACACCAGAGTTGCAGGCCAGCAGCAACTCTGGTGTTTTATAGGGGAAGCTGCAGAGAATTGTGGGAATTTTCAATTGTATAAAAGGTGGTACCTCAATTTCCTGTAACATGTTTTATCCAGCAATTGTCTCTGGGCTTCTGCCTCGTAGATACATCTAGGCCATAAAACAATAATCCCCCCCTTGTCCGCCTGCTACAAAAATATATCCCATTACATCCAGGTGTGGCAGCACCCAGGTCGAAAAACCTACGGGATATATTAGTCAAAAGTCATCATGAAAGTAAACACACTCTTGACAATAAAGGCCCAAAATGGGGATGCAAACCTTTTGGCGGCTGTGTAGCCTGCCCTAATATCATCAAAACTGAAACTTTCACAGATTCAGAAGGTCAGAAAGAATACAATATTACACACACAATTTCCTGCAATTTCCTTGTGGCATGATCTACATCGGTCTGACCACTAGAGAACTTAAAATTATGGTACGGGAGCATGTACAGGACATCAAGGCAGCAAGTAATCCTGAATTTTGCACTGACGGACTCCCAGTGGCCAGACACTTTAAGGAACACCACCAATGCAATCCGAAACTCCTCCAGCTCTGCGGTATAGACCACATCAAAAACAATATCAGGGGAGGCCCTGTAGCACAAACATTAGCACAATGTGAAATGAGGTGGATTTGGACCCTCACACTATTGAATCCACAAGGCCTTAATGAGACCCTGAGCTATGCGCCATTTCTCTGACTCCTGACCCGGGTGGCACTGGGTTTTTTTTAATTAACTTTTCTTGTTTTTATCAGCACCTGTCACGCTTGTCTGTATGTTCAATTATCATGTTTTTACTTACTTTCTCTTTCTCCATTCAGAAGGTGCTGCATATTATGTCCCTATGGTGACCTGAGCATATGGATGCTATCTGAGTTATCTACAAGCATACCTCTAACAACTTATAAACTATAAACATGGAGACCGACGACAGTGTTGAAGTAACATTGGATCCCGACAACATGGTGATGCTTTGAGACTGATTTTTAGTTTAGGCCCACTACCGACACGGATGTCTTTGTATCCAAACTATACTTTACATTACAGTTTACATGTTGAAATGCTCATTAACTGTTTACGTACAAGCTAGTATTGAAATATGTCTATGTGATACATCCCAACTAAAAAAAAGTCAAACTCATAGTTATGTTATTTGAATTCACATGTTGTTGTAGTGTAATAGTGCATACGATTGTCAAATTTCTTCATTTTTTTGTATTAATTTTCTATAGGCAAAGACAACTACCTGCTAATACCCAAATGCCCTATATGGTGTTCACTTGCAAATAGGTAAAAACTTGGTACATGTCTTATCTGATGTCACTAATTAACACGTATATTTGTGTATGTATATAAATAATTTTTATGAATCGTGGGCTTATCCCACAGAGTAGGACACAATGCATATAGCACTTATCACTTTAATTTGCACGTTGTACCTGCACATTGCATTATAATTCTTGCACTGTTTTTAGCACTCTTTTGTTAATTGTATATATGTCATTTTTTAATTTTTAATATTTTTAAAATATTCTTGTACTTATGCACCACAAATTATCTTCATCACGTAGGTAATATAGATTACGTCTTATATGTAAAACCTCACTTTCAGAAGGGTGAGACATGTCTCGAACAAATACCACTCCATATGAAGGGTTAATTTAGGTAGAATCTTTATATTGTTTATTCAGTAAAGAGATGCGGAATTCAATGTATAAGAGAACATTGGGAATGTAATTCTGTGACTGTTTTCTTTGTGTTTTGGTATTACCAATTAACATATGAAATACCCATGTGTTAAGCAACACATGCCCCGATATGGACCCTCTCACCTGTCATTCAAGCAGCCGGCTGGATGTGTGTGGATGCGGTGGGCAGGGGCGAACTGGGAATTTAAAGTGGCCCTGGAAAAAACTGTTAAAGTGGCCCCATTCTGTGGGCGGGGTCAAAACAAGTAGGCGTGTCCATGTGATGTGGGTGGAGTTACAAACTGTTTATAGAAGGTCTAAATGAACATGTACAGCACATAGAAAGAAACTCATACTACCTACAGGAATAAACCTTCTTTTTTAAGAGAACACAACTTAATACTACAATACCTTCTCCGATAAACAAAAAAGTAACTACTATAAAACTGCCTCCTATGTACAGCGATATAACAACTATAATACTGCCCCCTATGTACAAGAATATAACTACTATAATACTGCCCCCTATATACAAGAATACATTTACTATAATACTGTCCCCTATGTACAAGAATATATTTACTATAATACTGTCCCCTATGTACAAGAATATAACTACTATAATACTGCCCCCTATGTACAAGAATATAACTACTATAATACTGCCCCCTATATATAATATAACTACTATAATACTGCTCCCTATGTACTAGAAAATAACTACTATAATACTGCCCCCTATATATAAGAATATAACTACTATAATTCTGCCCCTATGTACAAGAATATAACTACTATAATACTGCCTCCTATGTACAAGAATATAACTACTATAATACTGCCCACTATGTACAAGAATATAACTACTATAATACTGCCCCCTATGTACAAGAATATAACTACTATAATACTGCCTCCTAGAGGTGAGGTTGTGTGATAGTTGAGCTCCTGACCCAATCTGATGTCTGGAGACAGCCCAGGGCAGGGCTACCCTGGGCGGGGAAGTTCCCCAAGCAAGGCCCAGGCTCCAAGGCCTAATCCGGCAGATAACACCCAGCCAGCTCAAACAAGGGATGTTAATCCCAAAGTTTCTGTTAATGGAACAAATGTCGGCAGTGCAAGTAGGAAAGTTTGTGTGGACAATGAAGAAGCATGAAGCATGAAGCTGGTAAAACAACCTACCAGTGAAAATGTTGGATCATCTGTGAGCAGAGCAAAAGTGCCTGAAAGTCCAAAGGCAAGTAACATGCAGAGGGTGCAGCAGCCTCCATCCCAGGCCTCAGGTGGACAATCCAACTCCAACCCGGGCAGGCAGAGGAGAACATCACTGGAGAGGCAGACAATCCAGGAGAACCTGCAGCAGAGTGTGGTGTTACCAGTTGAGCGCACCAGGTCTGGGGGAATGCAGGCTGTGAAGGAGACCAGAGGCAGCCAAGAATTCAGATCAAGAAATGCCACCAGTGTCGTCTCTGCAAGTCATCCAGGACTCCATTCAGGAGATTGTGACCCCCGAGCAGCGACAATGACTGCAAAATGCCAGAAGTCACAGGACTTTGTGCGAAGATCGCAAGGTCCAGTACCAGGTAAAAGCAGTCATGGCGTATCAAAAGGATCCAGTACTGCAAGCAGGCCGGAACAACACCCCAGCAGCAAACTGCAGCCCACAGAGCCATCACCAGAGCTCCAGCTGGCCGCTCAGATACCAGGACTGGTGAGAAAGATGGAGACATTGAAAAAACAAAAGCTGTACCTGCAAAAACAGATAGATCAGTGATGGCAAACCTTTTAAACACTGAGTGCCCAAACTATAACCAAAACCTGTGTATTTTTCGCAAAGTGCCAATGCAACAATTTAAGCAGTAACTTATTACTCCCTGCTCTTTCACGGGTTTAAATTGTGTAGGCACCTGAGGACACCAATACAGTAGAAGGAAGGAGAAAACGTTTGGATTATCATTGTAGCTTCCTTCTGGGGTCCTGGGCTGCCTGGGACTGCAAGGGGCCTTGAGTCCTGTTTGGCAAACTCTACCCTGAGGTGATGGCAAGGGTGCCCATTTAGAGGGCTCTGAGTGCCACCTCTGGCACCCGTGCCATAGGTTCGCCACCACCGAGATAGATTATACCTATATGCTAAAGACAGCGAACCCAGGGAAGCAGAACCTGCTGAACAACAAGCTGGACTCCCTGGCCAAACAGCTTTCTGATACTGTGCGGGAGATGGACGCCACTATTGAGAAAATGGGACCAGTTGGAGAGACCTTCAGGAACCAGCAGAGGTTTGAGGGAGACCAGGCCTCAACATCCAGGTGTGAGACCCCACAGCCCCATGTAAGACCCATTCTGCAACCAGCAACTCTGCCTTTTGAGGAGGGAGAAATTTACAAAAAGAGGCAACAACAGCCAAGTCCTGCAGCAGCTCCCAGTAAGGTACTACAAGTCCCAGCAGTCCCTAATGAGGTACTACAAATCCCAGCAGTCAGTAGACCTGATATGAGCAGTGATGTGAAGGAGGCACCACAAGTCCCAGGAGGCAGCACACTGCAGGAGGACTCTGGACTCATACCTGAAGGTAACACTGTATCTGTACCCCAAGGTATACCTGAGCAGGACTGTGAGGTTCAGGATACATCTGAGCAGGACATTCAGGACTGTGATCTGCAGTCCTGCAGTAATGCTGATCATGTTGCAGATGTGCCTGATATTGCTGATGTCTCTATTGTTGCTATTTCTGAGGTTTCTTTGTGTGATGATGTCCCAGCTGAGGAGTGATCCCAGATACAATCTATGGCACCTGGTGACACAGATAGCACTGATGTTGTTGTGAAGGGTGAGGGACAATCTACAGCTGAGGAGTTCCCCCCTCTAGTCACACCACAGGCAGCAGAGTCCCATAGTCTGGGTGGTCAGCAGCCCCATAGTCCAGGTGGTCAGAAGGGCCCTAGTACATATGGTCCGCAACCCGCACATCCCCCACAGCAGGACAGGGGTCAGACATCAGGCAGTGCGTGGAGTCGGGGTTCCCTGTTCTTTTCCTCTAATGCCAGTTACACCAGCCAGGCATTCAAGAGGAGGAATGTTGTCAGGTTTAGGCATAGAGGGGTTAAGGAGGATCTACCTGACAGGAGGCCCGTGGTGAGGGACATGTTGTGCACCCAGCCAGCCAGCCGACATCCTGGCAGTAATAAACCTTCCAGACAGACAGGGGTATGACATTAGCTTCAAGCTGATGTCTAATCTGGACCGGTTCTGGGCTCAACAACCCCGGTACAGAGATACTGAGGGGTGGAACAGGTTCAGCTTTATTCCCATCTCCAAACCAGATACAGCCATTGTCACCATCATGTTCTGGAACGAGTCTGTCCCCCCTCAGGACATAATTATCTGGCTCAAGAGACATTGTACCCTCATGTCAGACATGACCAAGACCAGGGATGAGGATGGAATCTGGACCGGGGGGTGGAGGGTCCTGGTTAAATTACATCAGCACCAGAACATCACCCACCATCTCCCCAACTCCTTCTTTATTGGCAGAGAGAAGGGTGTGTGTTTTTATGTTGGTCAGCCCAGGCTATGCTTTAGGTGTGGGAGATCCGGTCATGTGGAGAGTAACTGCACCACAGTGAAGTGCACCCTGTGTGGGGACCTCGGCCATGTGAGCGTCAACTGCCAGACCATCAGATGCAACCTTTGTGGTCAGATCAGTCACCCCCACAGGGACTGTCCTGAAGCCTTGCATAACATCTGTAGGGACCTCCCTGATAAAGATCTGATGGAAGGGGCAGATGTACCAGATGAGGAGCAGGAGGAGGAGGCGTTATTATCAGGGTCAGTGTGCACAGTGCCAGAGACACCAGATATTAGTGGTGCTGCCCTGGACCATCTAGGGACAGGTAACACAGAGGGGGACATGGAGGTAGTGGGGCACTCTGTAGAGCAGCCAGCGCCCGTCCCTTCCCCTGAACTGACACCAACCACAAGGGAAAATAATAGTGTTAAAAAGAGGAAGAAGGATAAGAGCACCAGAAAACCTGAGAGTGCGTGGACCGCCGTCCAAAAACCCTCAAAAATGAGAGTCGAGAATCAGGCTGATGTTACTGTGACCAGTAATAGGTACAGTGTACTGTCCGAGTCAGATGGAGAGGAGGAGACAGATCGAGAGCTGAAACGTATGATGGAGGAATATAATGACGATCCAGGGGGGGTTCCTCCCACAAAAATGAAACCTCTTCATACCGAGTCAGTTTGGGATATGGAAACTTGTAGTCCGGAAGAAAACTCTGACTCTGATCTATGATGATGGGGATGGTCTTTCTTCTTCTTTTTCTAATGGCAAGCTTCCATCTTACTGTGGTCACCAGCAATGTGAATTGCATAAGAACTAGAAGGACCAGACATGTTGTATATGATCATCTAAGATATCTCAATGCTGATGTTTATTTCTTACAGGAGACCCGTTTAAACACCTTGGGTCTCATACGAGAGGTGAAGAGAGATTGGCAGTCTGGTCCTTCCTTTTGGTCGCTGGCTATAGAGCCTTATCCCGGGGTCTCTATCTTATTTAACACCCATGATGTAACCATCCACAGACTCACAGAGGTATCGATGGAACAGTGCCTGCTGTTAGAGGTAACCATCAGAGGTAGAAGACTCTGGCTCATTAACATCTATGGCCCACAGACAGCGACCGAAAGGACTCAGCTCTTTAATGATGTAAAGCCTTATCTGTTCACATCAATTCCTGTCATCATGGCTGGGGACTTTAATGCCACCACTACCACCAGGGACAGGAACAGTAGGCCACTTACCAGGGACTGTAAGGTCCTAAACAGTATAATTCAGCAGTCTGGCCTGTCTGATGTTTTTGTAGGAGTCCCAAGTTCACTTATACCTGTGCAGGACGCTGCAGTAGGATTGATCTTGCTCTGGTGAGTCCTACTGAAAGCATTGGAGAAAGAAGGGAAAGAACTGTCCCATACTCTGATCATTTGGCCTTATATTTTTGTTTGGGTTCCTCTAAGTATCCTGATGTTGGTAGAGGGCTATAGAGACAAAATTCTAGTCTGTTAGATGATATTTCTGTCCAGGAATACATTTCATCTTTTTTGCTGCATCAACTGGACAGAGTAGATTTTTATAACAACATGGCCGACTGGTGGGAGGACGTCAAGGAGGAGATCCGGTCCCTCTTACAGAGACTGTCAATTAAGAAAGGGAGAAGTAAGAACAGCCAGTATCTGAGACTGCATAAAGAATTGGAGTCACTCTATTCGGCGGGTGGAGATGACCAACAAAGGATTGACCGGCTGAAATCTGAGATAAGGCAGTATCAGTACAGAAGGTACACCTCCCTGGTAGTGGAAAGGGAATATGGCACCCGATGGGGCACTTGACCCATTTGAGAATTGCCGGGAGCATGTGAAGAAAAAACTGATCGCAGGTCTCACTGACTCCCAGGGTGTTTTACAAGACTCTCGGGAGGGAATCCTGGGGGTGGTGAGATCTTACTATACTGACTTGTTTCAGAAGAAGGCTTTGGATAAGGAAAAAGTGGCCCAATTCTTGGAGGCAACTCCAGGCCCTGATACTAGGGATTTGGACTTTTCTCCTTAGGAGACCGATCGCCCTCTTGAATGTCAACAGGAAAATTCTGGCAAAAATTCTAATTCTAGTTTTCTAGATTAGTCTGTTTGTCCCCGGCACTTTTGGCAGGCTCTCAGTACGGCACAGTAAAAGGGCGGAACATCTCTGGAGCAGTCATCACTATAAGAGAGATGTTTGAGAGATGTAAAGCCCTGAGGTGTGGGAGATATGTTGTAGGTCTGGACCAGGCTAAAGCCTTTGACAGGGTTGATCACGATTATCTATGGGCAACTTTATCAAAGTACGGTATTCCGGGAGAATTTGTGGATTGGCTCAGGACTTTGTATAGAGAGGCAAAGAGCTTTCCTCTGATCAATGGTTTGCAGGGGGACACTTTCAGGGTAGAGGCAGGGGTGCGACAGGGTTGTCCTCTGAGTCCACTGCTGTATGTGTTTGCCATCGATCCGTTCCTGAGATCACTGCAGCGGTGCGATTTTCAGGGGGTGCCGGTCCCCCATTGCTTGCCCCTGGATGTTGTTGCCTATGCAGATGATGTGACTGTGGTGATATCTGAGCCTCGTGAGGTGGAGATGTTATCTGCAGCCATCAGAAGTTACTCAGAGGCCTCCGGGTCTCTGGTCAACCTTGAGAAGAGTCAAGCTTTCTGGACATTGGATGCTGCTCCTGACTTTGATCTACAGCAGTTTGCAAAGGCCTCCACCCATATTAAAATTCTGGGGGTGAATTTCGTGAGGGAAGATAATTCTGCACTAAATTGGGAGGAGAAGTTGGAAGCCGGAAATATAAAGGTTCAGCGATGGAAGAACTGGAGGCTGACCTATAGAGAAAGGGTTACTCTGATGAAGACTTACCTGGTCCCTGTCTTCCTCTACGTCTCTGTTGTCTTTCCTTTGCCAGAATCTTTCTCCGCTAGGCTCTTTAGCCTGTTCTTTGGCTGCTCCATTCTAGTTTCCTACTGAAGCTGACAGAGATAGCCTGCTCTCAGAGGACAGTGGGTTACCAATAGCTGACTGTTAAGGGGTGGCTCCTGAGTCTAATTCTACTATGGGGTGGCCCTGGAGTCATACGCCAGTCTGGGAAGTAGCCAAGTAGTCTGACAGCGCTACCACTAGGGCCTGGAACAAGCGTTATGAGACTGATTCGGTTTTAGCGGCAATTCTAACGCCAGCAAAAGGCCCTGCATAGAGATGGTATGCCAGCGGCCACTAGCCGCTGGGTCAAATTTAAGAGGAACCTCCTGATGTTTTTGGGAGAGGAAGTTTGGGGTTCTTCTACCATCAACAGAGCATATGCTAGGTATGATAAATTCCCTCCATAGACAATGCAAACCATATACGACGGTTGATTAGAGCTAAGCCCTTTAGAATTTCAGGGAAACTCATTACAATGAATTGGAAATTGATTCAAAGTTCCCTATTAAAAAACATAAAAAGTACTCTGGCGCTACTCCATAAACCCCTACAGCCGATCCTAACTCCATCAACAAATGATGAATATTCTACCATGTTAGTAAAATAGACCTTTAATCATTTACCATAAAAGGTGGCAAAGTAACAGGACCATATAGCTTGCATTCTGCTAAACTGAACTGGTCAAAGGACGTTCTACTTTACATTCTGAACACTAATATGAATTTCTACACTCAAACCTGCGCTAGTGAACCTGGGGGTGGCCTTGGTGGTCTTACAAGGCCCGTGCTCTGGAGGTAGCCTCAGGAGTCTTACAGGCTCGTACCTGGGGGTGGGTATGTCAAGGTGAGTCTTGTAGCCGCTACTCTTGAGGTGACCCAGGTAGCTACTTACAGGCTCATACTGGGAGAACCTGGTGACTTACAGCGCGACTGTGGTTGATGGATGAAACCAGACCAGGACTTACAGCTGGGAAATGGGATATATGAAACAGCAGTCTTACAGCTTAGCTCCAGTGGGCTGACAAACGAGGTGTCTTCCGCGACTTCTTTTGGTGGTAGCCACATGGTCAACGAGCTCACGCACGTGTGGTAGGCCTCACGAGCCTTACAGGCCGATCTAGGCGGGGTGACGCAGAAGTCTTCCATCGGACACCCCGTGGTGTTTCCAGGGTCCGCACAGGCGCACGGTTTAGACAAAACTTTAAGTCAGGTGGTGTATTTTCATAAAGATTTACGCCAAGTGCCAGCCAATGTTAAATAATTAAAGAGGCTGGAACCCTTCTGAATATCTGGCATGCCTGTATATCCGACTGCCCAGCGTTTCAATCATATCAATAGCGCCAATGTGCCAGAGTCATGATAAATCACTCCCATAGTACAATACAGAACCAGATACCAAGTACCATTTTGGCTTACACTTTGTAAGGTTAAAACGCGAAAACCAAGTAAAGGGGGTTCTCCAGTGACATACAAGTTAGCACTATCAACGGACTGGGGGTAACTTCTTGCCTTAAACATCATCTCAGTGAGGGGCCAATATGGAACACATAAAACGGAGCACGTCGTACAACCGGAGAGGAGACGTAGCAGGTCCCCATGCACTGGCTGCTCCATCAGTTTTTTCTATGAACTGACCAGGTAGATAGCTGCTCTCAGAGTGTACCAGTGGTACCATAGCTGACTTTTTTTGTAGGGTGGGCCCGGGTACGTAATCCTACTATGGTGGTGGCCCTGGAGTTGACAGCCAGCTCTGGGCAGTAGCCAAGTAGTCTGCAGCGCAACACTAGGGCGGAACAGCGTTATGACTGATGCAGGTTTTTAGCGCAATTCTAACGCCAGCACAAAGGCCCTGCCATAGAGATTATCGCCAGCGCCACTGAGACCTTGGGTATAATTAAGAGGAACCCTCCTGATGTTTTGGTAGGAGGAAACTTTGGGTTTATCGTCTCATACACAGAGCATGATGCTAGCGTAGAAATTCCCCATAGTACAATGCAAACCATATACGAGGTGAATTGAGTTAAACCCTGAGATATTTCAAGGAGGAAACTCATTACAATGAATGAACAATTGATTAAAGTTCAACCTATTAAAAAACACAAAAAGTCGGCCTCCTCCATAAACCCCGAAACCGCCGTCCAAAACACTCACCAAAATAGATGAAGATATTCTACCATTTTAGTTAGAAATAACCTTTAATCAATTATCCCAAAAAGTGTCCAAATAACAGGACACTAGTCTGCATTCCTGCTAAACTGAATGGTCAAAGACTTTTACTTTACATTCTAAACCACTAATATGATTTCTTACACTTCAAACCTGCGCTATGCTGTGAACCTGGGTGTGCCTTGGTGGCTCTACAGCCCTGCCGGATGGTAGCCCCCAGGAGTCTTACAGCTCGTACTGGGGGTGGGCAAGGTGTCTTGTGCCCTACTCTTGAGGGTGCTCCAGGAGTCTTACAGCTCATTACTGGGGTGGACCTGGGTGACTATACCGCTCGGAACTGTTGGTTGAACCAGGGACTTGACAGCTGGAAAGTGGATATGAAACGCAGTCTTACAGCTTGCTCAGGGGCTGACCAGGTGTCTTCCAGCCTGCTGTTTTGGGGTGGAACCCATTGGTCTAACAAGCTCGCACTGTGTAGGCCTCAGAAGCTTACAGGCGATCTGGGGGTTGCCAGAAGAAGTCTTCCATCCGGCCCCGATGGTTTCTAGGTGGTCCACACATGGCGCGGTTTTAGCACAACTTTTGTAAGTCAGTAGGGGTATTTCATAAGAGTGTACGCCCATGGCTCGCTCAACTGTTCAATATCATTAAAGAGCGGACCCTTCTGATATATCTCTGGATTGCTGATATATCCGATGCCAGGGTTTTTCATCACATACAATACGACGCACATGTGCCAGAGTATGATAAATCCTCCCATAGTACAATACAGAACCAGATACAAAAGTCATTTGGGTACACTTGTAGGTGATACGGAAAACCAAGTAAAGGGGTCTCCAGTGACATACAAGTTAGCACCTATCCAAGGACTGTGGGGTTGACTTCTGAGCGTTAAACATCTCATGGGGATCCAATATGGAACCACGAAGAAACGGAGCAGGTTCGTAGACGTGTAAGAGGAGAGTGCCAGTCCCTGCATGCACTGCTGCCTCTCTAGTCAATGAAGTGCTACAGAGATAAGCCTGATCTACAGACGTGTACGCAGTGGATACCATAGCTGACTGTAGGGGGTGGCCCGGACGGGAGTTCTAACTTTCCTACTATTGGTGGTGGCCCTGGAGTTCTACAGCCCAGCTACTGGAGTAGCCAAGTAGTCTTACAGCGCACACTAGGGCTGGAACCAACGTTATGAAGGATGCAGGTTTTAGCGCAATTCTACCGCCAGCAAAGCCTCGTCATAGAGATGTATGCCAGCACCACTAGCCTCTGGGTAATTAGAGAACCCTCCTGAATGTTTTTGGGAGGAGAGGGTTTGGGGTTTTCATCATACACAAGGACATGATGCTAGCGTTGATAAATTCACCTCCTAGTACATGCAACATATACGTAGGATGATGTCAGTAAAAAGCCCTGTAGTATTTCAAGGTAACTCTATAGCAATGAACTGGAACATTGTTAAAGTTCACCTAGTTAAAAACAAAAAAGTACGGCCTCCTCAAAAACCCCTACAGCCGGTTCCTAACACATCACCAAATAGAATGAATATTCTACCATTTTAGTAGAAATAATCTTTTAACTAAAAAAATTTTACCAAATATGTGACAAAGATAATATCCTTGAACTCTGATAACTTAACTGGTCAAAGACTTGAGTATTAATACCTGATCCTGTATATACATAGTTTGTGGATATCACAGTACTATTACTCCTATCCTACTCCTATGTGGATATCACAGTACTGCTTCTCTATTCTGAATTTGTAGTACATGGAGTATCACAGCCCTTGTCCTATCCTGTATATACTGTATGAGTATAGGGATATAGTCATAGGACTACATACTAGATTCCTGTTATATATATATCATGGGAATATCAAAGCTCATTACTATTATAGTACAATATACTATCTATCTATCCAGATACCACTACTACTATCTATCATGTTAAAAGTATTATAGCCATTAGTCAATTATATATAGGCAGTTTGGTTTGTGGGCACAGGTCCCGCAGATTGTAGCCCGCAGAATGGACAAATCTTACCATTCCCACAAAGCTCGATTCTAGCACCAAATGTAGGAAGGATATTTAATACTAGTGAGAGGCTATAATATTTAACATCTCACATATACTATTCCTATCCTTCATATATAGTATTATACAGTATATATAGTATAGTATATACTATATATATCACATTCATCGACTCCTCTACCGTATATATTAGATAGATATCATACTACTACTACAATTTAGAGAAATTGTCTAAAGTATGACAACAACTGCCTCCCCCCCGCCAAGATAAGGGCCTGAGCACCTTACCTTCTTCCTGTTCTTTCATCATCTAGGACTTCAGTCCACGGTCTTGAGGTCTCTCTTGTGAGATCCAGGAGACCAGTTCTCCACGTCCTTCTCCTAGCTCTGCCACCTAAAGAATGACTCGAATGCAAACCGATATTCATACCCTGAAAGGTAAGCAGTATACTGTCAGAACTATGCTCTCTGATTGAACGTCTATGACATCTACACTTTGTGGACTACATATAGCCAGTGTTCTACTCCCAAGATGTTGCTTGGCCATGTTACTGGACGTTACTATGGCGGCCATGGCTAACATGCAAAATAAGAGTTTTTAGTAGAACTAGGATAGTTGTTATATAAGTGTCATAAAGATTTAGTGTCAGTAATACATAACCGTTACCTTTAATTATTCCATAAAATATGAACACCTATAAATCTAAGTGTTGACAGTTCTACTCCTCTCTATGTATATTTAGTGAATATCATAGAATGAGTACTCTAGCCTAGAATATATTTGATGGGAATAGCTACTAAGTTATTTCTAGGCCTGTATATATAGTACTGGGATATGATCACAGTACACTACTCAATCCTGTATTTATGGTATAAGAGATATCCAACTACTACTCCCCATCTTAGATATAGTTTGGGCAATACACAGGATAAACTCCTATTGTGGTTTATCTACTATGGGGTGTATCGTACTACTAACATTATATCCTGTATATACAGTACTAGCATTAGTGGATTGAAATAGGCAGTTGTTGAGGTAACCAGGGACCTAAACCTTTTGGTAGGCCCACGCCTGCTTAACCATCAATTAATTTGATAATGAGGCAGACGCTTCACTCATGCAATCCTTGAAAACCAATATATCACACACACACACACATACAGCAGAGAATAGAAGTACAACACACACCACACAAAAACCAGCACACACACACCAGATATATAATACACACACAACATATATATAACACACACACACATATAACTAACACACAACACAACAATATAGTATACACACACTAAATACTACAAAAAATACACACACACACAATATAAATATTATACACACACAACCATAGATAAATACACACCACCACATAAAACAAAACAAAAAAACACCCACAAAATATAACTAAATAAGACACACACACACATATAAAAAAAACACAAAAATACATATATATCACACACACAATAAGAGTAACACACACCATAGATATACACACACCACACTAAAAAACACACACACACATATATATATACACACACACACATATATATATATATATGTTCCTGCTCACAACACAGAAGTATACAAGGGTCATTTCAGGACCTTTGAAGGTCCTCTAAAGGTCTTGAAACCACTAGGAGCTATAATATTCATACAGCCCAGGCCCATAGCAATGTTAATCTGCCCCCTGAGTAAGTATTGCTCTCTTATTCTGATATATATGTATGGAATCACAGCACTTCTCCTATCCTGTATACATGTATGGGGATGTCACAGCTACTACTCCTATCTTGTATATATAGTATGGAGATATCACAGTACTGCTCCTTCTATTGTATATATAGGATGGAGAATCACAGCACTCCTCCTATCCTGTATATATAGTATGGGATGTCACAGGACACTACTCCGTCCTTTATATATCATGGGAATTCACACAGTACTATTAGTCTTATACTTTAGTATAGTATGGGGCTAATACCACTACATATCCCTGTATATACTGTTGGTGATATCAATATATACTATATATATATATATATAATTTAATATATATCCTTTATAATAGTAATTGCAGATGTTGATTATAAATATAGGCAGTTTGAGTGGTGGCTCAGGTCCCAAGCCTATGGGGCCTAGGCCACCCTGACCACCAATTAAATTTGATTACTGAGAATGATCTTCCACTCATGAACCATCATATATACATGTTCCAGCTCTCATACACATGTATTCAAGAGCCATTTCAGGACCTTTGAAGTCCTCCAAGTACTAAAGGTCAGATTGTAGCAGGCGAGGCAAAAGGGACATATTCTCCATTCCCGCAAAGCTTTAATTTAGCACCATGTGTAGGTGAATTCAGGAATGTAGTGAATTAAGACTGTAGGATTAGAATACTCATACAGCCTAGGCCATGGCAGTCTTTAATCTGACCTGAGTACTTGGATTTATAGTACTACTCTCCTATCCATATAATAGTATGGGGATATCACAGTACTACTACTTATATCCTATATTATATATATATGCTATATTTTACTACGATGGGGATCATATACTACTACAATTATACAAGGAAATTGTGTAAATCTATGACAATTGCCATCCCCCTCACAAGATAAGGCCTGAGCACTACCTTCATTCCTGTTCCTTTATTCACTATGCCTTTTGGGTAAGGTCTTGGGGTCTCTGTGGTACAGGTGACCAGTTTCCACATCTTTCCTAGACTCTGCCACCCAGAAGACCTGATGCCTTGTCGCTCGCCGGTATTTACCCTGGCAGGTGGGCGGGACTCAGAAGAATTACTCCTGATTGGTCCGGTCCTCGCTGGCAGAGCTCGTAGAGCTGTAGAATCTTACTTCTGATTGGCCAGTAACAATAGCTTCTCCTGATTGGTTAGATTAGATGGGTGTGGCTGCAACACCTTGCTTTTGATTGGTCGGTTTCTGGTGCGTCTATGACATCATACCCATTGTGACATCATAATAGCAAGTGTTCTATCCCAAGATGTTCCTTGGCCATGTTTACTAGACTGCAGTTACCATGGCAACAATGACCTACTTGCAAAAACTGAGCAGTTTTAGTAGAACTAGGATATAAGTTGTCATTTACCATTTATGAACTATTTCCAGAAAAAAAGGAAGCCCATTTATCAATGTGGTAGTAACTGGTCTACCGCATGTCCTATAAATATAGTATGGAAATATCAGTATTACTTCTTTTATCTTGTATCTATATTATAGGGATATCACAGTACTACTACTCTTATCCTATAAATTGCATTATCCCTTCATATACATTACACTACTCCTCCCATCCTTTATTCATAGTTTGGGGATATCAGAATACTACTACTATCCTGTAAATATCCTGTGGGGATATAATAGTACTAACGCCCAAACCCTTTGTCTGTGTGTGTGTGTATATATATATGTATATATGGATCATGTGATCGTGACGTCACACGCCGAGGGGGACCGCGATCTTTAAATAGCTGTAACTCACACTTTGTAAGTAGACCATGAGTAAGCTCACCTGAGCGAAACGCGTCGGTCATTTCCTGCAAACCATGAAAATAGAGGCTGTGTATCTTGCCTAACGATTTTATGCCTTTTGGAATTTCAATAAAAGAAAATTTTTAGCATCATTTTCCCCTGAGACGCTGGATCGTTCTTCCTTGTTTGCTACTAGATCACAGACCCTCAGTCCGTGGGGTTCACCTCGTTATCCGTGCGACTAAAGGGGTTTTCTGCAGAAGGTGAGCTGAACTTCTCTTGTTCCTATATATATATATATATATATATATATATATATATATATATTATATATGTATATATATTATATATATGTATATATATGTATATTATGACACGTGTGAATAAACCAGTATGCTTTGCACAGATTGAAGTCTCGGAGTGCTTCCATTTTTCTATTTATATATATATATATATATATATACATATATATATATGTATACAAAAAATAGGCAGCACTCCGTGGTAGCAATCAAAGTTCAAGGGTAAAGTTTATTCCATAGCAGCAACTTTTCGCTAGTGGCACCTACCTTTTTCAAGAATAATACAATAATACAAATGAACACATACCACCTAACATAGTGGTTTAAATAGATAAAGGGGCACATTTACTTACCCGGTCCAGTCGCGATCCCGCTGCGCGTTGTCTGATGAGGATTCGGGTCTGCTGGGATTCACTAAGGTTGTGCGCCCGGAGTTCACCTTCTTCTTCCTGGTGCATGTAAGTGCTTGATATTGCGACACAAATAGTTTTTTAAATTGCACGGTTTTTCTGATTCTGTAGGGTTGTCTGATGGCCATGTCCCTCGATTTCTGTCGTGTGAAAGCCAGCGCCGATGCGCCACAATCCGATCGCGTGCACCAAAATCCCGGGGCAATTCGGCACAAAACGGAAATATTCGGGTAACCCGTCTAAAGTATGGCGTTCTGACCCATAGTAAATGAGCTCCAAAGTGTACAAAAAACAGCATCATAAGTATAAATTAATACTGACATTGCAGAGTTCATATACAACATTTGTATAGAGTGTGAAAATACATATCTCCGTGACAATAAAGTGCAATAGTGTATCCTGCGAAGAAGACATAGGTTTTTTTTTATAGTATTAAAAACTGGTTTTCTGTAACTCTGGTTGTGGTACATTAGTTTCCTGGTTTGGTAAACTTCTGTGTGAATGAGTGTAAATGACTTCTGGGAGCTGTGTACCAAAACCAGGGAATGTGCTGTTACAATGTAAAACTATGTAATAAATGTTATGTTCTACTTACCTGCAGCATGGTCTGTCTGCTCTGACCTTATAAGAAACACCACAGTTGCAGGCCAGCAGCAACTCTGGTGTTTTATAGGGGAAGCTGCAGAGAATTGTGGGAATTTTCAATTGTATAAAAGGTGGTACCTCAATTTCCTGTAACATGTTTTATCCAGCAATTGTCTCTGGGCTTCTGCCTCGTAGATATATCTAGGCCATAAAACAATATCCCCCCCCCCTTGTCCGCCTGCTACAAAAATATATCCCATTACATCCAGGTGTGGCAGCACGCAGGTCGAAAAACCTACGGGATATATTAGTCAAAAGTCATCATGAAAGTAAACACACTCTTGACAATAAAGGCCCAAAATGGGGATGCAAACCTTTTGGCGGCTGTGTAGCCTGCCCTAATATCATCAAAACTGAAACTTTCACAGATTCAGAAGGTCAGAAAGAATACAATATTACACACACAATTTCCTGCAATTTCCTTGTGGCATGATCTACATCGGTCTGACCACTAGAGAACTTAAAATTATGGTACGGGAGCATGTACAGGACATCAAGGCAGCAAGTAATCCTGAATTTTGCACTGACGGACTCCCAGTGGCCAGACACTTTAAGGAACACCACCAATGCAATCTGAAACTCCTCCAGCTCTGCGGTATAGACCACATCAAAAACAATATCAGGGGAAGCCCTGTAGCACAAACATTAGCACAATGTGAAATGAGGTGGATTTGGACCCTCACACTATTGAATCCACAAGGCCTTAATGAGACCCTGAGCTATGCGCCATTTTTCTGACTCCTGACCCGGGTGGCACTGGGTTTTTTAAATTAACTTTTCTTGTTTTTATCCTCACCTGTCACGCTTGTCTGTATGTTCAATTATCATGTTTTTACTTACTTTCTCTTTCTCCATTCAGAAGGTGCTGCATATTATGTCCCTATGGTGACCTGAGCATATGGATGCTATCTGAGTTATCTACAAGCATACCTCTAACAACTTATAAACTATAAACATGGAGACCGACGACAGTGTTGAAGTAACATTGGATCCCGACAACATGGTGATGCTTTGAGACTGATTTTTAGTTTAGGCCCACTACCGACACGGATGTCTTTGTATCCAAACTATACTTTACATTACAGTTTACATGTTGAAATGCTCATTAACTGTTTACGTACAAGCTAGTATTGAAATATGTCTATGTGATACATCCCAACTAAAAAAAAGTCAAACTCATAGTTATGTTATTTGAATTCACATGTTGTTGTAGTGTAATAGTGCATACGATTGTCAAATTTCTTCATTTTTTTGTATTAATTTTCTATAGGCAAAGACAACTACCTGCTAATACCCAAATGCCCTATATGGTGTTCACTTGCGAATAGGTAAAAACTTGGTACATGTCTTATCTGATGTCATTAATTAACACGTATATTTGTGTATGTATATAAATAATTTTTATGAATCGCGGGCTTATCCCATAGAGTAGGACACAATGCATATAGCACTTATCACTTTAATTTGCACTTGCACGTTGTACCTGCACATTGCATTATAATTCTTGCACTGTTTTTAGCACTCTTTTGTTAATTGTATATATGTCATTTTTTAATTTTTAATATTTTTAAAATATTCTTGTACTTATGCACCACAAATTATCTTCATCACGTAGGTAATATAGATTACGTCTTATATGTAAAACCTCACTTTCAGAAGGGTGAGACATGTCTCGAACAAATACCACTCCATATGAAGGGTTAATTTAGGTAGAATCTTTATATTGTTTATTCAGTAAAGAGATGCGGAATTCAATGTATAAGAGAACATCGGGAATGTAATTCTGTGACTGTTTTCTTTGTGTTTTGGTATGACCAATTAACATATGAAATACCCATGTGTTAAGCAACACATGCCCCGATATGGACCCTCTCACCTGTCATTCAAGCAGCCGGCTGGATGTGTGTGGATGCGGTGGGCAGGGGCGAACTGGGAATTTAAAGTGGCCCTGGAAAAAACTGTTAAAGTGGCCCCATTCTGTGGGCGGGGTCAAAACAAGTAGGCGTGTCCATGTGATGTGGGTGGAGTTACAAACTGTTTATAGAAGGTCTAAATGAACATATACAGCACATAGAAAGAAACTCATACTACCTACAGGAATAAACCTTCTTTTTTAAGAGAACACAACTTAATACTACAATACCTTCTCCGATAAACAAAAAAGTAACTACTATAAAACTGCCTCCTATGTACAGCGATATAACAACTATAATACTGCCCCCTATGTACAAGAATATAACTACTATAATACTGCCCCCTATATACAAGAATACATTTACTATAATACTGTCCCCTATGTACAAGAATATATTTACTATAATACTGTCCCCTATGTACAAGAATATAACTACTATAATACTGCCCCCTATGTACAAGAATATAACTACTATAATACTGCCCCCTATATATAATATAACTACTATAATACTGCTCCCTATGTACTAGAAAATAACTACTATAATACTGCCCCCTATATATAAGAATATAACTACTATAATACTGCCTCCTAGAGGTGAGGTTGTGTGATAGTTGAGCTCCTGACCCAATCTGATGTCTGGAGACAGCCCAGGGCAGGGCCACCCTGGGCTGGGAAGTTCCCCAAGCAAGGCCCAGGCTCCAAGGCCTAATCCGGCAGATAACACCAAGCCAGCTCAAACAAGGGATGTTAATCCCAAAGTTTCTGTTAATGGAACAAATGTCGGCAGTGCAAGTAGGAAAGTTTGTGTGGACAATGAAGAAGCATGAAGCATGAAGCTGGTAAAACAACCTACCAGTGAAAATGTTGGATCATCTGTGAGCAGAGCAAAAGTGCCTGAAAGTCCAAAGGCAAGTAACATGCAGAGGGTGCAGCAGCCTCCATCCCAGGCCTCAGGTGGACAATCCAACTCCAACCCGGGCAGGCAGAGGAGAACATCACTGGAGAGGCAGACAATCCAGGAGAACCTGCAGCAGAGTGTGGTGTTACCAGCTGAGCGCACCAGGTCTGGGGGAATGCAGGCTGTGAAGGAGACCAGAGGCAGCCAAGAATTCAGATCAAGAAATGCCACCAGTGTCGTCTCTGCAAGTCATCCAGGACTCCATTCAGGAGATTGTGACCCCCGAGCAGCGACAATGACTGCAAAATGCCAGAAGTCACAGAACTTTGTACGAAAATCGCAAGGTCCAGTACCAGGTAAAAGCAGTCATGGCGTATCAAAAGGATCCAGTACTGCAAGCAGGCCGGAACAACACCCCAGCAGCAAACTGCAGCCCACAGAGCCATCACCAGAGCTGCAGCTGGCCGCTCAGATACCAGGACTGGTGAGAAAGATGGAGACATTGAAAAAACAAAAGCTGTACCTGCAAAAACAGATAGATCAGTGATGGCAAACCTTTTAAACACTGAGTGCCCAAACTATAACCAAAACCTGTGTATTTTTCGCAAAGTGCCAATGCAACAATTTAAGCAGTAACTTATTACTCCCTGCTCTTTCACGGGTTTAAATTGTGTAGGCACCTGAGGACACCAATACAGTAGGAGGAAGGAGAAAAAGTTTGGATTATCATTGTAGCTTCCTGCTGGGGTCCTGGGCTGCCTGGGACTGCAAGGGGCCTTGAGTCCTGTTTGGCAAACTCTACCCTGAGGTGTTGGCAAGGGTGCCCATTTAGAGGGCTCTGAGTGCCACCTCTGGCACCCGTGCCATAGGTTCGCCACCACTGAGATAGATTGTACCTATATGCTAAAGACAGCGAACCCAGGGAAGCAGAACCTGCTGAACAACAAGCTGGACTCCCTGGCCAAACAGCTTTCTGATACTGTGCAGGAGATGGACGCCGCTATTGAGAAAATGGGACCAGTTGGAGAGACCTTCAGGAACCAGCAGAGGTTTGAGGGAGACCAGGCCTCAACATCCAGGTGTGAGACCCCACAGCCCCATGTAAGACCCATTCTGCAACCAGCAACTCTGCCTTTTGAGGAGGGAGAAATTTACAAAAAGAGGCAACAACAGCCAAGTCCTGCAGCAGCTCCCAGTAAGGTACTACAAGTCCCAGCAGTCCCTAATGAGGTACTACAAATCCCAGTAGTCAGTAGACCTGATATCAGCAGTGATGTGAAGGAGGCACCACAAGTCCCAGGAGGCAGCGCACTGCAGGAGGACTCTGGACTCATACCTGAAGGTAACACTGTATCTGTACCCAAAGGTATACCTGAGCAGGACTGTGAGGTTCAGGATACATCTGAGCAGGACATTCAGGACTGTGATCTGCAGTCCTGCAGTAATGCTGATCATGTTGCAGATGTGCCTGATATTGCTGATGTCTCTGTTGTTGCTATTTCTGAGGTTTCTGTGTGTGATAATGTCCCAGCTGAGGAGTCATCCCATATACAATCTATGGCACCTGGTGACACAGATAGCACTGATGTTGTTGTGAAGGGTGAGGGACAATCTACAGCTGAGGAGTTCCCCCCTCTAGTCACACCACAGGCAGCAGAGTCCCATAGTCTGGGTGGTCAGCAGCCCCATAGTCCAGGTGGTCAGAAGGGCCCTAGTACATATGGTCCGCAACCCGCACATCCCCCACAGCAGGACAGGGGTCAGACATCAGGCAGTGCGTGGAGTCGGGGTTCCCTGTTCTTTTCCTCTAATGCCAGTTACACCAGCCAGGCATTCAAGAGGAGGAATGTTGTCAGGTTTAGGCATAGAGGGGTTAAGGAGGATCTACCTGACAGGAGGCCCGTGGTGAGGGACATGTTGTGCACCCAGCCAGCCAGCCGACATCCTGGCAGTAATAAACCTTCCAGACAGACAGGGGTATGACATTAGCTTCAAGCTGATGTCTAATCTGGACCGGTTCTGGGCTCAACAACCCCGGTACAGAGATACTGAGGGGTGGAACAGGTTCAGCTTTATTCCCATCTCCAAACCAGATACAGCCATTGTCACCATCATGTTCTGGAACGAGTCTGTCCCCCCTCAGGACATAATTATCTGGCTCAAGAGACATTGTACCCTCATGTCAGACATGACCAAGACCAGGGATGAGGATGGAATCTGGACCGGGGGGTGGAGGGTCCTGGTTAAATTACATCAGCACCAGAACATCACCCACCATCTCCCCAACTCCTTCTTTATTGGCAGAGAGAAGGGTGTGTGTTTTTATGTTGGTCAGCCCAGGCTATGCTTTAGGTGTGGGAGATCCGGTCATGTGGAGAGTAACTGCACCACAGTGAAGTGCACCCTGTGTGGGGACCTCGGCCATGTGAGCGTCAACTGCCAGACCATCAGATGCAACCTTTGTGGTCAGATCAGTCACCCCCACAGGGACTGTCCTGAAGCCTTGCATAACATCTGTAGGGACCTCCCTGATAAAGATCTGATGGAAGGGGCAGATGTACCAGATGAGGAGCAGGAGGAGGAGGCGATATTATCAGGGTCAGTGTGCACAGTGCTAGAGACACCAGATATTAGTGGTGCTGCCCTGGACCATCTAGGGACAGGTAACACAGAGGGGGACATGGAGGTAGTGGGGCACTCTGTAGAGCAGCCAGCGCCCGTCCCTTCCCCTGAACTGACACCAACCACAAGGGAAAATAATAGTGTTAAAAAGAGGAAGAAGGATAAGAGCACCAGAAAACCTGAGAGTGCGTGGACCGCCGTCCAAAAACCCTCAAAAATGAGAGTCGAGAATCAGGCTGATGTTACTGTGACCAGTAATAGGTACAGTGTACTGTCCGAGTCAGATGGAGAGGAGGAGACAGATCGAGAGCTGAAATGTATGATGGAGGAATATGATGACGATCCAGGGGGGGATCCTCCCACAAAAATGAAACCTCTTCATACCAAGTCAGTTTGGGATATGGAAACTTGTAGTCCGGAAGACAACTCTGACTCTGATCTATGATGATGGGGATGGTCTTTCTTCTTCTTTTTCTAATGGCAAGCTTCCATCTTACTGTGGTCACCAGCAATGTGAATAGCATAAGAACTAGAAGGACCAGACATGTTGTATATGATCATCTAAGATATCTCAATGCTGATGTTTATTTCTTACAGGAGACCCGTTTAAACACCTTGGGTCTCATACGAGAGGTGGAGAGAGATTGGCAGTCTGGTCCTTCCTTTTGGTCGCTGGCTATGGAGCCTTATCCCGGGGTCTCTATCTTATTTAACACTGTGAGACACTGAAGGGGTTAACTGTGGATGGGCGGTATGTTTCCCCTAGGTTTTGCTATTATGCAAGGCCTTGGTGCTGAGGTTGTGTTGTCCAGCACCTTGGACACAGGTGAGGGGAGCAGCCTAATCAGTTTTGCATAAAGCCGCTCAGCAGAGTTGAGAGTGTTGTCTCTCTGGAAGGAGGCTGGAGAGCACGCAGCCTTGACCTCTGTGCCTGGAGCAGCCAAGTGTTTTTGTTAGTGGTGAGTCAGAGAACCATTGTTTAGTTAGCACCCTGACGGTTAGGATATTATTTTGTTTTTGATGCCTGAATGTAAAGGCTGTTTTATTTTTCCTGCTGAAATAAACACAGGCTAGACCTGTTTTGGACTATACTTTGGTGTCACTGTCGTGAACTGCATCACAGCACCCCGCTACCACGGACTCTACTGGGCCAAAACCCCACAACACCCATGATGTAACCATCCACAGACTCACAGAGGTATCGATGGGACGGTGCCTGCTGTTAGAGGTAACCATCAGAGGTAGAAGACTCTGGCTCATTAACATCTATGGCCCACAGACAGTGACCGAAAGGACTCAGCTCTTTAATGATGTAAAGCCTTATCTGTTCACATCAATTCCTGTCATCATGGCTGGGGACTTTAATGCCACTTCTACCACCAGGGACAGGAACAGTAGGCCCCTTACCAGGGACTGTAAAGTCCTAAACAGTATAATTCAGCAGTCTGGCCTGTCTGATGTTTTTGTACAGGGTGGTAAGAGTCCCAAGTTCACTTATACCTGTGCAGGACGCTGCAGTAGGATTGATCTTGCTCTGGTGAGTCCTACTGAAAGCATTGGAGAAAGAAGGGAAAGAACTGTCCCATACTCTGATCATTTGGCCTTATATTTTTGTTTGGGTTCCTCTAAGTATCCCGATGTTGGTAGAGGGCTATAGAGACAAAATTCTAGTCTGTTAGATGATATTTCTGTCCAGGAATACATTTCATCTTTTTTGCTGCATCAACTGGACAGAGTAGATTTTTATAACAACATGGCCGACTGGTGGGAGGACGTCAAGGAGGAGATCCGGTCCCTCTTACAGAGACTGTCAATTAAGAAAGGGAGAAGTAAGTACAGCCAGTATCTGAGACTGCGTAAAGAATTGGAGTCACTCTATTCGGCGGGTGGAGATGACCAACAAAGGATTGACCGGCTGAAATCTGAGATAAGGCAGTATCAGTACAGTAGGTACACCTCCCTGGTAGTGGAAAGGGACTATGGCACCCGAGGGGCACCTGACCCATTTGAGAATTGCCGGGAGCGTGTGAAGAAAAAACTGATCGCGGGTCTCACTGACTCCCAGGTAGTTTTACAAGACTCTCGGGAGGGAATCCCGGGGGTGGTGAGATCTTACTATACTGACTTGTTTCAGAAGAAGGCTTTGGATAAGGAAAAAGTGGCCCAATTCTTGGAGGCAACTCCAGGCCCTGATACTAGGGATTTGGACTTTTCTCCTTTGATGACCGATCGCCCTCTTGAATGTCAACAGGAAAATTCTGGCAAAAATTCTAATTCTAGTTTTCTAGATTAGTCTGTTTGTCCCCGGCACTTTTGGCAGGCTCTCAGTACGGCACAGTAAAAGGGCAGAACATCTCTGGAGCAGTCATCACTATAAGAGAGATGTTTGAGAGATGTAAAGCCCTAAGGTGTGGGAGATATGTTGTAGGTCTGGACCAGGCTAAAGCCTTTGACAGGGTTGATCACGATTATCTATGGGCAACTTTATCAAAGTACGGTATTCCGGGAGAATTTGTGGATTGGCTCAGGACTTTGTATAGAGAGGCAAAGAGCTTTCCTCTAATCAATGGTTTGCAGGGGGACACTTTCAGGGTAGAGGCAGGGGTGCGACAAGGTTGTCCTCTGAGTCCACTGCTGTATGTGTTTGCCATCAATCCGTTCCTGAGATCACTGCAGCGGTGCGATTTTCAGGGGGTGCCGGTCCCCCATTGCTTGCCCCTGGATGTTGTTGCCTATGCAGATGATGTGACTGTGGTGATATCTGAGCCTCGTGAGGTGGAGATGTTATCTGCAGCCATCAGAAGTTACTCAGAGGCCTCCGGGTCTCTGGTCAACCTTGAGAAGAGTCAAGCTTTCTGGACATTGGATGCTGCTCCTGACTTTGATCTACAGCAGTTTGCAAAGGCCTCCACCCATATTAAAATTCTGGGGGTGAATTTCGTGAGGGAAGATAATTCTGCACTAAATTGGGAGGAGAAGTTGGAAGCCGGAAATATAAAGGTTCAGCGATGGAAGAACTGGAGGCTGACCTATAGAGAAAGGGTTACTCTGATGAAGACTTACCTGGTCCCTGTCTTCCTCTACGTCTCCGTCGTATTTCCTTTGCCAGAATCTTTCTCCGCTAGGCTCTTTAGCCTGTTCTTAGAGCTGTAGAATCTTACTTCTGATTGGCCAGTAACAATAGCTTCTCCTGATTGGTTAGATTAGATGGGTGTGGCTGCAACACCTTGCTTTTGATTGGTCGGTTTCTGGTGCGTCTATGACATCATACCCATTGTGACATCATAATAGCAAGTGTTCTATCCCAAGATGTTCCTTGGCCATGTTTACTAGACTGCAGTTACCATGGCAACAATGACCTACTTGCAAAAACTGAGCAGTTTTAGTAGAACTAGGATATAAGTTGTCATTTACCATTTATGAACTATTTCCAGAAAAAAAGGAAGCCCATTTATCAATGTGGTAGTAACTGGTCTACCGCATGTCCTATAAATATAGTATGGAAATATCAGTATTACTTCTTTTATCTTGTATCTATATTATAGGGATATCACAGTACTACTACTCTTATCCTATAAATTGCATTATCCCTTCATATACATTACACTACTCCTCCCATCCTTTATTCATAGTTTGGGGATATCAGAATACTACTACTATCCTGTAAATATCCTGTGGGGATATAATAGTACTAACGCCCAAACCCTTTGTCTGTGTGTGTGTGTATATATATATGTATATATGGATCATGTGATCGTGACGTCACACGCCGAGGGGGACCGCGATCTTTAAATAGCTGTAACTCACACTTTGTAAGTAGACCATGAGTAAGCTCACCTGAGCGAAACGCGTCGGTCATTTCCTGCAAACCATGAAAATAGAGGCTGTGTATCTTGCCTAACGATTTTATGCCTTTTGGAATTTCAATAAAAGAAAATTTTTAGCATCATTTTCCCCTGAGACGCTGGATCGTTCTTCCTTGTTTGCTACTAGATCACAGACCCTCAGTCCGTGGGGTTCACCTCGTTATCCGTGCGACTAAAGGGGTTTTCTGCAGAAGGTGAGCTGAACTTCTCTTGTTCCTATATATATATATATATATATATATATATATATATATATATTATATATGTATATATATTATATATATGTATATATATGTATATTATGACACGTGTGAATAAACCAGTATGCTTTGCACAGATTGAAGTCTCGGAGTGCTTCCATTTTTCTATTTATATATATATATATATATATATACATATATATATATGTATACAAAAAATAGGCAGCACTCCGTGGTAGCAATCAAAGTTCAAGGGTAAAGTTTATTCCATAGCAGCAACTTTTCGCTAGTGGCACCTACCTTTTTCAAGAATAATACAATAATACAAATGAACACATACCACCTAACATAGTGGTTTAAATAGATAAAGGGGCACATTTACTTACCCGGTCCAGTCGCGATCCCGCTGCGCGTTGTCTGATGAGGATTCGGGTCTGCTGGGATTCACTAAGGTTGTGCGCCCGGAGTTCACCTTCTTCTTCCTGGTGCATGTAAGTGCTTGATATTGCGACACAAATAGTTTTTTAAATTGCACGGTTTTTCTGATTCTGTAGGGTTGTCTGATGGCCATGTCCCTCGATTTCTGTCGTGTGAAAGCCAGCGCCGATGCGCCACAATCCGATCGCGTGCACCAAAATCCCGGGGCAATTCGGCACAAAACGGAAATATTCGGGTAACCCGTCTAAAGTATGGCGTTCTGACCCATAGTAAATGAGCTCCAAAGTGTACAAAAAACAGCATCATAAGTATAAATTAATACTGACATTGCAGAGTTCATATACAACATTTGTATAGAGTGTGAAAATACATATCTCCGTGACAAAGTACAATAGTGTATCCTGCGAAGAAGACATAGGTTTTTTTTTATAGTATTGAAAACTGGTTTTCTGTAACTCTGGTTGTGGTACATTAGTTTCCTGGTTTGGTAAACTTCTGTGTGAATGAGTGTGAATGACTTCTTATTCTACTTCTCTCATTAGGCTGGCCACCTAATGCTCTATTCTCTTCTGTCTAGTATTACCACCTGGGAGCTGTGTACCAAAACCAGGGAATGTGCTGTTACAATGTAAAACTATGTAATAAATGTTATGTTCTACTTACCTGCAGCATGGTCTGTCTGCTCTGACCTTATAAGAAACACCAGAGTTGCAGGCCAGCAGCAACTCTGGTGTTTTATAGGGGAAGCTGCAGAGAATTGTGGGAATTTTCAATTGTATAAAAGGTGGTACCTCAATTTCCTGTAACATGTTTTATCCAGCAATTGTCTCTGGGCTTCTGCCTCGTAGATACATCTAGGCCATAAAACAATAATCCCCCCCTTGTCCGCCTGCTACAAAAATATATCCCATTACATCCAGGTGTGGCAGCACCCAGGTCGAAAAACCTACGGGATATATTAGTCAAAAGTCATCATGAAAGTAAACACACTCTTGACAATAAAGGCCCAAAATGGGGATGCAAACCTTTTGGCGGCTGTGTAGCCTGCCCTAATATCATCAAAACTGAAACTTTCACAGATTCAGAAGGTCAGAAAGAATACAATATTACACACACAATTTCCTGCAATTTCCTTGTGGCATGATCTACATCGGTCTGACCACTAGAGAACTTAAAATTATGGTACGGGAGCATGTACAGGACATCAAGGCAGCAAGTAATCCTGAATTTTGCACTGACGGACTCCCAGTGGCCAGACACTTTAAGGAACACCACCAATGCAATCCGAAACTCCTCCAGCTCTGCGGTATAGACCACATCAAAAACAATATCAGGGGAGGCCCTGTAGCACAAACATTAGCACAATGTGAAATGAGGTGGATTTGGACCCTCACACTATTGAATCCACAAGGCCTTAATGAGACCCTGAGCTATGCGCCATTTCTCTGACTCCTGACCCGGGTGGCACTGGGTTTTTTTTAATTAACTTTTCTTGTTTTTATCAGCACCTGTCACGCTTGTCTGTATGTTCAATTATCATGTTTTTACTTACTTTCTCTTTCTCCATTCAGAAGGTGCTGCATATTATGTCCCTATGGTGACCTGAGCATATGGATGCTATCTGAGTTATCTACAAGCATACCTCTAACAACTTATAAACTATAAACATGGAGACCGACGACAGTGTTGAAGTAACATTGGATCCCGACAACATGGTGATGCTTTGAGACTGATTTTTAGTTTAGGCCCACTACCGACACGGATGTCTTTGTATCCAAACTATACTTTACATTACAGTTTACATGTTGAAATGCTCATTAACTGTTTACGTACAAGCTAGTATTGAAATATGTCTATGTGATACATCCCAACTAAAAAAAAGTCAAACTCATAGTTATGTTATTTGAATTCACATGTTGTTGTAGTGTAATAGTGCATACGATTGTCAAATTTCTTCATTTTTTTGTATTAATTTTCTATAGGCAAAGACAACTACCTGCTAATACCCAAATGCCCTATATGGTGTTCACTTGCAAATAGGTAAAAACTTGGTACATGTCTTATCTGATGTCACTAATTAACACGTATATTTGTGTATGTATATAAATAATTTTTATGAATCGTGGGCTTATCCCACAGAGTAGGACACAATGCATATAGCACTTATCACTTTAATTTGCACGTTGTACCTGCACATTGCATTATAATTCTTGCACTGTTTTTAGCACTCTTTTGTTAATTGTATATATGTCATTTTTTAATTTTTAATATTTTTAAAATATTCTTGTACTTATGCACCACAAATTATCTTCATCACGTAGGTAATATAGATTACGTCTTATATGTAAAACCTCACTTTCAGAAGGGTGAGACATGTCTCGAACAAATACCACTCCATATGAAGGGTTAATTTAGGTAGAATCTTTATATTGTTTATTCAGTAAAGAGATGCGGAATTCAATGTATAAGAGAACATTGGGAATGTAATTCTGTGACTGTTTTCTTTGTGTTTTGGTATTACCAATTAACATATGAAATACCCATGTGTTAAGCAACACATGCCCCGATATGGACCCTCTCACCTGTCATTCAAGCAGCCGGCTGGATGTGTGTGGATGCGGTGGGCAGGGGCGAACTGGGAATTTAAAGTGGCCCTGGAAAAAACTGTTAAAGTGGCCCCATTCTGTGGGCGGGGTCAAAACAAGTAGGCGTGTCCATGTGATGTGGGTGGAGTTACAAACTGTTTATAGAAGGTCTAAATGAACATGTACAGCACATAGAAAGAAACTCATACTACCTACAGGAATAAACCTTCTTTTTTAAGAGAACACAACTTAATACTACAATACCTTCTCCGATAAACAAAAAAGTAACTACTATAAAACTGCCTCCTATGTACAGCGATATAACAACTATAATACTGCCCCCTATGTACAAGAATATAACTACTATAATACTGCCCCCTATATACAAGAATACATTTACTATAATACTGTCCCCTATGTACAAGAATATATTTACTATAATACTGTCCCCTATGTACAAGAATATAACTACTATAATACTGCCCCCTATGTACAAGAATATAACTACTATAATACTGCCCCCTATATATAATATAACTACTATAATACTGCTCCCTATGTACTAGAAAATAACTACTATAATACTGCCCCCTATATATAAGAATATAACTACTATAATTCTGCCCCTATGTACAAGAATATAACTACTATAATACTGCCTCCTATGTACAAGAATATAACTACTATAATACTGCCCACTATGTACAAGAATATAACTACTATAATACTGCCCCCTATGTACAAGAATATAACTACTATAATACTGCCTCCTAGAGGTGAGGTTGTGTGATAGTTGAGCTCCTGACCCAATCTGATGTCTGGAGACAGCCCAGGGCAGGGCTACCCTGGGCGGGGAAGTTCCCCAAGCAAGGCCCAGGCTCCAAGGCCTAATCCGGCAGATAACACCCAGCCAGCTCAAACAAGGGATGTTAATCCCAAAGTTTCTGTTAATGGAACAAATGTCGGCAGTGCAAGTAGGAAAGTTTGTGTGGACAATGAAGAAGCATGAAGCATGAAGCTGGTAAAACAACCTACCAGTGAAAATGTTGGATCATCTGTGAGCAGAGCAAAAGTGCCTGAAAGTCCAAAGGCAAGTAACATGCAGAGGGTGCAGCAGCCTCCATCCCAGGCCTCAGGTGGACAATCCAACTCCAACCCGGGCAGGCAGAGGAGAACATCACTGGAGAGGCAGACAATCCAGGAGAACCTGCAGCAGAGTGTGGTGTTACCAGTTGAGCGCACCAGGTCTGGGGGAATGCAGGCTGTGAAGGAGACCAGAGGCAGCCAAGAATTCAGATCAAGAAATGCCACCAGTGTCGTCTCTGCAAGTCATCCAGGACTCCATTCAGGAGATTGTGACCCCCGAGCAGCGACAATGACTGCAAAATGCCAGAAGTCACAGGACTTTGTGCGAAGATCGCAAGGTCCAGTACCAGGTAAAAGCAGTCATGGCGTATCAAAAGGATCCAGTACTGCAAGCAGGCCGGAACAACACCCCAGCAGCAAACTGCAGCCCACAGAGCCATCACCAGAGCTCCAGCTGGCCGCTCAGATACCAGGACTGGTGAGAAAGATGGAGACATTGAAAAAACAAAAGCTGTACCTGCAAAAACAGATAGATCAGTGATGGCAAACCTTTTAAACACTGAGTGCCCAAACTATAACCAAAACCTGTGTATTTTTCGCAAAGTGCCAATGCAACAATTTAAGCAGTAACTTATTACTCCCTGCTCTTTCACGGGTTTAAATTGTGTAGGCACCTGAGGACACCAATACAGTAGAAGGAAGGAGAAAACGTTTGGATTATCATTGTAGCTTCCTTCTGGGGTCCTGGGCTGCCTGGGACTGCAAGGGGCCTTGAGTCCTGTTTGGCAAACTCTACCCTGAGGTGATGGCAAGGGTGCCCATTTAGAGGGCTCTGAGTGCCACCTCTGGCACCCGTGCCATAGGTTCGCCACCACCGAGATAGATTATACCTATATGCTAAAGACAGCGAACCCAGGGAAGCAGAACCTGCTGAACAACAAGCTGGACTCCCTGGCCAAACAGCTTTCTGATACTGTGCGGGAGATGGACGCCACTATTGAGAAAATGGGACCAGTTGGAGAGACCTTCAGGAACCAGCAGAGGTTTGAGGGAGACCAGGCCTCAACATCCAGGTGTGAGACCCCACAGCCCCATGTAAGACCCATTCTGCAACCAGCAACTCTGCCTTTTGAGGAGGGAGAAATTTACAAAAAGAGGCAACAACAGCCAAGTCCTGCAGCAGCTCCCAGTAAGGTACTACAAGTCCCAGCAGTCCCTAATGAGGTACTACAAATCCCAGCAGTCAGTAGACCTGATATGAGCAGTGATGTGAAGGAGGCACCACAAGTCCCAGGAGGCAGCACACTGCAGGAGGACTCTGGACTCATACCTGAAGGTAACACTGTATCTGTACCCCAAGGTATACCTGAGCAGGACTGTGAGGTTCAGGATACATCTGAGCAGGACATTCAGGACTGTGATCTGCAGTCCTGCAGTAATGCTGATCATGTTGCAGATGTGCCTGATATTGCTGATGTCTCTATTGTTGCTATTTCTGAGGTTTCTTTGTGTGATGATGTCCCAGCTGAGGAGTGATCCCAGATACAATCTATGGCACCTGGTGACACAGATAGCACTGATGTTGTTGTGAAGGGTGAGGGACAATCTACAGCTGAGGAGTTCCCCCCTCTAGTCACACCACAGGCAGCAGAGTCCCATAGTCTGGGTGGTCAGCAGCCCCATAGTCCAGGTGGTCAGAAGGGCCCTAGTACATATGGTCCGCAACCCGCACATCCCCCACAGCAGGACAGGGGTCAGACATCAGGCAGTGCGTGGAGTCGGGGTTCCCTGTTCTTTTCCTCTAATGCCAGTTACACCAGCCAGGCATTCAAGAGGAGGAATGTTGTCAGGTTTAGGCATAGAGGGGTTAAGGAGGATCTACCTGACAGGAGGCCCGTGGTGAGGGACATGTTGTGCACCCAGCCAGCCAGCCGACATCCTGGCAGTAATAAACCTTCCAGACAGACAGGGGTATGACATTAGCTTCAAGCTGATGTCTAATCTGGACCGGTTCTGGGCTCAACAACCCCGGTACAGAGATACTGAGGGGTGGAACAGGTTCAGCTTTATTCCCATCTCCAAACCAGATACAGCCATTGTCACCATCATGTTCTGGAACGAGTCTGTCCCCCCTCAGGACATAATTATCTGGCTCAAGAGACATTGTACCCTCATGTCAGACATGACCAAGACCAGGGATGAGGATGGAATCTGGACCGGGGGGTGGAGGGTCCTGGTTAAATTACATCAGCACCAGAACATCACCCACCATCTCCCCAACTCCTTCTTTATTGGCAGAGAGAAGGGTGTGTGTTTTTATGTTGGTCAGCCCAGGCTATGCTTTAGGTGTGGGAGATCCGGTCATGTGGAGAGTAACTGCACCACAGTGAAGTGCACCCTGTGTGGGGACCTCGGCCATGTGAGCGTCAACTGCCAGACCATCAGATGCAACCTTTGTGGTCAGATCAGTCACCCCCACAGGGACTGTCCTGAAGCCTTGCATAACATCTGTAGGGACCTCCCTGATAAAGATCTGATGGAAGGGGCAGATGTACCAGATGAGGAGCAGGAGGAGGAGGCGTTATTATCAGGGTCAGTGTGCACAGTGCCAGAGACACCAGATATTAGTGGTGCTGCCCTGGACCATCTAGGGACAGGTAACACAGAGGGGGACATGGAGGTAGTGGGGCACTCTGTAGAGCAGCCAGCGCCCGTCCCTTCCCCTGAACTGACACCAACCACAAGGGAAAATAATAGTGTTAAAAAGAGGAAGAAGGATAAGAGCACCAGAAAACCTGAGAGTGCGTGGACCGCCGTCCAAAAACCCTCAAAAATGAGAGTCGAGAATCAGGCTGATGTTACTGTGACCAGTAATAGGTACAGTGTACTGTCCGAGTCAGATGGAGAGGAGGAGACAGATCGAGAGCTGAAACGTATGATGGAGGAATATAATGACGATCCAGGGGGGGTTCCTCCCACAAAAATGAAACCTCTTCATACCGAGTCAGTTTGGGATATGGAAACTTGTAGTCCGGAAGAAAACTCTGACTCTGATCTATGATGATGGGGATGGTCTTTCTTCTTCTTTTTCTAATGGCAAGCTTCCATCTTACTGTGGTCACCAGCAATGTGAATTGCATAAGAACTAGAAGGACCAGACATGTTGTATATGATCATCTAAGATATCTCAATGCTGATGTTTATTTCTTACAGGAGACCCGTTTAAACACCTTGGGTCTCATACGAGAGGTGAAGAGAGATTGGCAGTCTGGTCCTTCCTTTTGGTCGCTGGCTATAGAGCCTTATCCCGGGGTCTCTATCTTATTTAACACCCATGATGTAACCATCCACAGACTCACAGAGGTATCGATGGAACAGTGCCTGCTGTTAGAGGTAACCATCAGAGGTAGAAGACTCTGGCTCATTAACATCTATGGCCCACAGACAGCGACCGAAAGGACTCAGCTCTTTAATGATGTAAAGCCTTATCTGTTCACATCAATTCCTGTCATCATGGCTGGGGACTTTAATGCCACCACTACCACCAGGGACAGGAACAGTAGGCCACTTACCAGGGACTGTAAGGTCCTAAACAGTATAATTCAGCAGTCTGGCCTGTCTGATGTTTTTGTAGGAGTCCCAAGTTCACTTATACCTGTGCAGGACGCTGCAGTAGGATTGATCTTGCTCTGGTGAGTCCTACTGAAAGCATTGGAGAAAGAAGGGAAAGAACTGTCCCATACTCTGATCATTTGGCCTTATATTTTTGTTTGGGTTCCTCTAAGTATCCTGATGTTGGTAGAGGGCTATAGAGACAAAATTCTAGTCTGTTAGATGATATTTCTGTCCAGGAATACATTTCATCTTTTTTGCTGCATCAACTGGACAGAGTAGATTTTTATAACAACATGGCCGACTGGTGGGAGGACGTCAAGGAGGAGATCCGGTCCCTCTTACAGAGACTGTCAATTAAGAAAGGGAGAAGTAAGAACAGCCAGTATCTGAGACTGCATAAAGAATTGGAGTCACTCTATTCGGCGGGTGGAGATGACCAACAAAGGATTGACCGGCTGAAATCTGAGATAAGGCAGTATCAGTACAGAAGGTACACCTCCCTGGTAGTGGAAAGGGAATATGGCACCCGATGGGGCACTTGACCCATTTGAGAATTGCCGGGAGCATGTGAAGAAAAAACTGATCGCAGGTCTCACTGACTCCCAGGGTGTTTTACAAGACTCTCGGGAGGGAATCCTGGGGGTGGTGAGATCTTACTATACTGACTTGTTTCAGAAGAAGGCTTTGGATAAGGAAAAAGTGGCCCAATTCTTGGAGGCAACTCCAGGCCCTGATACTAGGGATTTGGACTTTTCTCCTTAGGAGACCGATCGCCCTCTTGAATGTCAACAGGAAAATTCTGGCAAAAATTCTAATTCTAGTTTTCTAGATTAGTCTGTTTGTCCCCGGCACTTTTGGCAGGCTCTCAGTACGGCACAGTAAAAGGGCGGAACATCTCTGGAGCAGTCATCACTATAAGAGAGATGTTTGAGAGATGTAAAGCCCTGAGGTGTGGGAGATATGTTGTAGGTCTGGACCAGGCTAAAGCCTTTGACAGGGTTGATCACGATTATCTATGGGCAACTTTATCAAAGTACGGTATTCCGGGAGAATTTGTGGATTGGCTCAGGACTTTGTATAGAGAGGCAAAGAGCTTTCCTCTGATCAATGGTTTGCAGGGGGACACTTTCAGGGTAGAGGCAGGGGTGCGACAGGGTTGTCCTCTGAGTCCACTGCTGTATGTGTTTGCCATCGATCCGTTCCTGAGATCACTGCAGCGGTGCGATTTTCAGGGGGTGCCGGTCCCCCATTGCTTGCCCCTGGATGTTGTTGCCTATGCAGATGATGTGACTGTGGTGATATCTGAGCCTCGTGAGGTGGAGATGTTATCTGCAGCCATCAGAAGTTACTCAGAGGCCTCCGGGTCTCTGGTCAACCTTGAGAAGAGTCAAGCTTTCTGGACATTGGATGCTGCTCCTGACTTTGATCTACAGCAGTTTGCAAAGGCCTCCACCCATATTAAAATTCTGGGGGTGAATTTCGTGAGGGAAGATAATTCTGCACTAAATTGGGAGGAGAAGTTGGAAGCCGGAAATATAAAGGTTCAGCGATGGAAGAACTGGAGGCTGACCTATAGAGAAAGGGTTACTCTGATGAAGACTTACCTGGTCCCTGTCTTCCTCTACGTCTCTGTTGTCTTTCCTTTGCCAGAATCTTTCTCCGCTAGGCTCTTTAGCCTGTTCTTCAAACTTTTATGGGGGAACAGGTTGAACCCAGTTAAAAGAGGGATCACCTGTTCGTAGAGGAGAGAAGGTGGACTGGATATGTTAAATCCAAGGGTTTTCTTTGACTCCGTGTTTCTGAAAGTTAATTTTGGTTGACTGGACTCAAATGATGGTCTCCTGTGGGTAAGTAGTGTCAGGGACTGGATATTGCCTTTTGCAGAATCTTGGATGCGAGGCGGCAGTCTCAAGAGGAGCCGATGGACTCCTGGCTTCCTCCCCCAGTATCTGGAGTATGGTCTCAGGTGTTTAACCCCTTAAGGACGCAGGGTTTTTCGGCTCATTTCTCGGTCTCCAACTTCAAAAATCCATAACTTTTTCATTTTTACAGACCTGTGTGAGGGCTTATTTTGTGCGTAACAAATTTTACTTTCCTGTAATGTTTTTTTTTTTTTAACATGCCGTGTACTGCGAAGCTGAAAAAAAATTCCAAATGTGGAAAAATTGAAAAAAACCCGCACGTGCATCACGTTCTTGTGGGCTCAGTTTTTACGACTTTCACTCTTCGCTCCAAATAACATGCCTACTTTATTCTTTGGTTCGGTGTGATCACGGTGATACCAAATTTATATAGGTTTTATTGTGTTTTAATACATTTTTCATTTGCCTTTTTTATATTTCCATAATTTGTTTTACATTTGCTTATTTTTTACAAATGTTATAAGGTTTATAGTTTTAGTAGCAAGTTTTCAAACTGTGTGCACTACTACTTCTTCCAAACACATGTGCACTACTACCTCTTCCACATACGGCGTGCCCTGCTAGCTCCTCCACACACCACGTGCACTACTCCTACTACTACTATCACAACACACTTATAAGTGTGGTTGGGAGGGAAGGAAAAGCGGACGATAGGGGGCATAACACAAGGAAAATTGGACGGTCCTGGGAATAATACAAGAAAAAACTGACAATGTGGGGGGGGGGGGTGATAGTGTTTTTGTAACAGTATCTACAGGACAGATCACAATTATTCCACTCTCCAAAACCAAAGACAGACATAGAGGGAATTCATCAGTAGACCGGCTCCTTATGATATTTGTCTTTGGAGTTCCATTGCAGTCAGATTCATTAAAATGGCTGTGGCTCTTGATAAATCTGCTGGCAGTGATTTCTCTGTGTCAGTTGTTTGAGACTGTCGTATGAAAAGTCGTAAAAAACCCCATCAAAAGTGATGACACAGACCAGATTGGGGACTGGCATACATTTTCTCCAAAATGAAAATTTGTGCCAAATCGCAAATCATGATTTCAGTTGTATTGTGAAAACTAGACTATGCAAATAATGAATTTGGCGCAAGCAGGGTCTATTTTAATGTAACTTTGCACTGGTCTATGCGTATTTGGTGCAATTAAAAGGCGCAAAACAGCATTTGTACCACAACTGCAACAAAACAATGCCAAACATAGACAAAAAAAACATAAAGATAAATTGCCTCCATGGAACTGGAGCCAGTCTAATGATGAATTCCCCCCACTGTATTTATTTAACAAATCCAGATGTTTAGACTGCCAACTGGGACTTTGTAAAAAGTCGCAAAAAAGTTGCAAATGATAGACAGCACTTAAAATTATAGGTTTATTTTAGACAGCAATGCAAATGTGCAGTAAAAACATTTTGGATTTAAAATTCTTTATTTAAAAACACAAGGAGAATCCACCTAAGACAAATTAAGCTAAGAAGCTAGACAAAAAAGGGAATAAATAACTAGAAAACTAGAAAGAGAAAAGATAAATCACCCTCATTGAATCATTGAAAAACAGGGCACCACAAGTGGAGCAAATGTGGACAATTTGCAAAAAAATGTGCAAATTTAGCAAAAAGGTAGTGATAAATCTCACCACTTGTCTTTTTTTTAATATATAATTGTATTTTTATTGAAGTTTTTCCAAACAATGCAACAACAAACATTGGCATAAGAATAGGCGAAACAAAAAAAATTTTTTCAGTATAAACAATGTAAACGTACAGATACATGTCATATCAGGTCCGAAAACCATGCCCATATCCATCACTTACTCTGGCTAGGAGGTACTCCTCCAATCAATACAATGGATATACAGCAATTTTCATGTGCAAAACCACGCAATATAGGATATGGGCGATTATTGAAGCCTAAATACCGTATATACTCGAGTATAAGCCGACCCGAGTATAAGCCGAGACCCCTAATTTCAACACAAAAACGTGGGAAAACCTATTGACTCGAGTATAAGCCGAGGGTGGGAAATGCATTGGTTACAGCCTCCCAGTATATAGTCTGCCAGCCCCTGTAGCATACAGCCTGCCCAACCCCTGTAGCATACAGCCTGCCCAACCCCTGTAGCATACAGCCTGCCCAGCCCCTGTAGTAGGAAAAAAAATAACACTGTACTCATCTTTCCGACGTCCACCATAGGTCCTCTTCTGTCTCAGACTGTCCCAGACAGAAGAGGACCTATGGGTGACGTCAGAAAGGTGAGTTTTGTCTTTATGTTTTTAGTTGACTCGAGTATAAGCCGAGTTAGGGTTTTTGAGCACAAATTTTGTGCTGAAAAACTAGGCTTATACTCGAGTATATAAGGTATAAACAGGCATGTATCCCATAGGACTAGCAGAGTAAATGATCTCATTTCCCATGCCTGTATTTAGGCACGCCGCTTTGGGTGCTAGTACCTTCACAGTAAAAACCCAGATACATTAATAAACATGAAAAAAACCAGTAATAGACACACAAGGATAACATTCATACTCACAATGACAACCAACAACATTCGGGGGAAACAATGAAGTGGGTAACTACGTCACTCCTCCCTTCGCCCTAACTCCTCAGCCCAGAAGCGATCCCATTGATCCCAAACTTTATCAAATGCCAAAGTGCGGTCATTCAGAGAGGCGGTCAGGGATTCCATCGTGCGCAATCCTCTTATTCTAGAGAGGAGGTCTAAACGGGAGGGAGGAGCCTGCCTTTTCCAGAATTGCGAAATCAAACACCTCGCTGCGGTGAGTATGTGCAGACACATCTTGGTGGTTGCCTTTGCCAAAGGCTGGGGGAGACGTTAAGTAGGTAAAAGAGGGGGGAGAGTGGGATGTCCACCGCTGTAACTGCTTGGATAAGGGCCCTCACCTCTTGCCAAAAGGGCTGAATCAATGGGCAGCACCAGAAGATATGCTGGAGGGTCCCACCAACGAGGCCACAACGCCAACAAGTATCAGGTGTATCCGGGAATAGTTTGTGGAGCAAGGAGGGTGTATGATACCACTGCAACATCAATTTATACTGGTTTTCCCTATATGTAGCGCAGCGAGAAGTCTCTGCGGCCCTACGCCAAATCAGCTGCCATGTCTCTTGTGTTATTGTCTCTCCCACTATGCTCTCCCACTTGGCCATATATGGGTGTGTGACCGGATCTTCCGGATCTGGGTGTAATAACACCATGTAGATATCTGATATAAGGCCAGCAGTGTGAGTAGCATTTTTGCAAATGTGTTCAAATACCGTGGGTATCGACACCGTCTCAGTGCTCTCCATGGATTGCAACAGGTGTCTAATTCGCATGTAGTAGAGGTTAGCGGAGGGCGGAAGATGGAACTTATCCCGCAAGATGTCAAAAGGTAAAATCTTCCTATCTCGATAGTCTACAACGTCCGCAAACCTAAATAGTCCCTTCTCATGCCAGGGCTTGGAGTCCTGCCCGACTCCCACATACTGCAAAGATGGAGTGTGTATAAAGGACTGCATTGGAGAACACTGTGACACCAAGGGAAATCTGCTTATGCAAGCTCTCCAGATTTTAATCGTAAAAGCAATGGGACCTAGTAAGAAGCTAGGCGCCGGAGGAGACTTATTGGACCAGAGGTAGGAGTTGGGGTGGAATGGGGCTAACCACAATTTCTCAATCTCCATCCACTTGGAGAATGCCCACAGGGTGGACCAGGCCGGAATGCGTCGCAGGTGGGTCGCCCAGTAATACTTAGTTACATCTGGCACCGACAAGCCTCCCCTAGATTTATGGGATAGCAGGACTGACTTGGAAATCCTGTGTCTTTTCCTAGCCCATATGAAATGTAGGATCAATGCCTGCAGAGACCGCAGAGCGCTCAGCGGGACCGAGACTGGTAATGTCTCAAAAACATAGAGCAATTTGGGCAGGATGGTCATTTTGACCGTTGCTATCCTGCCAAACAGGGACAAAGGGAGGGTGTTCCATTTATCTAGCAAGGCCCTTATCTCCCGAAAGAGTCCCGGGAAATTCTGTCCGTAGAGGGAGTTGTAAGAGGGGGTTAGCAGTATCCCAAGATATTTGATAGCGTCCGTTTTCCAATTGTATTTGAAGGTGGATTTAAGGTTATCTAATGAGGCTTGCGGTAGATTAAGTGGTAAAGCCTCCGTCTTGGAGGTGTTGACTTTGTAGCCAGATAGGCGTCCATATTGCTCTAATCGGGCTTGCAGATTTGGCAAAGAAATGAGGGGCTGGGTTATGGTGAGCAGAATATCATCCGCAAACAGTGCTAATTTGAATTCCTTATCTCTAAGTGCGATGCCATGGATATTGGGATCTTGCCGGATGATGGAGGCCAAGGGTTCTATGCAGAGTATGAACAGAAGGGGGGACAGTGGGCAACCCTGTCTCGTACCATTGGAAACACCTGGAAGCACAACCCAGTAAACCCCTGGTCCAACATAGGGGAAAAATATAACTGTAAAGGATATATATCCGGATAGGCAGACGGCTTTAATCGTGAGAGTCCCATGAGGAGGCTCTGTTTTGCGGCCTTCGCCTCTTTTGCTGCGACTGTTCACCATCTTGCCGCTGGAGCATCGATGGAGGAAGGAGGTCTCAGTTATCCAGCTTCAGCGTCGGGATGCCCCATACGTTGCAGAATTCTTGTAAGTCCGCACTTGCAGATAGTGTTGTGGTAACTCCATCCTTAGTGGCTGACAATGCGAAAGGAAAGTTCCAGCGGTAGGAAATGTCGTGCTCACGTAGTGTATTCAACAGCGGTCGCATGATCCTCCTCTTCTGGAGGGTAATTCCGGATAAGTCCTGGTAGAGTTGCACCCCCTCACCATTAAAAGTAAAGTCCCTCTTTCTCCTCGCCGAGGACATGATGCGTTCTTTTAGCTCAAAGTCATGGACACAACAGATGATGTCTCTTGGGTTTGCCCCTGCCGATTTAGGCCGCAGTGCTCTATGAGCTCTATCGAGCTTAACCTGCGTCTCCGGTTCCTCCAGCAGTGCAGCAAATAACGCTTGAATTGTAGAGCGGACATCTTCTTTTCCCTCCACCTCAGGGATGCCCCTCACCCGAATATTGTTACGTCTGCCCCTATTATCCAGGTCTTCTAGGTGTCTAGCCATGTGTAGCATGGAGGACTGGGTGTGCAAAACATGCTGTGTATGGGAGACTTGACGTCTGGTATCTTCCTGCTCAGCTTCCAGATTGTCAATTTTCTGTGTCATGGACTGGATATCTCGTCGCATCTCTGAGATTTCGGCTTTAATGGTTCCCTTGACATCAGCAATTAAGAACTTAAAGTCCTCTTTAGTAGGTAAATTCTGCAAGTGGGTATGCCAATACAAATCAGAGGCTAATGGTCTCCCATCCGCAGTGGAAGCCGTGCATTGTTGCTCGGGTGAGGACTCCCATTCGGGGGAGGGTGCCGCATAGCGTGCAAGAGCGGGGGTAGCGCCAATATCATCCTCAGAGAACTGCTTCAGCGGGACATACTGAACCCCGGGTACAAACACCCCTGGCTGTGATAGGTTAGGGGATTTGGGCTGTAGTCTCGGTGCCCGAGGATCTCCCTGTCCTGGGACCATAGGGGGCATATCATTGCCAGTGGGTGGGGGGTGGGTGATTTTGGGGCCTGCTCACCTCCTTCTTGCTGATGAGGGGATCCCTGAAGTGGCTTCTGCACGGGGGTGTCCTTCGGTGGGCGCTTCTGCGCTGAGCAGGAGGCCTGCTGCGGAGTTGCTGGCTGAGCGCCAAGATGGCGTCCGGAAGCCGCCTGTGGTGTGGAAGCCTCTGCAGGGCGCCGGCATCCTACCTCTGCGTTCGGGACCCAGAGGTGCTGCGGGAGTGGAGCGAAGAAACCTGGTGAGTGGCGTGTCACCTCTCGGAGCTGCCACTTGCGATCCGGGGGTCTTCGCTCCCCTTCTAAGGGCCTTTTTTGCTTTTGGGGCCAGGGTAGCTCCCCTCCTACAAGGCTTAAAGAGCACTGGGGTGTCGGAGCTCTCCTAGTGCGCAGCCATTATCCACGAGGTCCAGCCACGCCCCCTCACCACTTGTCTTTTAAAAGTAGTTCAAACTTAATTTACTGCACATAAAAGATGATACAGATGTATGTTAAAAATACCAAAGAAATATTGAAAAATGAAGCAAATTGTCAACAATATGATAAATCTAATAAAAAGCTATCTATTTCCCACATTGATGTAACACTTGCAGCTGTGAAAGTAATGGATCTAGTGTACCAAAAAGATGAAAAAACTTAATTTACTGATGTCCATAGAATAGTTACCAACCTCAGCAACACCATCATATACAAAGATCCACAATACACAAGCAGCGTGGCCTTTGGACAACCTGGCGGATTCGGAAAAAAACGCGGAATTTAAACAAACTAAATGTGTCGCAAGATCAAACACTTACATGCACCGAGAAGAAGCAGGTGAAGTCCGGCGGACCTCGGCGCAGTAGCGACACCTACTGGATATCAGACAACGCTCGCGGGATCGTGACAGGAACCGGCAAGTAAATGAGCTCCAATGTCTTATGAAGAGTAATATGAACCACAAGCAGATTCCACACTGATCACCATCCAACCTAAGGATGACCTTGATTCGAACAACCATAAAAGTTAAACAGGTACGGTCACAGTTGTATGGTGAATGCTGCCTGTATTTCTAAAGACAATGGGGGGAAATTATTAGGACTAGCATTTTATATGCTGCTATTAGCATAATTTATGATGAGGTGCATGATAGACAATCACAAAAGACGGTCCCTACCTATATCAACACAAAACAGAGGTCAGTTATTTGAGTCACAACAGAGATAGGTAACAAGGCACAAAATTAAAGATGCAGACAATAGTCAAAGAACGAGAGCCCAAAATAGGAAACCAGAAGTAAAGAAATAGCAATGGTAGAATGAACAAAAGATCTAGCAAAGAAGGATTTAACCAGCAATGAGTATAGCACAGACAGAATAATTATGAGAGCAGTAACTATGTTCCAACGGGAAGGAGCAAACTATGAGAGTCAGAGCATAGTAACCCCTGCCAGTCCAGAACAAAGCTTGCAGAAAGCAAGTGACAGATTCTTTTAAGATCCAGGTCACTAGAGCACTGTTCAGCCTGCTGAGCCAGACAGAAATTCTTCTTCTGCTTAATCTGAAGAACTGAGAAAGATTATGAAAGAGATGTAATAGTAATAATCAATGTTTAATTTATCAAAGAAATAAACATGAAAACGTTTTGTTTTTACGATTTTTGATTTTCAAAATTGTTTTATTAAATACCTGAGGGCCGTACATAAAATTAATAAGCATTTTCGAATAGTTATTTGTTAAATTATTTCTTAGATTAAATATCTTCTACAAATTATACTCGAGTATAAGCCTAGTTTTTCAGTATAAACAATGTGCTGAAAACCCAAATTTGGCTTAAACTCACCTTTCTGGCTTCCCCCGCTGCTGGCTATATACTGGGGCAGGGGGCTGGCTATATACTGGGGGATATGGGCTGGCTGGCTATATACTGGGGGATATGGGCTGGCAGGCTATATACTGGGGGCAGGTGCTGGCTATACACAATGGTGCAGGGTCCAGCAGGCTATATACTGGGGAGGCTGTGACCAATGCATTTCCCACCCTCGGCTTATACTCGAGTAAATAGGTTTTCCCAGGTTTTTGTGGTAAAATTAGGGGCCTCGGCTTATACTTGGGTCAACTTATACTCGAGTATATATGGTATACTGATTCTTTACTTTTGACCACATGGGAAAATATGTACAGTAGTTGTTTTGAAAAAAAAAACATTATTAATTTATAAAATTGAAAATATGGTATATGATGTGTAATAGATGGCAAATTAGTGTTTGTATTGACGATCATAGTGATCTCTGCATGAATGAGCAATGATATATCACATTAACTAAAGATAACTTAATCTCTTTGTTCCTCAAAGCATAAATGAATGGGTTCAGGAATGGAACCCCAACTGTGTATATAAGGGCCAAGTATTTATCATATTGACTGGTTTGAGGTCTAATATAAAGAATTATGACAGTGCCATAAAACAGACTTGTAACTATAAGATGTGAGGAGCATGTAGAAAAAGCTTTAGATTTGCCTTCCCCACATCGTATTTTCATGACTGCGCTCACAATATGGATGTAAAAAGCCATAATGAAGATAAAAGGGACAACACATCCGAAAGCGGCAATAATACTTGTGGTAAGTTGACTGCTGGATGGGTTGGAACAGGACAAATCTTGCAGTGGAGCCAAATCACAGAAGAAATGGTTGATGACATTTGGGCCACAATAGTCTAAGCCAGCCATAAACAAAGTGGGAATTAGACCCATACCAAATCCAAAGAACCATGGAATGATGGCCAACAGAAGACAAAGTTCATGAGTCATAATGCTTCCATAGCGTAGTGGGAAATTGATGGCCAAATCTCGATCAAAGGCCATTATGGCAAGAAGACAACATTCAGCTGCCCCAAGAGAACTGTATGTGAACAATTGTAGAAAACACCCAATGTAGGAAATATACTTCTTAACTACAATTAGGTTTACCAAAAGTTTTGGAATGGTGACCGACACGAATGAGATTTCTAAAGTAGAAAACATGCTAATAAAGTAATACATTGGTGACTGTAAGGAGGATGTTGTCCCAACTAGGATTGTGGTCAGAAGATTCCCAAAGACACACACAAGGTACATGTATGAAATCATAATGAAACAGAGGATCTGGAATTCTTTGAGGTTAGAAAATGACAGGAGAATAAATTCTTTTACCGAGGTCTTATTAACCTCTTCCATCTCATGAAGAGTTTTTGATCCATGAAGAACCTACTGGGGACTTCTCAGAATGATGATGGATCATGGGTAAGAATATGGGTAAGAACATGGTGAATAAAACACAAGGTATAGAAGTCACATATCAGGGAGGACATTATTCATATAAGCACAGTAAATCTAAAAATGTTATGCTCCAAAATCAATAAGTGAGGGGACCGATCTATCAAGGTCAACCTTTCATTATAGTTGGATTTTTTTTTTCATTTCTATTTTATCTGGACATCAAGGTCACTGATAAAATATTTAAATGGAACATTTTCATATAGTTCAGTAACTAAAAATAAAAAAAACATAAAAAACATGATTAGTAAAATCTTACAAAAAAGTGTGAACCCGGACATAGGTAGTATGCAGGGTTCGCTGCTAGCAATTGAAAATAAATCAGCTTTTATGGACAAGCTGAGAAAAAAATCCACCCCTCTCTATGTTTCTGCATATGTAATTTGAAAGATCAGAAGAATCCACAATAGAAATGTATGTAAGGAAACGTAATTTCATATAGAAACAGTAATTGTAAGTATGAGATGCTTTAGTAGGAAGTGGCACAATAGTTATAGTACAAAGATAGACACATGGATAGGTTTATATATAGATATGAGATATACGGATAAATAGATATATGGATGGACCACACTGAGCACAATACATCAGTATCTGTCATAGGCTGAGAGGCTTGTGATATCCCCATCCCTCACCCCTTCACTTCACATCTGTTGGCAGGATTTTTCATTGCAATCTAAGTTAAAACCAGACATAACCTTTTCTTATGCATCTGTTATTTAAAGTGGAAATCTGGGCGGCTGCTGGATATAGATTTTTTTATTTAATAGTGACGAAAGCATCTTTAAATTGAAAAGATATATACCGTATATATGAGATAGATACATAGATAAAATATGAAAGTCCCATAACAGGTGACAATTTGCTTTAAAAAGCCTCAAAGAGCCTATAGAAACATAGCTAGGAGTTGTGAACTGCTGTATCGCGGTTTTAACACTTTTTAAAGTTTATAGCAGAAGCTGCTTCGGCGCTGCGTGCGACCGCGCTCGCGCAACGTCTCTGGTATTTCCTATGTAGGCGCGCGCACGATCGTGCGCACGCAGCGCCGAAACAGCTTCTGCTATAAAGAGGTGCTCGGTACTTACAGCTTACACCTACCATTTGAAATGGTAGGTTTCCTTTAACCTAACTTGTGTCTGGTCCTGTCATTAACCTCTACACTCTCAACAACGGATTTATCCATCACTGAGCTGATGAAGATTCAGCTCGTCATCGGAGATTGGCCAGCTTCAGTATACATGGGATGTCATCTGTACCTAACAGTGAGCCCACATCGTGGGTGTTTAACCTGTTAAATGATGCGGTCAGCACGACACCACCACATTTAATTGTCCTTCAGGGGATCTCTCCCCCATGCTTCCCCCCGTGCCGTCTTCGGGGGGTGCTTATCAATGCTGTGGCAGCCCTAATTTCCATTCATAACCCCAGACCTGTCCACAGGCAGTTCCTGTAAGATCCCATCTGTGACAGGATCTTACAGTCACAGTGTCGGCTTATGAGTGTGCAAAGGCTGACACAGCTAAAGCCATTCAATACATCAGTATTGAAGATGTCAAATTTCTCAAAGAAAATGGCACATTTTATATTTTTTAACGCTAAACCTATCCACTAAATTTTGCAACTAACATGAAGTACAATGTGTCATGAAGAAACAATCCCCAAATCCTTTTTTAAGTGTTCAAAATAACCATATAAGGCAACACTTCCCAGATTACAATAAAAAGAGTCTGAGCCTTAATGTAAAAACTGGCTACGTCTTGAAGGGGTAAAAGCTAAACTCTAATTTGTTGCCATTGGCAACTATAACTGTTCTGCTCTCAGACACTTCTGATAAATCTCCCCCATAGAGTGTACTAGAATCCAGAGCAGCACTACCAAATATTGAAGGGTGCCCACCATTAGAGTATGGCAAAAACTCCTTGTTACATCTTAGATAGATAGATAGATAGATAGATAGATAGATAGATAGATGATAGATAGATAGATAGATAGATAGATAGATAGATAGATAGATGGATATGAGATAGATATGAGATAGATAGATAGATAGATAGATAGATAGATAGATAGATAGATAGATAGATTAATAATTACTGTGTTTAATGTGTTTAATCGGGTAACATACCAGCTTTTTGAAGTTTTCAGAAGATAAAGCTTCATTTTCCTCTTGATCAATAATAGCTACATAGGATGTATGGAAGAATATATAGATTTTCTGTATTGCACATGCGGTATCACCTGCGGACTCAAGGGATTGGAAGTTTTCTTGGCACACGCTACAGAAACAAGTGTTCAACTTTTCTTTAACTCTTTTCTTTAACTTTGCCAATGCTATATGATCAGCTTTGTTTCAATGTGATCTCATGAAGTCTTTATTATCATAAATTCTTAATTTCTATAGAACAAAGAACATAATGCAGTGATATAGGGTATTGTTAGTGTGATATAGGATCACTTGAAAGCCTTTACTGGAGTCTTTCATACACCATGTTTTGTGTCACTGGCGCAAGCGTGCTCCTCTGTCTGCCCCTATAAGCCAGCAGTGTCACTCACCTTCTCACAATCCAACGGTGGCTCCTGTGGTCCAGCGCTTATCCCCACTTCCTGAGAGATTTAAAGGCCCTCTTCAGTATCCACCAAGCCACTGGTGGGTCTCCCTGCTTCATACATGGACTTTGTTGATGTCTTTTTCGGAGAAGCAAGTGGAGACTCTGCCACCATATCAGCCCTATGACTGCCCAATAGTCTTGATGCCGGGCACGGGGTCGAGTCTATCCCCTATCTGTACCTGAAACCGCAGCCATGTTGGCTTATGTGAAGGAGAACCTGTAGAAAGGCTTAATAAGCAAGTATTCTTCTCCTGCGGGTGCTGGATTCTTCTTTGTGGCCAAGAATGATGGCTCCCTCCGTTCATGTATCACTTACCATGGTCTCAATAAAGTAACGGTGAAAAAACGCTATCCACTGCCTCTGAACTTTTTTATCATCTACGTGTTGTCAAGGTTTTCACCAGGCTGGATCTTGGGGTGGGCGATGAATGTAAGATAATCGAGATGGACACTTTTAGTACCTTGTTATGCCTTTTGGACTCTGTAATGTGCCAGCACTGTTCCAGGACTTTTTCAACAACATTTTCAAGGACTTACTGTTTATCTGTGTTGTGGTCTATCTTGATGATATTCTTGTGTTCTCTATGGACTTTGAGTCCCACTGACCCCCGTACGGCAAGCTCTCAGGTGCCTAAGGGCCAATTGCCTATATCCCAAGCTCAAGAAGTGCCAATTCCATTAGAAGAGTCTTCCATTCCTAGGATAAATTATCTCTGACAAGGGACTACAGATGGATCCTGCCAAGTTGTCTGCAGTACTTTGTGCTATTCAGAGATTCCCGCGCTTCGCTTATTGTTCCTGGCAGTTCATGCCACATTTTTCTTCCCTCATATCTCCCATTGTAACACTGACCAAGAAGAACGCCAATCCTAAACTCTGGCCCCCGGTGTCTGAAAAAGCTTAATCTGAAGTCTGCCTTTGCTTCTGCTTCCATTGTCACCCGGCCTGATACTGAGAAACCATTCCTACTAGAGGTTGACGCCTCATCCATTGATGCTGGAGGCGTTCTCACCCAGAAAGGGTCCAAAGGTGGAACCCTCACCTGCGACTTCTTCTCTAATAATTTCTCAGCTGCCAAGAGGAATTATTCCATAGGTGATTGGGACTTCTGGCCATAAAGCTAGCATTGGGGGAATGGCATTATCCTCTGGAAGGAGCTTGTCATCCAGTCTGTATCTACACTGACCACAAGAATCTCCTGTATTTCCAGACTACTCAGCATCTTAATCCTCGACAGGCTAGCTAGTCCCTCTTCTTTTGTCGTTTCAACTTCTTGATTCACTTTGGTCTACCCAAGAAGAACATCAAGGCTAATGCCCTCTTTCATGCCTCTAATGTTGTTGGGAAAGAACCAGCTCCTCGACATATTGTACCTCTGGAACAACTAGTTGTTCCCGCTCCTGTGGACCTACAGCAACTTCCTTCTGGCAAGACCTATGTCTCACCAGTTCATCGGAAGAAGATACTAAATTGGGGACATTGCTCTTGGCTTGGCAGCCTGGGGTGCAGAGATCTGTCACTCTCATTTCTCTTTACTACTGGTGGCCAAATCTGGTCAAGGACGTCCAAGATTTTTTGAGTTCCTGCGCTTCCTATGCCCATAACAAGTCATCACATCTCAGGCTAGCAGGTCTGCACTTGCCATTGCCGATACCCAGTTGCCCATGGACTCACATAGCCATGGACTTTATTACGGACCTCCCATATACTTCCGGTAATACACTCATCTGGGTGGTAATGGATTAATTCTCCAAGATGTCCCACTTTGTTCCTCTGCCAGGTCCTCCAGACCTTGCCAGCATGCTCTTCCTCCACATCTTCATGGTTCATGGATTTCCTCAGCACATCGACTCAGACATGGGGTTCAGTTTGTTTCCAAGTTCTGGTGATCCCTGTGCAATCAACTTCAAGTGAAGCTGGATTTCTCCTCTGTGTACCAACCGCAGTCCAATGGACAATTGGAGAGGGTTAATCAGACTCTGGGCTGTTATCTTTGTCATTTTGTCTCTGCCAGTCGGGACGACTGGTCCACTATGTTGCTGTGGGCAGAATTCTCCTAAAACACCCTGGACTTTGAGTCTGCCTGTGCTTTTTTTTTGTTTATGGACAGCATCCAGAAATTGGTCTTCTAAACCACTACCAGTATATTGTCAAGCAGAGTAACACCTTCTAATTTTTGTTTCTCCTTGACTTTATGCAACTACTTCTAAACCACTACCAATATATTGTCAAGCAGAGTAACATATTCTAATTTTTGCCTCCTTGATTTTATACAACCAGTTTATATCAAGCTTCAAAATTGGTTTTCTGGATAATGCCACTACACTAAGTCATGATAGAAACATGATCTGGAAGGTGCTCAGCTGCTTGGAAACATACTGGTAGTGGTTTACTAGGTCATTTTTTACTGACAGCTTTCCTTTAAGAAGGGACTCCACTAACTTGCTCATTCTCAAACTGGAAGCACTCCAGAAGATTTATTTACTGACAAATGCAAAACATTTTCCATATGCACTGTAAAGATGTGTTTATGGGTGAATATGTGATGGTCCAAACCCCTTAAAGGTGTACAAGGTCAAATGTATGGATTTTGTGTAGCACTATAAGTAAGATAGAGTTGTCCACACAACCTTTCCTATGGCAAAATACTTGCCCACAGCCCTGAAGTGCTAACAATCTCTATTCAGGTGCCTCAGTGAAATAGATACCTGTCAAGAACCAAAGTTTCTGCCACCAGCTCCCCTTAGATATAAGCCTGATCCGTAATGGGATTATATCAGGCCATAAGACAACTCTGGTATATATATATATATATATATATATATATATATATATATATCTGAGACATGAATGTGGAAATTTGTGGATCAAGATAAAAGAACAATGCCGGTGAAACAGTACCAGATATGTTATGGCCTTCATCTTGCCACAGAATCACATGACATACTACATTCACACAGGCCATTGGTCAGTAGGAGGTATGTGCTGGCCAACAGATGTTTCACCTGTATTTGCTTATTTATGAGCTCAATCAATAACACATGATCTGGATTCCTCTGTCGATGAGCATTTCCTGGGAAAACCCACCTGGGATAATATCTCTTGCATTACGGCTTTCTTCTCATTCTGCTTGGAGAATAAAGCTACAGTTTATGAGTACCGTGTGGTATAGTCTATTATTTTCAATATGAATTCCTAACTGGAACTGCTGCAGTAGGGCTTTGGTACGACTAAATCCACAGACACCCTCCTGAAAAGTTCTTCAATTATGGGCAGAGTTACCAATAGAGTTTGGGGTGACTGCCTTCCTCGACCCTGGCAGGTTTCACATGGTAGGCAATAGGCAGCAAAAATGCAGGTTTAGCCTGGTCTTTTCCAAAAAGCCATTTTTTGTTTTGAATCTATGGCCATTAAATCGGGCAGCAGCGCGCCAGAGCCCGCCAGCGCCACAGAGGCCCGGACCCAGCAGAGTACAACATGCAGCCTCTCCCAGTCCTGCGGCTGAGCGTGCACCTGAGCTCCAGCTCGCTGATAAGATCCCAGCACTCGTAAAAACACTGGAAAAGCTAAAGGACCAAAAACTGCTGCTACAGAAAAAAATAGACTGTGCATATAAAATGAAAACCGCGAACCCCGAAAGACACGAGCTGCTTGACAAAAAACTGGCTTCATTGGCCAAAGAACTTGCTGACAACATCGCCAAGAGGGAGGCCGTACTGGAGCAGATGGGACCCCTCGCTGAGACATACAAGAACCAGGAGCGATTCCAGGCTCAAAAACATCATGGAGGATCATCATATCCTGTACCGGAGACCAGCGCTAATGGCGTCCAGCTGTCCTATGCAAAACCTGTACTGCAGCCAGCAACTTTCCCCTATCAGGAAGGAGATCTCTACAGGAAAGACATTGCCAGGAATCAGCAGCCACTTACAGAAGCACCACAAGTCCCAGCATCCTGCAAACTGCAGAACGATTGCAGCCATCCCGTTGATGTAAATGGTGAATCCGTGGAACCACAAGTTCCAGCACCCAGCATGCAGCAAGGACAGGAACATCTCCTTGATGGTAATGGTGCAGTGCAGGCACCACAAGTCCCAGCATACAGCATGCAACAAGGACACTTCCCTGATGTTAGTGGTGCAGACGACATCTCCTTGCAGAAGGACTGTGGACACAATCCAGGAGGTAACACTGCAGCAGCACAGCAGAGCTCCCAGGTGACCCCTGAGCAGAACAATCAGGACTCTGCTGTGGCAGTTACTGACTCTGCTGATATCTCTGTGACTGATACTGCTGATATATCTGTCTCTGATACTGCTATGTCTGTGGTTATTGCTGATTCTAATGTTGATATTTCAGTGTGTAATAATTTTCCAGTAGAAGGGGCTTCACCATCTGTCTGGGATGCTGTTGTAAAGCAGTCAGAGCAGTGTATGGAGCCTGGAGTCATAGAGGCTAATGGTGAGGAGGAGTTAGCGCAGTTCAATGCTCAGGACTTCCCCCCTTTAGTCCCTGATGTTAGTGTGGACCCTCCTAGTTCAGGTGCTCAGCAGCCTCCACAGCGCCCCCAGTCACACCGTGGTACAGGTTCTGACCAGATCTCCTCTGGTAATGCCTGGAGCCGGGGTGCACCATCCTTTACGTCCGGCTCACATTACACCGGTCAGGCGTTTAAGAGGAGGAATGTGGTAAGATTTAAGCACAGAGGGGCCAAGGAAGACCTACCTGACCGGAGATTTGTTGTGAGATCTCTGCTATGTGACCAGATGGGTTTCTCGCCAAGTGACATCCTGGCAGTGATAAACCTCCCTGATCGCCAGGGATATGATGTCAGTTTTAAGTTGATGTGCAACCTGGACCGGTTTTGGGCACATTTCTCCAGGTATAGGGATGCTGAGGGGTGGAATAAATTCAGCTTCATCCCCATCTCTAAACTTGGCCAGGTTACTGTCACCATTATCTTCTGGAATGAAGCTGTGCCCCCGCAGGATATTGTGCTCTGGCTCAGGAGGCACTGTGACCTTATGTCAGAGCTCACTAAGACCCGGGATGAAGACGGGATCTGGACAGGAGGGTGGAAGGTCCTGGTGAGGTTACGCCAGTTTCATAACATAACCCAACATCTGCCCAATTCTTTCTTCATAGGCCGTGAGAAGGGGGTATGTTTCTATCCAGGTCAGCCCCGCAGATGTTTCAAGTGTGGTAGAGTCGGTCACGTGGCCAGTAATTGCACCATGATAAAGTGCAGCCTGTGTGGGGACATCGGTCATGTGAGTGCGGACTGCCAGAACATCCTTTGTAATCTGTGTGGAGAGATGGGGCATGCCCACAGGGATTGTCCTAATGCATGGCATAACATCTGTAAGACCTTCCCTGATGAAGACCTATTGGCAGGGGCAGATGACCTGGGGGAGGAGGAGGCTTTGTTGTCAGGGTCAGCTCAAGCTGGGCCAGAACCTCAGCGGATGGAAAGTGACACCATACTAGTACTAGAGCAGCCTCAAATAAACACAACGCCGGTACCAGACCAGCCTCAGATTAAAACCATACCAGTACAAGACCATTCCCGACCACAAAGCATTGAGGGGAACAAGCAGGTTGTCCCTCAGGTTGTACCACCCTCAGTGCCCATTCCTTCTCCAGCACCAACTTCTACAGAGAGAAGGAAGAAAGATACATCCACTCGTAAGCCAGAGGGTGAGTGGACCACTGTCCAAAAATCATCCAGGATGAAGGTGGACAGAACGGCAGATGTGACAATGACTGTAAACAGGTTTAGTGTGTTGTCAGAGTCAGATGTAGAGGAAGAACTAGAGAGGGAACTTGAGAAAATGGTGGCAGAATATGAGGATGAGCCAGATCCCCCTTCCAAACGGAGACCTCAGGCAGTAGGGCCAGAATCTGAATCCGATATGGAGACAGGTGGTCAGCAGGAGGGCTCGGACTCAGACTTATGATGATGGGGTTACTCTCTCTGCTTCTTCTTATGGCTCTAATGGCGGATTTTCACCTTAAAGTCATCTCGACTAATGTAAACAGCATTAGGGCAAGGAAGAAAAGACATGCGGTGTATGAACATCTCCAATATCTGGACGCTGATGTCTTTTTCTTACAGGAGACTCATCTCAATAGTCTTAGTCTCTTACGATAAGCAGAGAGGGAATGGCGTTCAGGTCCATCCTTCTGGTCACTGTCTGTGGAGCCTTGTGCCGGGGTCTCTATACTATTTAATACACACGATGTCACCATACATAGACTTACCGAGGTATTGATGGGAAGGTGTCTGGTGCTGGAGGTTACCATCCGAGGTAGGAGGCTCCGACTTACTAATATCTATGGTCCGCAGACAGTGACTGAAAGGGTAAATCTGTTTAATGAGGTAAAACCCTATCTCTTTACATCTGTGCCCGTAATCATGACGGGTGACTTTAATGCCACCAGAGCATCTACTGATCGATCCAGTGGTAGACCTCTCACCAGGGACTCCAAGGTCTTGAATGCTATAATCTCGCAGTCAGGTTTATCGGATGTGTTTGTGCAGGGTGGTAGGAAACCCAAATTTACCTACTCCTGTGCTGGAAGAACTAGCCGGATAGACTTGGCGCTGGTGAGTCCTATGGAGGTCATAGGAGAGAGGAGCGAAAAGTGTGTTCCCTATTCAGATCACCTTGCCTTATTTTTTTGCTTAGGTACTAGTGAGCGGCCTGATATGGGAAGAGGTTTATGGAGACTTAACTCTAGTCTCTTGGAAGAAGGTTTTGTCCAGAAACATGTCCACTCTCTTATACAGGGGGAATTGGAGAGAGTGTATTTCTATAATCATACATCTGACTGGTGGGAGGACGTCAAGGAGGAGATCCGGTCCCTTTTAAAGAGATTGTCAGTGAAGAAGGGGAAGAGTAAGTACAGCCAGTATCTCAAGCTGCGGAAAGAATTGGAGTCACTCTATTCGGCGGGTGGGGATGAAAAACAAAAAATCGACCGACTGAAATCTGAAATAAAGCAGTATCACTACAGCCGCTACACGTCCCTGGTTGTGGAGCGAGACTATGGAAACTTAGTCACGCCTGATCCATATGAGAGTTGCCGGGAACGTGTGGCCAAGAAATCAATCACAGGTCTCACTGACTCCCAGGGAGTTTTACAGGAATCTCGGGAGGGTATCCTGGGGGTGGTGAGATCCTACTATGCTGAGTTATTTCGGAAGAAGGTTTTGGATAGAGGAAAAATGGCTCAATTCTTGGAGGCAACTCCAGGCCCTGACACTGATTTGGATTTTTCTCCTTTGACAGCAGGAATAACAGAGGAGGAGGTTAAAGAGGCCATTGATAAGTTACATCTGAAGAAGGCACCAGGTCCTGATGGTATTACAGCTGAATTTTATAAGAAGTTCAGAGACCTCTTAGCCCCGATCCTTGTGGATGTGTTTACTAATTGTCTAGAAAATCACCTGATGCCTCCATCCATGAGAGTGTCCTCCCTTATTCTGCTGTCCAAAGGTAAGGAGCCTAGTGACATCAAGAACTGGAGGCCGATCGCCCTCTTGAATGTCGACAGGAAAATTCTGGCAAAAATTCTATTCTCTAGATTAGTCTGTTTGTCCCCGGCACTGTTGGCAGGCTCTCAGTACGGCACAGTAAAAGGGCGGAACATCTCTGGAGCAGTCATCTCGATAAGAGAGATGTTTGAGAGATGTAAAGCTCTGAGGTGTGGGAGATATGTTGTAGGTCTGGACCAGGCTAAAGCCTTTGACAGGGTTGATCACGATTATCTATGGGCCACTTTGTCAAAGTACGGTATTCCGGGACAATTTATAGATTGGCTGAGAACTTTGTATAGAGAGGCGAAGAGCTTTCCTCTGATCAATGGTTGGCAGGGGGACACTTTTGAAGTAGAGGCAGGGGTGCGACAAGGTTGTCCCCTGAGTCCACTGCTGTATGTGTTTGCCATAGACTTGTTTCTGCGATCACTGCAGCAGTGTGATTTTCAGGGGGTGCCGGTCCCCCATTGCTTGCCTTTGAAGGTAGTCGCCTACGCGGATGATGTGACTGTGGTGATATCTGAACCTCGTGAGGTGGAGATGTTATCTGCAGCCATCAGAAGTTACTCAGAGGCCTCCGGGTCTCTGGTCAACCTTGAGAAGAGTCAGGCTTTCTGGACATTGGATACTGCTCCTGGCTTTGATCTGCCACAGTTCGTCAAGGCCTCCACCCATATTAAGATCCTTGGGGTTAAATTTGGGAGGGAAGATAATGCCTTACTAAATTGGGAGGATAAGTTGGAAACCGGAAATGCAAAGGTTCAGCGATGGAAGAACTGGAGGCTGACCTATAGAGAAAGGGTTACTCTGATGAAGACTTACCTGGTCCCTGTCTTCCTCTACGTCTCCGTCGTATTTCCTTTGCCAGAATCTTTCTCCGCTAGGCTCTTTAGCCTGTTCTTCAAACTTTTATGGGGGGAACAGGTTGAACCCAGTTAAAAGAGGGATCACCTGCTCGTAGAGGAGAGAAGGTGGACTGGATATGTTAAATCCAAGGGTTTTCTTTGACTCCGTGTTTCTGAAAGTTAATTTTGGTTGACTGGACTCAAATGATGGTCTCCTGTGGGTAAGTAGTGTCAGGGACTGGATTTTGCCTTTTGCAGAATCTTGGATGCGAGCGGCAGTCTCAAGAGGAGCCGATGGACTCCTGGCTTCCTCCCCCAGTATCTGGAGTATGGTCTCAGGTGTTTAACCCCTTAAGGACGCAGGGTTTTTCGGCTCATTTCTCGGTCTCCAACTTCAAAAATCCATAACTTTTTCATTTTTACAGACCTGTGTGAGGGCTTATTTTGTGCCTAACAAATTTTACTTTCCCGTAATGTTATTTATTTTAACATGCCGTGTACTGCGAAGCTGAAAAAAATTCCAAATGTGGAAAAATTGAAAAAAACCTGCACGTGCATCACGTTCTTGTGGGCTCAGTTTTTACGACTTTCACTCTTCGCTCCAAATAACATGCCTACTTTATTCTTTGGTTCGGTGTGATCGCGGTGATACCAAATTTATATAGGTTTTATTGTGTTTTAATACATTTTCAAAAATTAAAAGAATGTGTACAAAAAAGAAAAAAAAATTTTTGCCATCTTCTGACGCTAATAACTTTTTCATACTTTGGCGCACGGAGATGTGTGAGGGGTCATTTTTTGCGAAATGAGGCGACGTTTTCATTGCTACCATTTTGAGGTCTGTGCGACATTTTGATCATTTTTTATTTCATTTTTTATGTTATGTAAAAAGGTGTAAAAGTCGCATTTCGGACATTTGGGCGCCATTTCCCGCCTCGGAGGTCACCGCCGCCCATAACCATTATTATATTTTGATAGATAGGGCATTTTGGGATGCGGTGATACCTAATATGTTTGTGATTTTTACTGTTTATGATGTTTTATATCCGTTTAGGGGAAAGGGGGGTGATTTGAACTTTTAATATTTTATAAATTTTTTTTATTTTTTAAACTTTTTTTTTTCTTTTTTTTTTCCACTATTTTTTAGACCATCTAGGGTACATTAACCCTAGATGTTCAGATCGCTCCTACCATATACTGCAATACTACAGTATTGCAATATATGGAATTTTTGCACACTATACATTACAATGAGCCACAGGCTCATTGTAATGGATATGCAGAAGCCATGTATCTTAGGGTCAAACAAAGACCCGAGTCTACCATGGCAACCGATCGCCGCCCCCGGATGACGTTCGGGGGCGCAGCGATCGTAACAAAGATGGCGTCCTTTAAATGCCGCCGGCGACTTTGCCTGCGGCAACGGAGGGGTTAATAGCCGTGATCGGTGCAAGCACCGTCCGCGGTTATTAGCGGTGGGGGTTTTCTGCAATATGCAAAAACCCCCACCTTTGTAAGAAGAGGACTCAGCCCGTGAGCCCTCTTCATAAATCCCTTATTCCTCTGCGATGTAGAGCTACAGCGCAGAGCGTTAAGGGGTTAAGGAAATGGGGTATAGACAAGTCTTTTATTGAAAGTAAGACCAGAAAAGATCTGTACTCCAGAGTCTGTAGGACCTTCTACTCTCTACAGCTGGCACTTCCAGACTGTCCAAACACCACCTTAAAGGACAGTCTGAGGTTTCTGAATGGTCGGAGGCTGCCCCATAAGTTTCGTGACATTGCCTGGCTGTCATTACAGGGGAAACTGTTTGTCAGGGGGAATCTTAAGTTCCTCAGTATGGTAGATCGCATGTGTCCCCTCGGGTGTCAGACAGAGGAAACTATGGACCATTTTATCTCTCAGTGCTGGGGTGGAAGGAAGATCTGGCATGACATAACCACCAAGATAAGACTAACATCACTACAGTCCCTCAGGTACCCCGAGATCCTCTATGACGTGACACCTACTGTAAGTAACATCAACCAGGAGACCATGTACATAGTAATCCAGGTCATCAAATATTATCACTGGCACATGAGAGTGTCCATCCATAGTGAGCTATTCCATCATGATAAAGCCATAAGCCTCATAATGTCAGAACTCAGGTGGATCCGGTCATTAGAGGTCAGGAAAAAGGGAGAGAATATAAGTCTCTTGAGGAACATCCATCTGGAGTAAAATATGTCCAATTATATAATGTGGATGCATTTGTTTTTTTTCTGTTTTTCTTTGTTTCCCTTTCAGCCAAAATGGACTCAAGTTATATTTAATATAAATTTTATTATGAACATGTATGATTTATAATGAATGATCTATGATTTATTTTGATGGAAAAAGTATTTCTGTATTTATATTTGTTTTTTACTAATAAAAATTGTCCCCTATATACAAGAATATAACTGCTCCCTATGTACTAAAATATAACTACTATAATACTGCCCTCTATATACAAGAATATAACTACTATAATACTGCTCCCTATGTACTAGAATATAACTACTATAATACTGCCCTTATGTACAAGAATATAACTACTATAATATTGCCCCCTATGTACAGGAATATAACTACTATAATACTGCCTCCAATGTACAAGACTATAACTACTATAATACTGCCCCCTATGTACAGGAATATAACTACTATAATACTGCCCCCTATGTACAGGAATATAACTACTATAACACTGCCCCCTATGTACAAGAATATAACTATAATACTGCCTCCTAAGGGTGAGGACGTGTGTGAGCAGAGCTTCTTTTTTTTATATAATTGTATTTTTATTGAAGTTTTTCCAAACAATGGCATAAGAATAGGCGAAACAAAATTTTTTTTTTTTCAGTATAAACAATGTAAACGTACAGATACATGTCATATCAGGTCCGAAAACCATGCCCATATCCATCACTTACTCTGGCTAGGAGGTACTCCTCCAATCAATACAATGGATATACAGCAATTTTCATGTGCAAAACCATGCAATATAGGATATGGGCGATTATTGAAGCCTAAATATAAACAGGCATGTATCCCATAGGACTAGCAGAGTAAATGATCTCATTTCCCATGCCTGTATTTAGGCACGCCGCTTTGGGTGCTAGTACCTTCACAGTAAAAACCCAGATACATTAATAAAAAAGAAAAAAACCAGTAATAGACACACAAGGATAACATTCATACTCACAATGACGACCAACAACATTCGGGGGAATCAATGAAGTGGGTAACTACGTCACTCCTCCCTTCGCCCTAACTCCTCAGCCCAGAAGCGATCCCATTGATCCCAAACTTTATCAAATGCCAAAGTGCGGTCAATCAGAGAGGCGGTCAGGGATTCCATCGTGCGCAATCCTCTTATTCTAGAGAGGAGGTCTAAACGGGAGGAAGGAGCCTGCCTTTTCCAGAATTGCGAAATCAAACACCTCGCTGCGGTGAGTATGTGCAGACACATCTTGGTAGTTGCCTTTGCCAAAGGCTGGGGGGAGACGTTAAGTAGGTAAAAGAGGGGGGAGAGTGGGATGTCCACCGCTGTAACTGCTTGGATAAGGGTCCTCACCTCTTGCCAAAAGGGCTGAATCAATGGGCAGCACCAGAAGATATGCTGGAGGGTCCCACCAACAAGGCCACAACGCCAACAAGTATCAGGTGTATCCGGGAATAGTTTGTGGAGCAAGGAGGGTGTATGATACCACTGCAACATCAATTTATACTGGTTTTCCCTATATGTAGCGCAGCGAGAAGTCTCTGCGGCCCTCCGCCAAATCAGCTGCCATGTCTCTTGTGTTATTGTCTCTCCCACTATGCTCTCCCACTTGGCCATATATGGGTGTGTGACCGGATCTTCCGGATCTGGGTGTAATAACACCATGTAGATATCTGATATAAGGCCAGCAGTGTGAGTAGCATTTTTGAAAATGTGTTCAAATACCGTGGGTATCGACACCGTCTCAGTGCTCTCTATGGATTGCAACAGGTGTCTAATTCGCATGTAGTAGAGGTTAGCAGAGGGCGGAAGATGGAACTTATCCCGCAAGATGTCAAAAGGTAAAATCTTCCTATCTCGATAGTCTACAACGTCCGCAAACCTAAATAGTCCCTTCTCATGCCAGGGCTTGGAGTCCTGCCCGACTCCCACATACTGCAAGGATGGAGTGTGTATAAAGGACTGCATTGGAGAACACTGTGACACCAAGGGAAATCTGCTTATGCAAGCTCTCCAGATTTTAATCGTAAAAGCAATGGGACCTAGTAAGGAGCTAGGCCCCGGAGGAGACTTATTGGACCAGAGGTAGGAGTTGGGGTGGAATGGGGCTAACCACAATTTCTCAATCTCCATCCACTTGGAGAATGCCCACAGGGAGGACCAGGCCGGAATGCGTCGCAGGTGGGTCGCCCAGTAATACTTAGTTACATCTGGCACCGACAAGCCTCCCCTAGATTTATGGGATAGCAGGACTGACTTGGAAATCCTGTGTCTTTTCCTAGCCCATATGAAATGTAGGATCAATGCCTGCAGAGGCCGCAGAGCGCTCAGCAGGACCGAGACTGGTAATGTCTCAAAAACATAGAGCAATTTGGGCAGGATGGTCATTTTGACCGCTGCTATCCTGCCAAACAGGGACAAAGGGAGGGTGTTCCATTTATCTAGCAAGGCCCTTATCTCCCGAAAGAGTCCCGGGAAATTCTGTCCGTAGAGGGAGTTGTAAGAGGGGGTTAGCAGTATCCCAAGATATTTGATAGCGTCCATTTTCCAATTGTATTTGAAGGTGGATTTAAGGTTATCTAATGAGGCTTGCGGTAGATTAAGTGGTAAAGCCTCCGTCTTGGAGGTGTTGACTTTGCAGCCAGATAGGCGTCCATATTGCTCTAATCAGGCTTGCAGATTTGGCAAAGAAATGAGGGGCTGGGTTATGGTGAGCAGAATATCATCCGCAAACAGTGCTAATTTGAATTCCTTATCTCTAAGTGCGATGCCATGGAAATTGGGATCTTGCCGGATGATGGAGGCCAAGGGTTCTATGCAAAGTATGAACAGAAGGGGGGACAGTGGGCAACCCTGTCTCGTACCATTCCGTATCTGCAGAGGCGGGGAAGAAGCGTGTGGGAGCTTGATTTGAGCCGTGGGATTTTAGTACAGTCCTTTCAGCGCCTGAAGGAAGGGTCCCTTTAGACCAATATGTTCTAAGACCTGGAACATAAAAGGCCAACTAAGGCGGTCAAACGCTTTCTCAGCGTCTAGGCTTAGAACCAGTGCCTGGTCGTCCCGTTTGTTAACCAGGTCAATAAGGTCAATCGTCCTCCTAGTATTGTCGCCCCCCTGCCGACAAGGTACAAACCCAACCTGGTCCTTATGGATTAGTTGAGGAATCCATTGAATCAGTCGATTAGCCAATAGTTTCGTGAATATTTTCAGATCCGTATTTAAAAGTGCTATTGGTCTATAATTGGCACAATCTGTAGCGTCTTTACCCGGCTTAGGGATAAGAGTGATGTATGAGTGCGTAAGGGTCTCAGGTAAAGGTTCTCCCTTAAGGAAGGCATTAAACACCTTCGTCATTCGGGGCAGTAACACTTCGGAGAAGACTTGGTAATACAAATATGTGAGTCTATCAGGACCCGGAGATTTCCCGGTAGGCATTCCTTTTATAACCTCTGCAATCTCATCGGATGTTAATTCCGAGTTGAGGACCTCTACGGCCCCCTGGGGCAACCCTGGGAGGGAGCATGATTCCAAAAAATTAACCAGAGCTGTTTTCCTAGGGCCCTCTTCCTGGGGCAGGGTGTCTGGCAGAGAGTACAGTTTGGCGTAAAAGTCATAAAAGCGAGACGCTATTGCCCTTGGGTCGTGGAGTAGACCCCCCTTAGAGTCCCGAATGACATGCGGGACTTGGTGATCCCTTTTATCCCTCAATTGCTTCGCTAAAAGGGAGTGTGGCTTATTGGCCTGCTCATAGTATCTTTGTTTGGTAAACACTAGTCATTTTTCCACCGCTTGGGTTTGGATTTCCCGAAGCTGCTCCCTCGTCTCCGTCAACTGTCGTAAGCGACTCCAAGTGGGTTTAGCTAGTAGTGCTGCCTCTTGTTTACCTATCTCCTTTCGCAACTCCCTTTCCAAATGCAATCTATTCCGTTTGAGTCTGGCCCCTTGCTCAATACAGTGTCCCCTGAAAACTGCTTTGTGGGCTTCCCAAATCATAGGAACGGATGGTATGGAGTCCTCATTAAATTGGAAATATTCCTTCAAGGCTGCGGTGAGCTCTTCTCTAATTAGGGTTTTTTTGAGAAGGGACTCATTCAGGCGCCAGTGGCAGGCCTTTACTGTGCAGTCCTCCCTTAGCGTCAAATAGACCGGTGCATGATCCGACCACGAAATATCCCCCACCTCTGCAGATCTCAATAGTAGTCAATACGGGTGTGCGTGCCATGTGGGGGAGAATAAAAGGTAAAGGAGCGGTCACCCGGGTTGCCCACCCTCCACAAGTCATACAGGGCAAATCGTCGAATAACCCTTCGAAAGGCCATTGAAATAGTGTTCTGGGATCTTGTTGGGGGCGCGGGGTTGATTGCTAAGCGGTCCATCGTTTCCGAGAAGATGACATTAAAGTCCCCTCCTAACAGTAACGGTGCTGGTGGGAGCTTAGCCAGTTTGTTCAAAATTTTGGTGACAAATGGAACCTGCGACGTATTTCAGCTCTACTCCTTTTCAACTTATTGAGCGTGAGGCGGCGCTTACGAGCTGAGTTGAGCCACTTTACATTTAGTGTCAGGAGCTGAACCATGATGCATTAACCAGTGGATATGTGAGGGTGTAGCGTGTATTACGCACCTGCGTGGGCTTCGTTTAGGAACGACCTCTGACGGGGAGAGGCTGTTCGCCTTTTTCACAATGCTGCAGCTGTGTGAGGAGAGGGACCTTCTGTTGTATGTTCCACCCTAAATCTGCGGGGGGTACAAGAAAATGTGACAAAAACCCAACAGACACAAGACAGGACAAACACTCAATCAGAAACGACGGGGAGGGAGGAACAAATAAAATAGAAATAACCTACACAGTTAAGGGGGGAAGGGGGATAAAAAAAAAAAAAATAATAATAACAATTCTGTAACCAGAGAGAGGTAACCTTCCTAACTCTGGTGTGGGTCTGTTCAGCCGGTCTACCCCTAAACTCGGGGTTTACAGTCGGCTGACTCAGAGCCTCCCACCACCCAAAGAAAAAAAAAACTGTAGGGTGAGGTCTGAGCGGGACCCACTCACGGAGGGTAGTGTGGCAATGGAGTCCTCTATAGGACTATGTAATACAAGTCTAAACAACTTGGGAGAAATAAACAAAAAATCACAATAGAACGTCACACTGGGAGAAGTACCCCAGTGCATTAGCGCATGTAAGTAGCTAACAATCTAGGAGGGGATGCGCCCTGGAAGCATAACCCAGTAAACCCCTGGCCCAACATAGGGGAAAAATATAACTGTAAAGGATATATATCCGGATAGGCAGACGGCTTTAATCATGAGAGTCCCGTGAGGAGGCTCTGTTTCGCGGCCTTCACCTCTTTTGCTGCGACTGTTCACCCTCTTGCCGCTGGAGCATCGATGGAGGAAGGAGGTCCCAGTTATCCATCTTCGGCGTCGGGATGCCCCAAACGTTGCAGAATTCTTGTAAGTCCGCACTTGCAGATAGTGTTGTGGTAACTCCATCCTTAGTGGCAATGCGAAAGGAAAGTTCCAGCGGTAGGAAATGTTGTGCTCATGTAGTGTATTCAACAGCGGTCGCATGATCCTCCTCTTCTGGAGGGTAATTCCGGATAAGTCCTGGTAGAGTTGCACCCCCTCACCATTAAAAGTAAAGTCCCTCTTTCTCCTCGCCGAGGACATGATGCGTTCTTTTAGCTCAAAGTCATGGACACAATAGATGATGTCTCTCGGGTTTGCCCCTGCAGATTTAGGCCGCAGTGCTATATGAGCTCTATGGAGCTTAACCTGCGTCTCCGGTTCCTCCAGCAGTGCAGCAAATAACGCTTGAAGGGTAGAGCGGACATCTTATTTTCCCTCCACCTCAGGGATGCCCCTCACCCGAATATTGTTACGTCTGCCCCTATTATCCAGGTCTTCTAGGTGTCTAGCCATGTCCTGTAGCATGGAGGACTGGGTGTGCAAAACATGCTGTGTATGGGAGACTTGACGTCTGGTATCTTCCTGCTCAGCTTCCAGATTGTCAATTTTCTGTGTCATGGACTGGATATCTCGTCGCATCTCTGAAATTTCGGCTTTAATGGTTCCCTTGACATCAGCAATTAAGAACTTAAAGTCCTCTTTAGTAGGTAAATTCTGCAAGTGGGTATGCCAATACAAATCAGAGGCTAATGGTCTCCCATCCGCAGTGGAAGCCGTGCATTGTTGCTCGGGTGAGGACTCCCATTCGGGGGAGGGTGCCGCATAGCGTGCAAGAGCGGGGGTAGCGCCAATATCATCCTCAGAGAACTGCGTCAGCGGGACATACTGAACCCCGGGTACAAACACCCCTGGCTTTGATAGGTTAGGGGATTTGGGCTGTAGTCTCGGTGCCCGAGGATCTCCCTGTCCTGGGACCATAGGGGGCATATCATTTCCAATGGGTGGGGGGTGGGTGATTTTGGGGGCCTGCTCACCTCCTCCTTGCTGATGAGGGGATCCCTGAAGTGGCTTCTGCACGGGGGTGTCCTTCGGTGGGCGCTTCTGCGCTGAGGAGGAGGCCTGCTGCGTAGTTGCTGGCTGAGCGCCAAGATGGCGTCCGGAAGCCGCCTGTGGTGTGGAAGCCTCTGCATGGCGCCGTGCCTGTGGAGATGGCGCGGTGAGACCCGGCGGGCTGTGCTTACCCTACGCCGCTGCGGACACCTCTTTGACTGCGGGGGGGACCGGTGCTGCCGTTTCGCCGGCATCCTACCTCTGCGTTCGGGACCCAGAGGTGCTGCTGGAGCGGGAGCGGAGCGAAGAAACCTGGTGAGTGGCGTGTCGCCTCTCGGAGCTGCCGCTTGCGATCCGGGGGTCTTCGCTCCCCTTCTAGGGGCCTTTTTTGCTTTTGGGGCCAGGGTAGCTCCCCTCCTACAAGGCTTAAGGAGCACTGGGGTGTCGGAGCTCTCCTAGTGCGCAGCCATTATCCACGAGGTCCAGCCACGCCCCCTGAGCAGAGCTTCTGAGTCTCCTGATGCCTGGAGACAGCCCAGGGCGGGGCCACCCTGGGTGGGGAGATTCCCCAAGCAAGGCCCAGGCTTCCAGGCCTACACCAGGAGAAAACTCCCAAACAATTTCTTCAAGGGATGGAAATCCCACAGTTGCCAGTAAGCAGGAAAGCCAAAAGAATGTGGTTGTTGTAAAGAAGATACAAGAAAAGAAAGTGAGTGAAGCAATGATGGAAGTAAGTCCCAGGCCCGGCCAGCATGGAGCAGCACAGGTGGTGAGTGCAGGACGAGCAGCAGGCGCACAGCCCCCCACTCCTGCACCCAGACAGAGAAGAACGTCCCTGGAGAGACAAACTCTGCAAGAGAACTTACTGCAGAAGGATGTGGTGTCCAGCATGGCCTGCACAGGCCGCACCAGATCTACAGCTAAGCCGCATGTCCCTGCACAGTGTGAACATGCCTCAAGCTCAGCCACTGCAGGCAGAAAGACTGGAGCAGCAAAGGAGACGAGTACTCCAAAACCACCTGGAGCAGCACCCCGACCAGCACAGCAGGGGAAGGAGACCGTGCGAGCGCCTGAGCTGAGGTTAGCAGAGGAGATCCCAGGACTGGTAAGGAGCATGGGGGAGCTTAGCCACCATAAGCAAATGCTGCAGATGCAGATTGACTGTTTGTATAACCTGAAAACTGCACATCCAGAGAGTAACAGACTGTATGATACCAAGCTGCACTCACTGAGCACAGAGCTGGCACAGGTGGTCAGGGATTTGGACTGTGTTCTGGAGAAGATGGGACCCCTAGCCGAGTCCTATAGGAATAGGGAGCGCTTCTCACAGCAGAAGCTGAGCTGTGACCCCAGACCGCCGATGCGGCCCATGTTGCAACACCTGTACTCAAACCTGCTAGTTTCTCCTACCAAAAGGGACAGTCGCAGGATCAGCCGCAGACCTCTGCAGCAGTCACTGAGAAGGAGCATGAGGATGTGATACAACAAGTCCCAGCAGTGACTGTGCAGCAGCAAGACAAAGCATTTTCTTCTGTGTGTCAGACTTATGCATTGTCCCAGGAGATCTGTGCTGCTGTGACCGAGACTAGGGACACTGGGGGACATTCTGATGAACCTGAGGGGTTGGGGGGATGGAGGGGACCCTCAGTCTGTCTGGGATGTACAACAATCTGATAATAGCATAGAGGTGGATGGGGGACAGGGGGTTGTACAGGATTATGTATGTGATTTCCCCTCTAACATCAAGCCCCCCAAATAAGTCAGATCCCCCTAGATCAGACCCTCCCCCTAATACCCAGAGTGAACCCCGTCAAGAGCCTCCCAGAAACGCCTGGAGCTGCGGCGCTCCCTCCTTCACCTCCGGCGCACAATACTCAGGGGAGGCTTTTAAGAGGAGGAATGTGGTGCGCTTTAAGAACAGAGGCGCTAAAGAAGATCTCCCAGATAGAAGGTTTGTGGTGCGGGATCTCCTGTGCCACCAGATCGGGTTCACGCCAGATGACATCCTGGCGGTCATCAACCTTCCAGACAGACAGGGCTATGAAGTTCCCCCGGTTCAGGGACACTGATGGATGGAGTAAGTTCACGTTTGTCCCCATTTCCAGGCCAGGTACCGTAGTGGTAAATATCATCTTCTGGAAGGAGTCTGTTCCCGCTCAGGATATTCTGGTGTGGCTCAGGCACCATTGTGATCTTGTGTCTGACCTCACCAAGAGCAGAGATGCCGACGGTATCTGGACTGGAGGGTGGAAGGTTCTGGTGAAGTTGCGCCAGTATAATAACATCACCATGCACCTCCCCAACAGCTTCTTCATAGGCAGAGAGAAGGGCATCTGCTTCTATCCCGGGCAACCAAGAAAGTGTTTTAGATGCGGTAAGATCGGTCACGTGGCCAAAGTATGCACAGTGATAAAGTGTAACCTGTGTGGGGAGGTCGGTCATCTCAGCGCCAACTGCGAGACAGTCAAGTGTAATCTGTGCGGTGAGATGGGCCACCCACACAAGGATTGCCCGGAGGCCTGGCATAACATTGCCAGGAACTTCTCTGATGATGAGATGGTGCAGGAGGCAGACGCCTTAGAGGAGGAGGCCTTGATGTCAGGTCAAATACTAACTAGGCAGGAGTCAGGTGATACTGCTCCAGAATCTCAGAGAGCAGCCCGCACTCCGGAGAATATGGAGGTTGTTACTCAGGACCAGCCTCAGACAGCAGCTTCTATTACATCTCTTGAATATGAGGCGGCCAAAAAGAACAAAAGAAAGAAAAAAGACAAATCCTCCCGTAAACCTGAGACCGAGTATGGTGCAGGGTCTAAGACCATGAAAAAAGCCAGTGGTGATGCCGGGGTCATGGTCCTTTCTAATAGATATGTCTTATCAGAGTCAGATGGAGATTTTGAGCGTGAGTTAAAACGCATTGTAATGAGTGTGACGGAGAAGGGAGAAGACCCTCCGACAAAAAAGAAGCCCCCTTCTTCTGAAGCTGGAGACCCCCTGTCAGACATGGAGACTGGTGGTAGGCAGAGGGAATCTGACTCTGACTCATGATGATGGGGGTTGCTGCTCTGCTTTTCTGTTTCCTTATGATGGCTGGATTCTCTCTAAGAGTTGCTTCTAGCAATGTTAACAGTATTAAAGTAAGAAGGACTAGACATGCCATGTATGACCACCTGAGATATCTGGACGCTGATGTAATCTTCCTGCAGGAGACCCATCTGACCACCTTAGGGCATCTCCGTGAGGCTGAGCGTGAGTGACGGTCTGGTCCTTCTTACTAGTCACTGGCTGTGGAGCAGTACGCTGGGGTCGCCATATTATTTAACACCACAGACGTGACGGTGCACAGGCTGGCGGAGGTCGCTATGGGGAGGTGCCTGGTGCTGGAAGTGACCATCCATGGTAGGTGGCTCCGCCTGATCAACATATATGGCCCACAGACAGTAACAGAGAGAATCCAGCTACTCAATGAGGTAAAACAATATCTATTTACCTCAATCCCTGTAGTAATGGCGGGAGACTTTAATGTTACTTTCACATCAGGTGACAGGTCCTCAGGCAGAGCAGTGGTCAGAGACTCAAAAGTCCTACATAACATCATATCACAGGCCGATCTATGTGATGTATTTACCCTGGGTGGCAGGAAACCTAAGTACACCTACACATGTGCTGAGAGGAGCAGTAGGATTGACATGGCATTTGTGAGTCCCTCAGAGACTGTTAGTGGGATGAGCAATTTAGTTTGGCATTATCTTCCCTCCCGAATTTAACCCCAAGGATCTTAATATGGAGTGGAGCCTTGGCAACTGGGCAGATCAAAGCCGGAGCAGAATCCAATGTCCAGAAAGCTTGACTTTTCTCTAGGTTGACCCGAGACCCGAGGGCCCCTGAGTAGTAACTTTGATGGCTGCAGACAACATATCCACCTCACGAGGTCCCCCTGCCAACCAGATTAGAGGAAAGTCTTCGCCTCTCGCTACAAGTTCTTAGCAATCTATAAATTGTCCCGGAATACCGTACTTGATAAAGGGCTCATAGTACTCATGATCAACTGTCAAAGGCTTTAGCCTGGCCAGACCTACAAACATACTCCCACACCTCAGAGTTTACATCTCTCAAACATCTCCCTTATCGAGATGACTGCTCCAGAGATGTTCCGCCCTTTACCGTGCCGTACTGAGAGCCTGCAACAGTGCCGGGGACAGACTAATCTAGAGAATAGAATTTTGCCAGAATTTTCCTGTCGACATTCAAGAGGGCGATCGCCTCCAGTTGATGTACTCGGCTCTTTCCCTTTAGACAGCAGGATTAACGATGAGACCCTCATGGATGGGAGGCATCAGGTGATTTTCTAGACAATTCTGTAAACATCCACAAGGATTGGGCCAAGAGGTCTCTGAACTTCTATAAAATTCTGCTGTTATACCATCTGGACTGGTGCCTTCTCAGATTTAACTTTCAATGGCCTCTTTTATCTCTCCACCGTTTATTTCTGCTGTCAAAGAGAGAAAAGTCCATTCTCTAGTATCAGGGCCTGGAGTTGCCTCCAAGAATTGGGTCACTTTTTCCTGTATCCAAAGCTTTCTTCTGAAACAAGTCAGTATAGTACGATTCACCACTCCCAGGATACCCTCCCGAGACTCTTGAAGACACCCCGGGAGTCAGTGAGACCTGCGATCAGTTTTTTCTCTCACACGCTCCCGGCAATTCTCAAACGATCCGGTGCCCCTCGGAGCCATAGTCACGTTCGACCACCAGGGAGGTGTACCTACTGTACTGATACTGCTATCTCAGATTCAGCCGGTCAATGCTTTGTTGGTCATCCCACCGCCGAATAGAGTGACTCCAATTCTTTACGCAGTCTCAGCATACTGGCTTACTACTTCTCCCCTTCTTAATTGACAGTCTGTGAAGAGGGACCGGATCTCCTCCTTGACGTCCTCCCACCAGTCGCCATGTTGTCAAAAAAATCCACTCTGTCCAGTTGTGCTGCAAAAAGATGAAATGTATTTGCTAGAGTTATCATCTAGTAGACTACAATTAAGTCTCATAGCCCTCTACCACTCAGGATACTTTGTAGCACCCAAACAAAAATATAAGGCCAAGTGATCCGAATATGGGACATTCCTTTCCATTCTCTTACTGATGCTAGTAGGACTCACCAGAGCTAGATCTATTCTACTTCTGCGTCCTGCACAGGTGTAAGTAAACTTAGGACTCCTACCACTTGTTCAAAAACATCGGAGGCCAGCCTGCTGAATATGCTATTAAGGACCTTACAGTCCCTGGTAAGGGCCTACTGTTCCTGTCCCGGTGGTAGTGGTGGCAGTAAAGTCCCCCAGCCATGATGACCGGAATAGACTGGAATAGATATGGCTTCACATCATTAAAAAGCTGAGTCCTTTCGGTCACTGTCTGTGGGCCATAGATGTTAATGAGCCGGAGTCTTCTACCTCTGATGGTGACCTCTAACAGCAGGCACCGTCCCATCGATACCTCGGTGAGTCTTGTGGACGGTGACATCATGGGTGTTAAACAAAATCGAGACCCGGCTAAGGCTCCACAGCCAGCGACCAAAAGGAGGACCAGACTGCCAATCTCTCTCCGCCTCTCACATGAGACCCAAGGTGTTTAAACGGGTCTTGTAAGAAAAACACATGGCATTGAGATATCTTAGATGTTCGTACACAACATGTCTGGTCCTTAGCCCAACTATTTCACATTGCTGGTGCCCACAGTAAGATGGAAGCCTGCCATCATGAGAAGAAACAAAAAGATCATCCCCATCATCATAAGTCATAGTCAGAGTTATCTTCCTGACTACCGGTTCCATATCCCATACAGACTGAGACTCGGCATGAAGGGGTCTCCTTTTTGTCGGAGGATCCTCCCCTGGATCATCGTCGTATTCTCCATCAGCGCTTCAATTCTCTCTCTCTAATTCCTCATCTTCATCGACTCGATAGTACACTGTACCTGTTTGTGTCACAGTAACGTCCGCCTGACTCTCAACTCTCATTTAGAGGGTTTTTGAACAGTGGTCCATGCACTCTCGGGTTTGGGGAGTCTCTTGTCCTTCTTCTCTTTTTAACAACCTTATAATTATCCCCGGTGGTAGGGCTGGTGCCGAGGAGGGGATGGGACGGGCACTGGCTGCACTAATGGCTGTTCTACTACCTCCATGTCCCCCTCTGTGTTACCTGTCCCTGGATGGTCGGGGCAGCACCACTAATATCTGGGGTCTCTGGCACAGTACACACTGACCCGACAATAGGGCCTCCTCCTCCTGCTTTCTATCTGGCACATCTGCTCCTTCCATCAGGTCTTCATCAGGCAAGTCCCTACAGATGTTGTGCCAGGCATCAGAGCAGTCCCTATGGGGGTGACCAATCTGACCACAAAGGTTGCATCTTTCTCCGCTAGGCTCTTTAGCCTGTTCTTCCAGCTTTTATGGGGGAACAGGTTGAACAAAGTGAAAAGAGGGATCACCTACCTGCAGAGGAGAGAGGGTGGGCTGGATATGTTAAATCCAAGGGTTTTCTTTGACTCCATGTTTCTGAAAGTCAATTTCGGTTGCCTGGACTCAAATGATGGTCTCCTGTGGGTGAATAGTGTCAGGGACTGGATATTGCCTTTTGCAGAGTCTTGGGTGCGAGGCGGCAGTCTCAAGAGGGGCCGATGGACTCCTGGCTTCCTCCCCCAGTATCTGGTATATGGTCTGAAGTGCGTCAGGATGTGGAAGCTGGAGAAGTCCTACATTGTCCGTAACACCAGGAGAGATCTCTATACTAGGATATGTCGGGCTTTCTACCACTCACCACTTGCTCTCAGAGACTGTGTGACCACCACCTTACAGAAGAGTCTCAGGTTCCTCAATGCGAAGCGACTTCCCCCCAAGTTGTTTGATATCTCTTGGTTGTCACTACATGGGAGGTTATTTGTGAGAGGGAACCTAAAGTTTGTGAGTGTGGCAGATAGGAAGTGTCCCCTGGGGTGTCAGCAGGAGGAGACGATGGAGCATTTCATCTCTGAGTGCTGGGGAGGGAGGAAAATCTGGAAGGAAGTATCTGACCTGCTGAACATCCCGAGGCTGCAATTCCTCCAGTACCCGGACATAATCAGATGGTATAATAGATCCAGGAACCATGTATCTTATAATAACAGTGATAAAGTATTACCACTGGCATGCCAGAACCCGGGTGTCCCTACACAGAGAGGACTATAACTACACGGCTGTGGTATCCCAAATATTGTCTGAGCTAAGGTGGATAAAATCACTGGAAGTCAGGAAAGACCAGAGAAATAGGAAATTATGGAGGAATATATCTGGTGTTTAATTTGTATATAGTGATTTTACATTTTTCTTTTTCCTTTCCAGCAGCAGCAGCTATGGACTCTAAGTTACATTTACTTTAAGTTTATATTTGTTTGAATACTAATTGTACAGAAGAATGTATTTATGATTTTGTATTTTGCTTAATTGTATTTTTGTTGGTTTTTTTACAATAAAAATTGCCCCCTTATGTACAAGGGAATATAACTACTATAATACTGCCCCCCATGTACAGGAATATAACTACTATAATACTGTCCCCTATGTATAAGAATATAACTACTATAATACTGCCTCCTATGTACAAGAATATAACTACTATAATACTGCCTCCTATGTACAGGAATATAACTACTATAATACTGCCCCCTATGTACAAGAATATAACTATTATAATACTGCCCCCTATGTACAGGAATATAACTACTATAATACTGCCCCCTATGTACAAGAATATAACTACTATAATACTGCCTCCTAGCTGTGAGGACGTGTGCAAGTGGTGCTCGTGGGACTTTGCAATGTCTGGAGCTAGCCCAGGGCGGGGCCACCCTGGGCGGGGAGATTCCCCAACCAAGGCCCAGGCTTCAAGGCCTAAACTGGGAACTAATACCCAGACACATTCAGCAAGGGATTTTAATCCCACAGATTCAGCAAATGTCTGCAGTCCAAGAAATCTGGTGAAAGTTGTTGTGGAACAAGAAACAGCAAAAAGTAAGAGTCTGGTGAAGCAATCTGTGTCTGTATGTAAAGAAACAATGGTGGAAAGACAAAAAGAAAGAAACAGTGAGAGTGTGCAGCAGCCTCCATTCCAGGCCTCAGGTGGACAATCCACCTCCACCCCGGGCAGGCAGAGGAGGACATCACTGGAGAGACAGACAATCCAGGAGAACCTGCAGCAGAGTGTGGTGTTACCTTCTGAGCGCACCAGGTCTGGGGGAATGCAGGCTGTGACCAGAAGCCATGAGGGAAGACCAAAAAGTGCTACAGGTGAATCTGCAAGACATCTGGGATCCAGTCGCCCACCAGGAGATTGTGAGGCCCGTGCAGCAGCAATGACCGCAAAACTCCAGGGATCACAGTGCTCTGCGCCTAAAACGCAGGGTCCAGTGCAAGGGAAAAGCAGTGGCAGTGCACCCAGAGGATCCAGTACTGCAAGCAACCCTGAGCAAGCCCCCCGCAGCAAACTGCAGCCCCGAGAGCCATCACCTGAGCTCCAGCTGGCCGCTCAGATACCAGCACTGGTGAGGAAAATGGAGACACTGAAGAAACACAAACTGTATATGCAGAAACAGATAGACTGCACATATAAGCTAAAGACCGCAAACCCGGGGAAGCAGGCCCTGCTAGATAGGAAGATGGACTCACTGGCCAAACAGCTCGCTGATGTTGTGCAGGAGAGGGAGGCCACTATTGACCAAATGGGACCAGTGGGAGAGACCTACAGAAACCAGCAGAGGTTTGAGGGAGACAAGGCCTCAACATCCAGGTCTGAGAGCCAGCAGGCACAGGCAAGACCCATACTGCAACCAGCAACACTGCCTTTCCAGGAGGCTGAGGTATACAAGAGAAGACAACAGCAGCCAAATTCTCCAGCAGCCCCCAGTAAGGCACTACAAGTCCCAGCAGTCCCTGACGAGGTACTACAAGTCCCAGCTGCAAGTAAAACTGATGACAGCAGTGAAGTGGCGGTGCAGGCACCACAAGCCCCAGGCGGCAGCGCACAGCAGGAGGACTCTGGACTAACACCTGAAGGTAATTCTGTAGCACCTCAGGGGGTTCCTACTCAGGACTGTGATGTGCAGAGTGTTTTTGAGCAGGACATTCGGGACTGTACTATGCAAGGGGTTAATGCTGATGGTTCTGTTATTGCTGATGATTTTGTTATTGCTGAAGGTTCTGTTATTGCTGAAGGGTCTGTTATTGCTGAAGGTTCTGTGGGAGGTAATGTCCCAGCTGTGGAGTCATCCATGGAGCTTTCTATGGCAGCTGGTGACACCGAGAGCCCTGGTGTTGTTATGGAGGGTGCGGGACAATCTAAATCTGAGGAGTTCCCCCCTCTAGTTATACCACAGACAGTAGACCCCCATGGTGCAGATGATCAGCAACCCCATGTTCCGGGGCTTCAGCAGCCCCCTAGTACTGATGGTCCACAGCCCACACATCCCCCACAGCAGGACAGGGGTCAGTCATCAGGTAATGCATGGAGTCGGGGTTCCCCATTCTTCTCCTCTAATACCAGCTATACTGGTCAGGCCTTCAAGAGGAGGAACGTTGTCAGGTTTAGACACAGGGGAGCTAAGGAGGATCTGCCTGACAGGAGGTATGTGGTCAGGGACATGTTGTGCACCCAGATGGGTTTCCAGCCAGCCGACATCCTGGCCATAATAAATCTTCCTGATAGACAGGGGTATGATGTCAGCTTCAAGCTGATGTCTAATCTGGACCGTTTCTGGGCTCAACAACCCCACTACAGAGATACTGAGGGGTGGAACAAGTTTAGTTTTATTCCCATCTCCAAACTAGATACTGCAATTGTCACCATCCTGTTCTGGAACGAGTCTGTCCCCCCTCAGGATATCATTACCTGGCTCAAGAGACATTGCACCCTCATGTCAGACATGACCAAGACCAGGGATGAGGATGGAATCTGGACCGGGGGGTGGAGGGTCCTTGTTAAATTACATCAACACCAGAACATCACCCATCACCTCCCCAATTCCTTCTTTATCGGCAGAGAGAAGGGTGTGTGCTTTTATGTTGGTCAGCCCAGGTTATGCTTTAGGTGTGGGAGATCCGGTCACATGGCGAGTAACTGCACCACAGTGAAGTGCACCCTGTGCGGGGACCTCGGCCATGTGAGCGCCAACTGCAAGACCATCAGATGCAACCTTTGTGGTCAGATTGGTCACCCCCATAGGGACTGCCCTGATGCCTGGCACAACATCTGTAGGGACCTCCCCGATGAAGACCTGATGGAAGGGGCAGATGTGCCAGATGAGGAGCAGGAGGAGGAGGCCCTATTGTCAGGGTCAGTGTGTACTGTGCCAGAGACCCCAGATATTAGTGGTGCTGCCCCGGACCATCCAGGGACAGGTAACACAGAGGGGGACATGGAGGTAGTAGAACAGCCATTAGTGCAGCCAGTGCCCGTCCCTTCCCCTGCCTCGGCACCAGCACCTACCACCGGGGATAATTATAATGTTGTTAAAAAGAGAAAGAAGGACAAGAGCACCCGCAAACCCGAGAGTGCATGGACCACTGTTCAAAAACCCTCTAAAATGAGAGTTGAGAGTCAGGCGGACGTTACTGTGACAACAAACAGGTACAGTGTACTGTCCGAGTCAGATGAAGATGAGGAATTAGAGAGAGAATTGAAGCGCATGATGGAGGAATACGATGATGATCCAGGGGGAGATCCTCCGACAAAAAGGAGACCCCTTCATGCCGAGTCTCAGTCTGTATGGGATATGGAAGCCGGTAGACAGGAAGATAACTCTGACTCTGACTTATGATGATGGGGATGGTCTTTTTGTTTCTTCTCATGATGGCAGGCTTCCATCTTTCTGTGGTCACCAGCAATGTGAATAGTATTAGGGCTAGAAGGACCAGACATGCTGTATATGAACATCTAAGATATCTCAATGCCGATGTGTTTTTCTTACAGGAGACCCGTTTAAACACCTTGGGTCTCATACGAGAGGCAGAGAGAGATTGGCAGTCTGGTCCTTCCTTTTGGTCGCTGGCTGTGGAGCCTTATGCCGGGGTCTCGATTTTGTTTAACACCCATGATGTCACCGTCCACAGACTCACCGAGGTATCGATGGGACGGTGCCTGCTGTTAGAGGTCACCATCAGAGGCAGAAGACTCCGGCTCATTAACATCTATGGCCCACAGACAGTGACCGAAAGGACTCAGCTCTTTAACGATGTGAAGCCATATCTATTCACGTGTATTCCTGTCATCATGGCTGGGGACTTTAATGCCACCACTACCACCAGGGACAGGAACAGTAGGCCCCTTACTAGGGACTGTAAGGTCCTTAATAGCATAATTCAGCAGGCTGGCCTGTCCGATGTTTTTGAACAAGGTGGTAGGAGTCCTAAGTTTACTTATACCTGTGCAGGACGCAGAAGTAGAATAGATCTAGCTCTGGTGAGTCCTACTGAAGCCATCAGTGAGAGAACGGAAAGAAATGTCCCATATTCGGATCACTTGGCCTTATATTTTTGTTTGGGTGCTACAAAGTATCCTGAGGCTGGTAGAGGGCTGTGGAGACTTAATTGTAGTCTACTAGATGATAACTCGGTCCAGGAATACATTTCATCTTTTTTGCAGCATCAACTGGACAGAGTGGATTTTTATGACAACATGGCCGACTGGTGGGAGGACGTCAAGGAGGAGATCCGGTCCCTCTTACAGAGACTGTCAATTAAGAAGGGGAGAAGTAAGTACAGCCAGTATCTGAGACTGCGTAAAGAATTGGAGTCACTCTATTCGGCGGGTGGGGATGACCAACAAAGCATTGACCGGCTGAAATCTGAGATAAGGCAGTATCAGTACAGTAGGTACACCTCCCTGGTGGTCGAACGTGACTATGGAACCCGAGGGGCACCGGATCCGTTTGAGAATTGCCGGGAGCGTGTGGAGAAAAAACTGATCGCAGGTCTCACTGACTCCCAGGGTGTTTTACAAGAATCTCGGGAGGGAATCCTGGGAGTGGTGAGATCGTACTATACTGACTTGTTTCAGAAGAAAGCTTTGGATAAGGAAAAAGTGACCCAATTCTTGGAGGCAACTCCAGGCCCTGATACTAGAGAATTGGACTTTTCTCCTTTGACAGCAGAAATAACGGTGGAGGAGATAAAAGAGGCCATTGATAAGTTAAATCTGAAGAAGGCACCAGGTCCTGATGGTATTACAGCAGAATTTTATAAGAAGTTCAGAGACCTCTTGGCTCCAATCCTCGTGGATGTTTACAGAAATTGTCTAGAAAATCACCTGATGCCTCCATCCATGAGGGTCTCATCGTTAATCCTGCTGTCCAAAGGGAAAGAGCCGAGTGACATCAAGAACTGGAGGCCGATCGCCCTCTTGAATGTCGACAGGAAAATTCTGGCAAAAATTCTATTCTCTAGATTAGTCTGTTTGTCCCCGGCACTGTTGGCAGGCTCTCAGTACGGCACAGTAAGAGGGCGGAACATCTCTGGAGCAGTCATCTCGATAAGGGAGATGTTTGAGAGATGTAAAGCTCTGAGGTGTGGGAGATATGTTGTAGGTCTGGACCAGGCTAAAGCCTTTGACAGGGTTGATCACGATTATCTATGGGCCACTTTATCAAAGTACGGTATTCCGGGACAATTTATAGATTGGCTAAGAACTTTGTACAGAGAGGCGAAGAGCTTTCCTCTGATCAATGGTTGGCAGGGGGACACTTTCAGGGTAGAGGCAGGGGTGCGACAAGGTTGTCCCCTGAGTCCGCTGCTGTATGTGTTTGCTATCGACCCTTTCCTGAGATCACTGCAGCGGTGTGAATTTCAGGGGGTGCCTGTCCCCCAGTGCTTGCCCCTGGATGTTGTTGCCTACGCGGATGATGTGACTGTGGTGATATCTGAACCTCGTGAGGTGGAGATGTTATCTGCAGCCATCAGAAGTTACTCAGGGGCCTCCGGGTCTCTGGTCAACCTTGAGAAGAGTCAAGCTTTCTGGACATTGGACACTGCTCCTGGCTTTGATCTGCCACAGTTCGCCAAGGCCTCCACCCATATTAAGATCCTTGGGGTTAAATTCGGGAGGGAAGATAATGCCAAACTAAATTGGGAGGAGAAGTTGGAAGCCGGAAATGTAAAGGTTCAGCGATGGAAGAACTGGAGGCTGACCTATAGAGAAAGGGTTACTCTGCTGAAGACTTACCTGGTCCCTGTCTTCCTCTACGTCTCTGTCGTCTTTCCTTTGCCAGAATATTTCTCCGCTGTTCTTCCAGCTTTTATGGGGGAACAGGTTGAACCCAGTGAAAAGAGGGATCACCTACCTGCAGAGGAGAGAGGGTGGGCTGGATATGTTAAATCCAAGGGTTTTCTTTGACTCCATGTTTCTGAAAGCTAATTTTGGTTGCCTGACTTCAATGATGGTCTACTGTGGGTAGTAGTGTCGGGGATGGATATTGCTTGTTGCAGAGTCTTGGGTGCGAGGCGGCAGTCTCCAAGAGGGGCCGGTGACTCTGGCTTCCTCCCCAGTATCTGGTATATGGTCTGAGTGTGTCAGGCATGTGAAGCTGGAGAACGTCCTACAATTGTCGTAACCACCAGGAGAGATCTCATAATAGGCTTATCATGTCGGGCTTTCTTCCTGCCAACTTGTCTCAGAGACTGTGTGACCACCACCTTACAGAAGAGTCTCAGGTTCCTCATGGGAAGCGCTCTCCCCCCAAGTGTGTCTATTTCTTGGTTGCATACATGGGAAGTTTTTTGCGAGAGGGAACCTAAAAGTTTGTGAGTGTGGCAGATGGAAGTGTGCCCTGGGTGCCAGCAGAGGAGACATGGAGCATTTCATCTGCTGGTGCTGGGGAGGGAGGAAGATCGTGGAAGGAAGTATCTGACCTGCTGAACATCCCGAGGGCTTGCAATTCCTCCAGTACCTCCGGACATCATCTATTGGCGTCCCAAATCTCAGATGTATATAGATCCGGAACAATGTACCTCATAATAACAGTAATAAAGTATTACGACTGGCAGCCAGAACCCGGGTGTCCCTGCAAGTGAGGACTATAACTACAATGGCTGTGGTATCCCACAATTTGTTGAGCTAAGGTGGATAAATCACTGGAAGTCAGGAAAGCCAGATGAAACTAGAAAATTATGGGAGGAATAGATCTGGTGGTTTAATTTTATATAGTATTTTACATTTTTTCTTTTCCTTCAGCAGACAGCTTATGGCTCTAAGTTTACATTTACTTTAAGTTTATATTTGTTGTGAATACTAATGTACAGAAGAATTATTTATGATTTTGTATTTTTGCTTAATTGTATTTTGTTGGTTTTTTTACAATAAAATTGCCCCTTATGTACAAGAATATAACTCTATAACTGCCCCTATGTACAAGAATATAACTACTATAATACTGCCCCCTATGTACAAGAATATAACTACTATAATACTGCCCTCGATATATAAAATATAACTACTATAATACGCCTCGATATAAAGAATATAACTACTATAAACTGCCACCTATGTACAAAAATAAACTACATAATAACTGCACCTATTAATAATATAACTACTATTACTGCCCCTTGTACAGATATACTACTATATACTGCTCCCTCTGTACAGGGATATAACTACTATAATACTGCCCCCTATATATAAAATATAACCGACTAATACTCTGCCCCCATTACAAAATAACTACTATTATACTGCCCTATATATAGAATAAAGCTACTATAATAATGCTCCCCATGTACTAGAATATAACTAGTATAATACTGCCCCCATGTACAAGAATATAACTACTATAATACTGCCCCCTATGTACAAGATATAACTACTATAAACTACTATACAACCACTGGCTACATACAGTCCCATGTAACATACACCCAGCCCACAACAGCCATGCACCCCCAGTAACATACACATCCAGCCAAGCAGACCCATGTAGCATACACACCCAGCCACAGACCCATTAGTCTACAATCCCATTTATACAGGCACTTACTCCTGTAAGTTCTCTTGTCTTCTCCTGGACTTAGAGGAGGCTGCTCTTGAGATCAGGAGGAGGGGGGGCGGGCGGCGATCGCGGGGGGCATGAACCAATAGCGCCGGGGTGGGCGATGTGGTGGTGGGGGATCGCGAATGGTGCCATCGCGGTGGTGCCTGTGTGCTCTCTGAGCTGACTGTTCACAGCAGTGTTCGGGACCTTCAAACCTAGCTGGGAGAATACCGGCCTGCACGGGGATGTCATGACGCGGGTCCGTGCCAACAGGCATCAGAGAACACAGCACAGCAGGGGAAAGTCCCTGCAGCGCTGCACCTGGCCTCACATTCCTATGGCCTTCAGCGCGGTCTGTGAGTTCATGTTTTTTTCACCGGCCCCACCAGTGTCAGACCGGCCGGGACCGGTTCCCAAATGAGTTGCCCACCGGTGCCCGGTGGGTCTTATGGCCATTCCGCCCCTGCGTGGGGTTCCCTCCTTGTCCCGTGATCCCTATCCGTGTCATGCGCCATACCTTCGTGCACGTTTGGGTCGTGCGTAGGCCACGCTCGGGCCTGGAGGCAGACTGCTCCCGTTCTCGCGCGCCGTGAGACCAGTCCGGATGACTGACAATTAGCTCCAGAAAGAATGGTGATATTGGTGGGAAGGGACATAAATCCCATGTGCAGCTAGAGGAACTTAACCCCCAGACGAAGGCTAGGGCAAACGAGCATCGAGGAATCCTTTCATGGTAGACGGGGAACATTATGACACAATGGGGTCATTTGGTGGTTTTTCCCAACGTGTTACACGAATATTTCCGCTTGTGCCGATTTTCCCTGTATTGCCCCCGGGATTTTGGCGAATCGGGTGGCGCATTGCGCCGTGTGACGCGACGGAATCGGCAAAAACCGGCGCATTTAAAAAACGGAAAATGTGTGCGAAACTTGTCTTACCTCACTCAGCTGGCCTCGGTGTATTCCAGGTGTTCCGATGCTCTTCAGCGCAGCAGCGCCACTGGTGGATGGCAGAGGAACTGCCTAGTGAATCCCCGGACCCAATCCACCACCGCAAGAAGCGCCCTGGATCGGAATGGCCGCGTAAGTAAATCGCCAAATTGTTGATTAGATATGCACTATAGCACTTTGTAACTATTTTGCAATTTTTGCACTTGATTTCATGTTTTTGACACGTCATGGTATGACTGCATACAAATTACCAGTTAACGATACCCCCATCCTGTCCTGTCCTATGAATTTTTTATGTGATATCCTCATCAATCCAAGTGATTCACCTGTTATTATTCTATTTTTAACCTGTGTCTGTTTTTGTGTTAGCTAACTGTCCAATAAAAGAAATTTGTTGTGATTAAAATTGGCTAAGTCTTCCCCTAACAACATAGTTTCACTTACTTTTTTTGTGGTGCACCTTTAACATATTTAAAACGAGTTTGTTTGTAGTGTGAACATGACGTAGGAAGCAATTATTCTGGCTTTGCTTTTCTGGTAACCACAAGTGTGGACACTCCATATGTAGGACATGCACACATTTAGAGACAGGAACTTTTTTCCTCTTTTGTACTAATATAATTATGATATAAATACCTACATAATGTAATAACTCATATTTATACCTCATAGCGTGTAGTAAAGTAGATTACAGTATGTGGGCTGCACGATGTGTCCTCTAAAGAACAGGATAACGTCACCTTTCAGATGTATCTAGTCCCACTGTCCATGAGATCAGCCGCATCCCAACACTTTTGTAGCACTCACAATAAAGATGTTTCTACATTTGTTGGAAGGGCATAGAAAAAGTTCGAAACCATTGAGAGGAGGTATTTAAATACAAACTATTGAATGGGAGACCTATTGGATGTTTCTGTTGTACGAGACACGAGATTTTTGTTATTAAGCTTGTTACTCTGACCTAGCTTTAAGTGTTTTTGAAATATTTCATTGATTTATTATATGAGCCCTTGTCCTAGCGAGTCCTGATAATATAACACATACGATTAATGCCATTCTATATGCTTATGTCATCTGCCCTATTGTGAACTACGACCTAGCTTCAGTGTTTTTGAATTTCTCACAGATTTGTATACATATGCCCTTGGTTTAAGTGAATCCATGATACGATATAACATATAGAGAATATGCCATCCTATACAGCTTATGTCATCGCCCCATAGTGTGAACTGCGACCTAGCATTATTGTTTTTGAATATTTCACTGCTTTGTATATATGAGCCCTTGTTCAGGTGATTCCATGTGATATAACATATCAGATATAACAATGAAAAAAAATGTTTTTTTTGTAAGTTTATTTTTTATATAAGTTAACTTTTAATTGGTTTTTAGTTGTGAAGGTTGACCACTGAGCATTCTCCTGGCCAATTCACACACAATTATCAGAGTTCAGGTGAACTGATTCAGGTGCCTGTTGATTGCACTACGGTATAAGAAGCTGGGTGCCACAACCTGAAAAATGCAAACCATGACTAGGTCCGGTAAGACGAAATGTGTCAGTTTTTTGCTGTGTACATGATCGTGATGTCTGGATTTTTATGTGGATAAATAGTTACTATTTTATTACGGATTCCCATGGATGCTGGAGTTTTTCCTTTTGTATGCTGTTGAACCGAGGGACTTTGGATTATTTCTCCGTGCACTGGGAAACCAAGAGCTTTGTGGGTGAGCAGGATGCTATTTTGTTTTTGTTGCACCTTAACATAGGGCGTGCTATAGACTTTGCCCGTTGAATTTGGTGCACGGTCAGACAGATAGCCGGAAAGCCCCCTAATTTTTGTTGCATGGTGGCTACCGCAGCTGCGCCACAAGGGCGCGGCGCGACGCCTCTTAAAAAACCTGTGCAAGGAGATAACACCTAAAAGATAGTGCAAAGTCCGTCATAAAACTGGCACAAAGCCCTTAGTAAATGTGCCCCAATGTTTTCATGGCCTGATCTGGTTTACAAATACATTTGGGGGTGATAAACTTAAATTTCTAGATGTTCAGTAGTATTATCCAGAACCGCAATATTCTATACAGTGTCCAAAAAAAGTTGATGCCTTTTTTTTTTACAAAAGGTCAAAGTATACTGCAAGTGTGCTGGATATAGTATACTAGGGGGGAGGGTTATGCACGGCAGATTAAGGGTCCCAGGGGTATGACTTAATTTGGATGGGGCCCCCAGCTCGGCACCCAATGCGGGGCTCCTTCCACAACATATTTGAAAAAATAACCAACATAGTTACTCCGTTTCCAATATCAGCGCTATACTATTACCAGATATGATACCTCATACTGTCACCAAAAAGATCCGTCTAAACTGTGACCCACAGCATTACCACACAACATAAAGAAAATACCAACTTCCTGATAGGAACACAAGACTCTATACACAGACCAGGATTACCAATCATTTAGCACATATAAACTCCATTATATTGATAAACTTTACCGCCATATTGTTATAATACAAACACCAACCTGCAAGGTACAATATCACTAATGACACCTCTGTAACAGCCCAGATAATAACATTACATCCTGATTATCACCACTACATAATAATGAATAATACTGCAATACTATATGATAACCTACACACAGACCAGTCTGTACCACTATAGTGATCATATGTAGTCTATACCAGTCGCACAGAGGCTGCAGTGTCATCCAATGACTTACAGTGACGTCCCCAATGTTGTCTTCTTCCTTCCTGTCTGATCTTCCAGGAGTCTTCTTCCAGCCACAATTCACTCCTGCTGGTTTTAAAACAGACCGATTGGCATCATCCTATATACACATATATCATATATACCCCTCATACCACAACTGTACACACTGTACCCACACATATATCCATATATACCCCCTCACACCAACTGACCACACTGTGCCTCACAATTCATATATGCCCCTCACACCACAACGGACCACATTGTACCCCCCAATATATCAATATCCCCCTCACACCCAACTGACCACACTGTCCTCCACATATATCATATATACCCCTCACACCATAACTACCACACTGTGCCTCCAATATATCATATATACCCCTCACACCACACTTGACCACATTGTACCCTCCATATATATCATATACCCCTCACACCACACACTGACCACTGTGCCCCACAATATCAATATACCCCCCTCACAACCACACTGACCACTGTGCCCATATATCATATACCCCCCTCGACCACTACTGCCACTGAACTGTGCCCTCAATATATCATATATACCCCTCACACCACAACTGACCACACTGTGCCCACAATATCATATATCCCCCTCACATCAAAAAGAAAAGTGCACTAAACAAATGAAAGAAACCCTCCCACAACTGACCACACTTCCCCACTATATATCTTACCCCCCTCTCACACCTAAAAACCCACACTGACCACACTGTGCCCCACATATATCATATACCCCTCACACTATACTGACCCCACTGTGCCCCACATATATCATATACACCCTCACACTACTGACCACACTGTGCCCTCAATATACATATCTACCCCTCACCATAATGACCACACTGTGCCTCCAATAATCATAACCCCCCACACCACAACTGTCCCACTGTGCCCCCCACTATATCATATTACCCCTCAAACATAACTGACCAATGTGCCCACATATCTATAGTTACCCCTCACACCATATGACACACTGTGCCCAATATATCATAACCCTCCACCACACTGACCATGTACCCTAACATAATCTTATAACCCTCACACCACAACTGATCACACTGTACCGCCATCCCCCACTACCGACTGCATCATGACTGAATAAATACCACACAGCATACCGCAGCAAAATAAACCACCTAAGGCTACATTCACCGAACGTATGGATGTAGTGGATGTATGTAGTGGATGTCATATACGGCAATGTATATACGGGCGATATATGTCCCCATACACTTCTATGGGGTCACGGCCCTGTACGGGAGCGGTACAGTGGCAGCCGTACCGCTCCGTACCCGTATAAAGATAGGACATGTCATATCTCTCTACGTAATATGGCGCCGTGCGCTGTATATTCCTATAGAGAGGGGCGGGGGTGATATGCGCTCATCCCCTGTGCTTCTCTCCACAGTGCCGATATATGCCCGCCGTACAGTAGCACATGGTCTAAATAAAGCCCAACACAAACTCAATTAAAAAAAAAACAATAAATTATTCAAATTAAAAATGAAATGCTCTGCAGATAAACAAAAACAAAAATTTGAATATAATTATTCTGATTACTCACCGTTTACTGTCTTCGTCATTACACCCATTACAAGCCTCTATAAGTCGCCCCTGTAGTTTGGGATTCTTCATCTGGTGTAACTCCCGCCCTTTTTATGGATTCGCCCCTAGATGTCTCAGCCTTGGCAGCACATCTGTGCCCTAAGATACCACAATCACTTACGTATAAATGGCACCTGGATATTTACACACAGCACCTACTTACTAAAGCTATATAGCCACCCCATGATGAATGAAATATATAAAAGCTGCCCCGCTATACAGCACACCCCACTGTACATCCCAACAAATCCCCCCCCCCAAAACAATGGCCCTTTTCATCTATAAAGTGACCTCCCATAACAAAGACGCCCTCTATAAACACCCCTCTTGCCCCGAAATACAGTACCCACATACACTAAACAGTGGCTCTATACATAAATATACCTAAAAACCCCCCCCCCTTGCCTCTATTCTAAATTACCCCCCTTCCCTATACACTGTCAGTATAACATGAATTACACCTCCCCTGACACTATACATGAACTACACCCCCGTCCTCTCTACAGTGCCTCTATATATGAATTACAACCCCCTCCTCTATAGCAGTGCATCTATACATAATTACATTACACCCCACCTGTTCCCTCTACACTTCCTCTATATATGAATTACACCCTTGTCCTCTAACAATGGTTTATATACATTAATTAAACCCCCCAATATACTGCACCCGTCCCCTGTACAGTGCTGCTCTATAATAAATGACACCCCCCTCCCCTATACAGTGGCTCCTCTATATAAAAATTCCCCCCCTCCCCTAAACAGTGGTGCTCTCTATATATAAAGACCACCTCCCTCCCCTATACAGTGGCTCCTCTATATAACTGTTAAATACACCCCCCCTCCCCGTTCCCTATACAGTGCTCCTCTATATATAAAGACACCTCCTCCCATCCCCTATCACGTGCTCCCTCATATTAAATGACCCCTCCTCCCGTCCCCTATACGTGGCTCCTCTATATATAAAGACACCCCCTCCCCATCCCCTATACGTGGCTCCTCTAATATAAAGAACACCTCCCTCCCCATCCCTATACAGTGGATCCTCTATTATAAAGGACAGCTCCTCCCATCCACCTATAGTGAGCTCTCTTATTATAAATGACCCTCCTCCCGTCCCACTATACAGTGGATCCTCTAGTATAAAAGACACCTCCTCCCGTCCCCTATACAGAGTGACTCCTCTTAATAAAAATAAATGACACCTCCCCGTCCCCTATCTGTGCCTCTCTATATATAAATGAACACCTCCTCCGTCCCCTTACAGTGGCTCTCATATATATAAAACACTTGCCCTCTCCCCGCTCCCCTACATGGCTCCTCTTATATAAATGACACCCTCCTCACGTTCCCTACCGCGGCCGTCCGGAGAGTAAGTTTTCTAATCCGTCCCTACACAGCCAGGTCAGTAGCCGGGGAGGCTGTAAGATTGTCCACGCACCATTGTAATCAATAGATGATGTGGAAAATCCCCATTCACCCTGTACTGTAGTATGCAGAGAAATGGCTAGGATGAAATCACACAACTGGATTAAGAGTACCACAGAAGTAAATAATTATACATATTTGTTTAGTTAAAACAATAAATATCACAAAATTATGTTTTTTTTTTTCAAAGGTGACACACCCACCTCATGTGCTTGGTTTTTTGGGAGCGAATTTTTGACACCCAACGCTCAAAAGGTTGTCCATCACTTGCCCCTATAAGGGAGTCCTCTATATATAAATGACACCTCTCCCGGTCCCCTATACAGTGGCTAACCTCTATATATAACGACACACCATTCCTCTCGTCCCCTATACAGTGGCTTCTCTGATATATAAAAGACATCTCGCCCTCCACATCCCATACTACGTATACCTCTCTATATAAATGAACCTCCTCCCGTCCCCTATTACAGGGGACCTCTATATATAAAGAGAGCACCAGCCCGTCCCCTTTCCCTGATACAGTGGCTCCTCTATATCATATATATTTGGACACTCTCCCGTACCCTATACAGTGGACCAGCCAGTCTATCATAAGATGACCACCTCCGTCCCGTCCCGTATACAGTGGCTCCTCTATATATATAATGACACCCCTCCTACCGTCCCCCTATACACGGGCTCCTCTATATATAAATGACACCTCCTCTGTCCCTATTTACAGTGGCTTCTCTAATAATAAAAGACCACCTCCTCCACATCCCCTATAACAGTGACTCCTCTTATTAAATGACCCCCCGTACCATAAGGCCTTTATAACAAAGAAACTCTCCCCAACTCCCCTATCCAGTGCTCCTCTAATTAAATGCACCTCCCTCCCTACCCTATACAGTGGACTCCTCTATATATAAACTGACACCTCCTCTTCTACCCTATACAGGGGCCTCCTGCTATATAAATGCCACCTCCTCCCGTCCCCTATACAGTGGCGTCCTATATATAAATGAACAGTCCGCAACACCTTAATACACTCCTCGTCCCCTAACAGGGGCTCCGCTCTCTATAATAATGACACCTGCCTTCCTGTCCCCTACACAGTGGATCCTCATAGTATAAATGACACCCTCCTCCCTTCTTCCTATACAGTTGGTCCTCTATATATAAATGACCACCTCATCACCTTCTCATTATACCGTGGCCCCTCTATATATAAAAGACACATCCCTCCCCCGATCCCCTATACCACGTGATGCGAACCTTTTAGAGAGCGGGAAGACGTGCCCCACAACTACTATCAAAAACCCACCTTATTTTACCTGATGTGCCAATGTGCCTTTTAAGCAGTATACTTATTACTACGTGTTTCTTACCACCTTTAATTGTATTGGCCACCTGAGGCCACCAATACATTGAAAGAAGGAGGGCAAAATTCCAGAACTATCATGGACCTCAGTTCTTTCTGTTGTTTAGGAAGTAAGGTCCCAAGCGGAAGACTCCAGAGACATGCACTCTTTTAACACATTCTCCTTTCAAGGCATTCCAACAGTCCCATGAGTGGATGTAATCTTTCGGACAATAGCCCGGCGCGCAGCATCTCAGTGAGTTCCTGGGACTGCAGGAAGATTTACTGGATTGGTACTGCTACTGTTGGTGGAAACTCGTCCTGGGGGGGGGGGGGTATGATGCCTGATTGCCCACAGAAGACCGGCTGATGCGCACCCTGGCACCTAGGCCATAGGTCGCCATTCACTGCCCTATACAGTGGAATCCTCTATTTTAAAATACACCTCCTCCTGTCCTATACTGACCCTCTATATATAAAAGACACCTCCCTCCCCATCCCCTATACAGTGCTCCTCATATATTAAATGACACCTCCTCCCGTCCCCTATACAGGGACTCCTTTATATATAAATGACACCTCCTCCGGCCCCCGACCCCTATCGTGGCCCTCTGATATAAATGACACCCTCTCCCGTCCCCTATACAGTTGGCTCTCTATATATAAATGACACCCTCCTCGTCCCCTATAACAGTGGCCCTCTATATATAAATGACACCTTCCTCCCGTCCCCTATACAGTGTGATCCTCTATATATAAATGACACTCCTACCCGTCCCCATACAGTGGGCTCATCTTAATAATAATGACCCTCCTCCCGTCCCCTATACACGTGGCTCCTCTATATAGAATGACACATCCTCCCGTCCCCTATCAGTGGGCCCTTTATCATATCAATGAACCCTCCCTCCTGTCCCCTATACAGTGGGCTCTCCTCATTTATAAATGACACCTCCTCCCGTCCCTATACAGTGGCTCCTGCTATTATAAATGACACCTCCTACACGTCCCAATACAGTGCTCCTCTATATATAAAAGACACCTCCCTCCCCACCGTCCTCTACAAAGTGATGGCCAACCCGTATGACACCGTGGTCACTTGGCTGACACGCCATAGCCATTTTCATTTTGAACACGCGCCGCCGGAGATTAAGTTTCATCTCGGCTCCAACAGCCAGGTGCAGACGCCGGGAGGTGAAGATTGTCCAGCACTGGTAATAACTAGATGAATGTGGAAATTTCCCATACACCATGTACCTGTGTATGGCATACATGTTAGGGAATCAATCACACCAACCTTATGATTAAAAGTACCTAGAAGTTAAATAATTCTACATATTGTGTTTTAAACAATAAATCAATCACAAAGTTATGTTTGTTTTTTTTGTACAAGCGTGAACACCACACCTCAGTTATGCTTGTTTTTTGGCGATTTTGACACACCAAGCTCAAAAGGTTGTTCCATAACTGCACCTATACAGGCTGAACTCCTTATATATAAATGACACCTCCTCCCCGTCACCTATACAGTGGTCTTACCATAAAATGACAACCTCCGTCCCGTCCCCTATACAGTGACTCCTCGATATATAAATGACACTCACTACCCGTCCCCTATACTGGCTCCTCTATATATAAATGACACCCTCCTGTCCCTATACAGTGGGTCTCTCCCGCGATATAGACAATGACACTCCTCCCGTCCCCTATACAGTGTTCTCGTATATAGAGCTGAACACCTCCCGTCCAGTCCCCTATACGTGACTCTCTATAAAGAAAATGACACCCTCCTCCCGTCCCCTATACGTTGGCTCCTCCATATATAATGCACACATCCTCAGTCCCCCTAGTAACAGTGGATCCTCTATATAATGGACCACCTCCTCCCGTCCCTATACAGTGGCTACCTCTATATATATAAATACACCCCCCATATAATGAGGCAGTCCTCTATATATTAAATGAACCCCTCCTGTCGACCCATATACAGTGGCTCCTCATATATAATGCACCTCCCTCCCCTATAATGGCTCCTCTATATATAATGACACCTCCTCCCGTCCCATATACAGGTGGCTTCTCTATTATAATGACACCTCTCACCTCCCTTCTATACAGTGGCCCTCGAAAATTAAAATCCACCCCCCCCCCTTCGATATGAGGCTCCTATCCTATTATAAATGACACCCCTCCTTATTCCTAACAGTGGCTCCTCTATTAAAAATGACACCTCCCTCCCTATACAGTGGCTCCTCTATATAAATGACTTCCCTCCCCGATCACATTAGCTTACCCTCAATATATAAAACAACCCCCCCCCCATATATTGAGGCTCCTCAATTATACAGTACATTACCCCCTCCACCCCCCCCCCTTCCCCCTCCACTATACATTTGCTCCTTAATATATATAAATATCTCTCTTCTTCTTTGCTGGCCCATTATACAACATAAAATAATAAAAGTTCGCTCACCTTATCCACGTAGGCAGCGTGCAAGCCTGTAGAGATCTGTGGCTCCTCTCCTGCGCAGTTGTGTGAAAAACACAGAGAGACCAAACGAGCGCGATCTATGATCTCAGGATCGGCGCCGGTGGGATGAACAGAAGTGCAGGCAGAGGTCACTCTACCGGCACTTTCTGTCACTCTATGGTATTTGTGCCTTAAAGGCACTAGTACCATCTGAGGTGCGTGTCAGGTATCGGGACTATTAGCGTTTAGCAGCCCGATACTACTAGCTGATTCCTGCGCGGGCCCCCTTAGCCCTGTCATTGGTGTCGCCAAGAGACGAGCCCCATAGAGAGAGGGGCTGATCTCCGGGGCCCTGCAACAAGTGCTCCAGGCGCGCCAATGTAGATCCGGCTCTGGTTAGCAGTTTATCCATAACATTAAGTTGATGCCTTAATGCTATACAGTGTGTGATATATATATTATACAGATGCATCATGACCTATACTTGCATATATCATACAGTAGGGGAACGGTATATACATGTAATTAGAACGTAGGAGATTGAGGCATATCTATAAGTCTTGATAACGTCGTCATAGTGCAGAAGACTTCTAGAAGATATCATCTTTCGGAACAGTACGACAAATGTGTTCCTCCTTCCACCCTGGGAGGTGTCCTTCTGAGATAATACCAAGTTTACCTTTTCATTCTCATATTATGTGTGTGTGACTCTCAAACTATTACTGCAGATAAAATAATGTAAGCAAAACATTCTTCCAGTTTCTAAAATCTCAAAGACATGTGATATTACTGTATGTAACCCCTTATTGAATGTACGTCATCCTAGAATTAACCCTCTAGGCGCACACAGGACGTTATAGTAAGTCCCCGGGGGCTAGAGGACTTAGAGCGCACGGGAACATTTCTATAAACGTTGCTTCTGGCACCGGCTCACAAAGGAGCCGGGTTTTACGAAGCAGTGGCTGTCAGCTTTCTAGTACAGCTGACAGCCTGTAACACCCCAACCCTAATAACCCGCTATCGAGCGCTTCTCCGCGGTCTGTTAACCCCTTACCGCGCCGCGGTCAAGCATTTGAACCGCGCGCGTGTAAGGGGTTTTGCGCTGTGGATCGGATCACCCGTGCGCTATCGGGGGTATCCGATCCTTTCTGTCAGCTTCCGAGGACTGGCATGTGCCGAGCTGCCCGGTCTCCCTGGCCATCATACCCCTCCGGGTCTTGACTTGTTGACAACTGTCTTGAGCATGCGCAAGCTTGCTCAGACAGTTTACACTCCTCTACAATAAAATAGTATTGTAAGAGCATGTTTTGAACTGAACCAGTGATCAGAGATCACTGGCGTTCATTCAAGTTATGTAATAATTAAATTAAAAAGTCAAAAACGCTAAAGTTCTAAAGTTATACATTAGAATAATAAAAAAAAATAAAAGCCATTAAAATATAAGCCCTTAAAATGTCACTTTCCTATAAAAAACACTTAATAAGTATAAAAAAGCAAAAAAACCCTGCACTTTTGCATTATTTTGGTATTGCCTTCGCATATCTAACATACTGTATAATAAAAAAGAATCGTTACTGGACCCGCACTGTACCACCACGCCTAGAAAAAAAAACACAAAAAACGTTCATAAAAAAGATCATTTTTAATTAATACCCTATTAAAAATGCTCTAAAAGGATTTCATTAAAAAAGGTTATTGCACTCCAAAATAAGGCCCACTAAAAAAAGAAAAACTCTTCTCCAGAAAAATAAGCCCTAACCAGATTTGTCAGCCGAAAAAATAACAAAGTTATGACAGTAGTATAAAAATCATGTGATGCTTAAAAGAACAATATTTTTCTCCAAACTTGGTTTTTATCAGACAATTGAATAACATCCCAAAACCCCCACATATTTGGTATCCGAGGACCAGTAACATCTGCATAAAAAAAACAGAATTGTTATTAGATCCGCAAAGTTAACCCCGTAAAAACAAACAAACAAAAAAAAAGCTCCAGAAAAAATATCATTGTTTCAATTAATACCCTATAAAAATGTCTAAAAGTGATTTAAACATGTATGGCACTCCTAAATAGAACCACTAAAAGAACAAATCCTTCTCACAACGATGTGAGGGAAGAACGAAAAAAAAAGCTTAGCTATGAAAGACGCGTGATTACTAAAATGACACAACATTTCTGCCAAATTACGTTTATTCAGTAAAAATGGAAAAAAACATAAAAAAAAATCTATATCAATGAGTCTTTTTGTAATCGTGGCGACCCTAGAATAAAAATAGACTATTTTTTTATGGTATGGTAAACGCAAAAAAACCCATTACAAATCTCGCCTGAAAATGATATTTTCATTTCCTCCCCCAAAAAAGTAATAAAATCTCACCATTAGCCTATATATTCCCCCAAATTGCTTACCAGAAAGTGGCATCCATTGCAAATAGAAATAAGCCCCATATAGGTCCACATTTAAAAAAAGAAAAAATTATAGCTGGTAAAATGTGACAAAGCAAATCTGATCTGGATTGGCCCTCCTTCCCTTCTATGCCGGCCGTGAGCGAAGAGCGCCCCATACAATCCTTTTACCCCCCATATGGGGTATCACTGGACTTGGGAGAAATTGGGTATAACAAACTGTGTGGTAGTCTTTTATCTTCATTTATCCATTGTAAATGTTTAATTTCCCACCCAAATGGTGATGTGGAAAAATATTACAATGTGCAGACTGCACCTCCATTTTGTTTTAACCCCATAAACACGTAAAGGGTTAACAACCTTCTCAAAAGTGTTTTTCATACGTCGAGGTGTGTAGTTTCCACCATGGGGTAATTTTTTACTGATCCCATTATTTAGGCCTCTCATTGTCAATAGAAGTTGAGCAGGTCCATCTAAATACAGGTTTTTTGGTGATTTTACAAAAAATTTGAAAAAGCTCCTAAATTCTGAGCTCATACATTCTAGTAAAATATGTGGAATCTGTAAAAAACCATGCCACATAAGCGACCATTTGGGAATGTAAGTTATGGAATTTATTGGGTGTATAACAGCCTGCAATCAAAGTAGAGAAGTTAGATTAGAACGTTAAAATAAAGAATTTTCCCAATTTTTGCCAAATTTTGTTTTGTTTTCATAACTAAAAAACGCAAAAGATTTCATCCAATTTTTTAAACTAATTGAAGTACAATGTGGTCCACGAGACAAACATCTCAAATCCCCTGGATATCTCATATCGTTCTCAAGCTATAACCACTTATATTGACCAGGTTCAGATTTGAAGAATGGGGCCCGCGTCCTTAAGGCCAAAAGAGGCTGAGTCCCGTAGGGGTTAATGTGCTCTATAATAATACATAATATATAGTTGGTTAACATAATAGAAACACACAGATTGGTTATAGGCCATAGTTTTCCAACTCTATTTTAACAGTGGTGTACCTGTATGTGATATGCACCTTAAAATTGTGTGTGTTTGCATGAATTAGAGCATATCTTACCCTAAGAGACATTGTATAACTTTTCAGTCCACCAGTAATTCAACATTCATCATGTCCGCATCAATATAGATCAGCCCTGAATGAAAATTAATAATGATAACAATAAAAACGTACTCATCTTACTGTTTGTTGCCTTCTTACTAGCCTCTGCAACTCATCATATCCTGAGCTCAGCAGTTGGGCTGTTATAAATAAAAGCTCAGAAAAGACATTTGCATCACTTAATCGATAAGGTAAAGTCAATATCTTATTTTTTTTTCTTTACTTAACAATCCTATATCCTCCTCCACACTGACTGGAACGTTGTTTACAAGATGGCGGCTGATGGCTGAATTGAGCTTTTTATTTTATTAATCTTGTTTTCTGTCCCTTTATAAAGAATTAAGGATCATTACCAAGCTTCTTATACCTTCTTGTGTCATCACCCATTCACCCCCCCCCCTTCATCCTTTATATGCTTAAGCTCTTGCGAGTAGGACCCTCACTCCTATTGTTCCATTGACTGTTTGTTACTTTTGGATGAAGTATGTTATTTGTTTATGTCCCCAGAGTACTAGTCCCCCTAAAGTACTATAAAACAGTGGTTTCGCAGGATTGTTTCATGGGCGCCAATTGCTCAATTTTCATCTTGTTCAGAATTCAATACCTTTTAGTAGCTATGTACTACGTGTTTCTAGCTTTGAGCTAGGCTCTTCCTCAGCTTCCGTAACTGAGGAAGAGCCTAGCTCAGCCTCGAACCATATTACATGCTTAATAATAAAGGATTGAATTAATGAACCGATGAAATTCGAATGATTGGCGCCGTGAACACTCCTGGAAACCACCATTTTTAAAGTTCACCGTCTTTTGTGGCAAAGGTACTGCACTAGTCTAGGACTGCTGCTAAACACCCAAAAACCAAAGCTGTTCCACATGTTGCACTGACTGTACAACCAGGATAGCAGCATATTTTTCAATAGAACATAAACTATTCTAATTTTAATCATTTTGCACACATTGGAGTCCGTATCGCCCTCTGCTTTTTGTTTTGACATTAAGTACTACATGGATATGATTTGGTGGCTAACATATAAAAATTATGGGTCCATTTTCTTACCTGTCCGAAGAGTTCACAGAAAGTGGCAATTGTCCGAGATTTACACTCTACCTCTACACCTACCATACCACACCGCTTTACACTAAATCGTTCACCCGTTATCCTTCATGTGTTGCTTCCTCCCTGCTCCAGGTCCTATGGAGTTCACCTTGTTCTTCCCGGGACATTTATGTGCTTGATCTGCGCCAATATAATGTTAACCGCGCTCATTCCATCATTCCGTCGTCTGACTGCCCTTCCCCCGAGATCTGTCAAATGAAAGTCAGGGCAGGCTGCTCCACAATCATATCGCCAATGTGGCCAACAATCCCCTGTTAACATCCTCTCAAGCCTTGAAAAACCTGAAAAGTCTGACAAAGAGCGTCGTGGACCCTACAAAATAAAGCCCCTATTATTTTATTAATTTAGAATCGTTTGACACTCGCAAATTACTCTACCCCTTTTATATAAGTGTATAGTAAAAATAGTAATATTTATATTGCATACAATTTGTTTCATTGTGTGGAGACGTGGCCATAATTCAAATAAAAATGTGTTGCCTTGAATCACAATAATCTTCCACAGCTATATACACATTACTATTAGCCTCAAGTCAATGGTATCTGGTTTTACATGAATATTGATCTTTATACTGAAATCCTATTTTTAAATATATGTTTGTTAGCTAACACTATGTAAAATGTAATTTAAAATTTTCATTTCATTTATTACCGTTAACTGCTAACAGTTCGATAAATTTTTGGAATTAACACGGTTGTAATACCCTAAAATTGCCTCAGGTGGTAGTGTTTGTTATCAAGTGCCACACAAGTTGATTATATTCAATAAGCTACTGCTTCTTCATATGAATAGTAACAGAACTCAGTCAAAGAAGGATGTCTAAACTCTAAAACCTACACCACCCCCCCCGTTACATTTATCACATATGGGCTCTTAAACAAAGATTTCAGTTATCTGTGAATCCGAGAGAAATAGGACTCACTCACTGTTCACAAAGGGACATGGCCTGGCAAAGTAATTACTTTTTTTAATTCCATTGGTTTCTGGATGTTGAAATCTACTGAGCTTCATTACTCAAGTTCTAGAACAGTGAAAGAACAATCTGTGTGGGAAATAATTATAAAGGATTTGGATTGAATAAAATGGGGGAATTGGAATTACGAAAATTAAGGAATGTTTCTAAATAACAATAACTCATTTAATATTAAATATAGAAAAATGGCAATTTATATGTCATTGACAGGATAGACAGTGAAGATGCTGTGGAGCCAGCGAGGTGCTGCTTTATGACGACATTGAGATTCGGCTGAAAACCTGTAAAATGTTTATCTTGTGGACAATTGAAATCCCAAGATATAAATGGACAAACATCTCCATGTTTTTGAGATAGAAGTAAGTGAGTCTGCTTTACCTCTAGTTCATTTTATCTCCTGGTTAATGCGCATGATCCAGACTGCTTCCAATTCTTTACGTGTTTATAAGTTAACCCCAAATCCCGCATTTCTCGTTAGTTAAAATATGACAAAGGAGCAGTGATTATTCCGGATGGGCTTTTTAAAGAAGCTCGTAGAATCGTGAAAACCACAAAGATATAGCTGCTTCTACTGTGTTGAATTGGAGGAACAACCAGCAAAAACTGAACTGCTGTTATATAGATTGAGGTACAGATGTGAGGACAAATATCCAATATTTTTTCACAAAAATATATAGAAGAAGTTTATATGGGAAAATATTCCTATTGGTTCTTTACCTGTATGCCCACTAACAAAGATGAAGGGTCCCATGCGATATCATTACTCATTTATGTCGTATTCTAAATGCTGGTTAAGTTTTTGCTATCATTCTCCACACCACTGGAGAACTGTACTATGAGACAATCAGCGTTGAAGAATGACAGTCGAAGCTAAGCTGGAGGAAGACCTGGTTGATGAGTACAATGTTTTGTTTGTTTGTAGCTGTGAATGACAATGCTGCTGAGATAACCATGGCATCATCCACTGTCTACACCAATTCCGAGAGCTCGGCACCTAGGACCTTGTAGCTTTAATTAATTGAGAGATTTGATTCTGGAAATATGGAGAAGTAAACTGTCATTTCAATGTTACTCTTGGGCACTAAAATTAGTTCCATCATCTCAGAACTAATTACAACCTTGTAACTGCAGTCATATATAAACATCACAATTATTGCAGAAGATGAAGGCTCTCTCCAATGGATCACAAAATCTATATAGCTGTCTTAGACATAATGGACCCTGCGACCTGTTTTTTGATGAAGTTGGTTTTAAATATCCTTCCATTCCAGAGCATGCAACCTTTTGGTAACTTCATTGCACACTGTCCCATAGCATCTGACCCATTGACAAGGAGAATGCACGATAATAGACTCCACTATAAACAGTCTTATTGGAGATATTCCAGTGTCTTCATATTTTTTCCATAAATTAAAATGACTGGGGTTCTCTTGCCCAGAGATCCTTTGACTATGAACAGTTGCGGGAATTCCAGGTCCAGGTGATGCTACAGAACAGTGCTGCTCCTCCTCTTAGCAGTAAGTAAACAGTGGAGGATATGTATCATTGATATAATGATATCGCTCCTAAATTCTCTACCCATCACCAGACACTGAGGGGCAGCATTATTTGGAGTTTATTCCCTCACTCTGCTGAAAAGGTTATCTAGTCAACTAAAGTGGTTGCAGTTGACGCCGCTCTGGCCACAATGCCTGGCCTTTCCTATCCACTTACTCACAAGGTACTGATCCAACATTATTAAGCATTGGTCAATAATCTGGAGAAATCAGGATTGCAAGAGATCTTCCAGACATTGATTCTTTGACAGCGTCAAAAAGTTGTGGTTCTAGTCAAATATATGGAGTCCCCATCACTGTCCATCTACAGTAACAATTAATTACTTTCATGAAGTTTGTGCCAGAAAATAAAAAAGCAAAACCTCAGAATTCTGAGCATTTCCATGCTTCCTTAGACTTATTATTTATTATTCTATTGCCTTTTTTTCTGGTCTTTTGATGTGACAGTGAGTAATCATAGCTTTCTATAGATGCTGAAAACTAATATATCCATCCTTTTAAAGCATATATAGAAAGTTGATCCCCCTCAGTCACCCTGGGATTCCCTCGAATCATTGATACAGTCTACCTTTCCCATTCTCATATGATGGTTTGGTGAACGCTGGACTCAAAGCAAATGAAATTGCTTAGTACTGAAACCAGTGGCAGAACGTCCCCACAGAAAATCTCATAGACACTGGAGAGGAACTTACTTTTAAAATTCACAGGTATTGTACCTCTTTTTAAAAGAGTTTATAAAAGTTATTTATAAATATTTTTCTTATTTGTTTCTTCATTGTCTGTTCTTGTGAACACACAGAAAGGGGTATATTATATGTGCAGGGGCATGTTTACCAAGGACAGAGGAGGAAGGGGTATCTGCAGCCGGACTGAGCTCAGCTCATAAATACCCAAATTGCCTCCGATTCACAGGATTAAATGCAAATGGTGTCATTTTATAATTTCACAAGTGGCCACTTCATTTCAACTCAACATCATCATTCAGAGCAACTGACTACAAGAAAATGAGATAGGACAATGGAAACGCAAGTTAAATTTCTTTATTCTTACTGTTGATTTTGTTTACTCTGCCTCAAGTTTTCTCCAGTATACCATTCTAGATAAATAAATATTAATTATCTGGTGGGAGTGTTGCAACGATCTAGGATTAAATCAGACAGTGAAACATTTAATAATTGTGGCTCATAAGCAACTAAAATATTTAATTATATAGTTGCTGGTCTGGCCATTTGAAAATCTTGACTAACATCCTATACATTTTTTATCAAATCACAAGTTCAAAATTCAAGATATAAATGACATTTCTAGAGACATTTTCATTTCAGATGGCATAAGTTGAATCTGTCTCCCCTGGAACACGATTTTTTTACTTGATAATAAAAGAGATCCGGATCTCGGTAGTAATTCCTATACAAAATGATGTTCTTAGCCAAAAATCGCAAACAAATCTGACATTGAAGGAGAGCAAGGATAGCGGAACTGATTTTATTTAGAGCAGCATCTAGAACTATGGATCCATTTTTAATTTCTACTGATGGGGCAAGTCCCTGTAAAACTGGACTGCTGTAATCAAGATAGAAGCTCGGATTTGAAGTAATTACCCTGTATTGGCAGCAAAAGTTTTTCACATTCAGTATAAGAGAAAACAAGAAGATATGATGGCTGTCCTTTGAAGCCAAAGATTGCAGTGGTTAGTGGGCCCAATAATGTGCTGTTTTAATACCAGTTGTGATGTCAATGACATGTTCCGGAAATATTAATCTCATTGTTATCGCATTCCTGTGGATGCAGCCCTGGAACTAATGAGCTTTATTCATCGAAAAATTAGACTCTGGAGCAAATGGCAAAGTCACTAGTAATTATCAGAAAATGTTTGATTTTTAAGTTATTGTCAACATCTAATAATTACTACAAAGAAGTCGTTGTCAGGCTTCTGATTTAATGAACGCCCTGGACCACGTGGACAATTCCATAACCGACACCTGGACCAGACTCCTAATGGCACCCGGTCTTCACCACTACCTGCCCGCAAAGCAGGATTGGTCTTGGCTGTGTGGTGGAAGCCGGGTCCTGTTACAGATCACAAGGTAGTTCTCGGTTCATGACAATGCACAGCAGAGGGGAATGATGTAAGGTCTTGACTGAGCAAGAGGTAAGGAATTGCAGCAAAGGAGCAAGGTCAGGACAGATCTAGGGTTAACAACAGTAGGTCAGAAAACATAGTAGGATGCAAAGGAAGCTTTCTCATAACAAGAAATCCATTGGGGGCTGCTGGGAGAAAACAGCTTTTCAATAATCCCTTAGGGGCAGTGCAATCAGCGGTGCACTGGCCCTTAAATCAGCGAGGCCCTATGTCCTATTTTTCCCTCGGAATATTACGTTGTACCCATAATATCGCCATGGAGGGGGGTGGGGGTTCAGCAGTCTCACCCCCCTCCTCCTCTTTCCGAACTGTGCCCACTGTGCTTCGTATGGTGGACCAGTCTCGTGTCAATGGAGCCTTAACCAATCAATTTTTTTCCTTTTCCCATTTGATGAATGTAGTTAGGTAAATAACTATGGTCATCACTAACAAGAATTATGACAAGAAGATTTAAAAAAAAAAATATGTTTTTGGAAAAAAGGTGCAATTTCTTGAAAAAAAACATATATTTGCAGTTTTCACCTGTAATCTCTGGCTTGAGATTTCTCCCACTCCAATGGGAACTCAGTCCTATACATATACTAATTCTTTTAGATTTTGATAAATGTTGAGTGGATGTAGTCCTCTTTTTTCTTTGTGAGTTTTGCAAAATATAATGTGTATAAATTAAAAAATAATTCGACAACTTAGCACTTATTGTTCTCCTTAATACCCCAAAAGTTTGTGGGTAAGTGTGCTGGGCAAAACACAACATCCCTCACCAAATAAAACACCAAAACAGATTGAATTGGCACTAAAAGAAACATAAGATTGATTAAAAAATAAAACAATAGCATTAAAATATCATAAACAATGGAAGCAGCACATACATAACAGAAATAAGCATACACCCACTGTTCATATGTGTTCTCAAATAATATAACCCCTGCATTATTGAAATGCCTGAATGATAGGGTCTATGATATCCCCATTGATTAAACATCAACAGAAACCTTCGTGATGAAGAGATACCTTAGATAGTCTTTACCCTATTGTAAAGAAGGATACCCAAATCATTCCGCTTTAATGTCACTTTGTTTTATCTATTTTTCATACCATACAGACAATTCAGTCAATAAAAATGAGTACATTGGAATTCTTATCTGAGCTACGGTGGCCCGCTGGCTTTTATGTTTAGGGGGTCTCTACTTGACATCTCTTAAGGGGGGTTCTGCTTGGACATGCCTGTAAAAAAAAAAAAAAAAATGGGGACTTTGAAGGACATTGTTATTTTAACGGGGGCTCTGGCCTGGGCCATTTTTATTTTAAAGGGAGGCTCCAATGGACATTATTTAAAGGAGGCTCCAATGGACATTTTATTTTATGGGGGGCTCCGATGGACATTTTATTTTAATGGGGGGGCTCTGATGGACCATTTTATTTTCAAGTGGGGCTCTGCTGGAAATTCTAGTGATGAGGAGATGCTGCTACTGGACATTTATTTAAGAGTAGTTGCTTGCCCTTTCACCCTAAGCTATACTCGGGTCAGTAATTTTTCCCAGTGCCAAAATAGGTACGCTCTCCTTATACTGGGTTGGCTTATACTCGAGTATTACGGTAATAAATTTTTGTAGTGATGGATCATTTTGGGCATACTTTTTAGTTTTTTTTTTTTTTTCAGTTTTTTCATACTGGAATAAACACCATTATCGTTGGGTATGCATTGTTGCAACTAACATAGAGGTACAATATGTGTAATTATTTAACGTTTTTTGTAAAGAGACGGCGATTTTGTGCAGTGTTTATTTTCTTTTTAGACATTAATTTTACTAAACTTTTTTTTTCTTTATCTTTTTACTTTGTCCCAGAAAGAGACCACTCACGTGATATAATTTTAGCTCTTATGTAATGCACTACACTACTTATTAATATTTAACATGCTCTGGCCAGCCTAAAATCTCACAATCACAGACGCCCTGGTGTCCCTGGACCATGGGTGGCAGAGGGATGTGCTCTGCATCTGCTCAGAAACCGCCGTCCTTTTACCACGGTGTCCCAATTGGTTTAGTCACAGGAACTAAGCTTTTCAATGCAGGTGTCAGAGTTGGTGGCTGGGCTGGAAATTTATGATCCCCCCCCCCCCCTCTCCTGTTAACTCCGTTGCTGCAGTCCACTGCTGCTTCGTTTGTATATAGAATTGCCTAGTTTGTGCCCATCCCACCCTGAATCCTGCTAGACTCTTAAACTAGTTCTGTAGCGGCTCATGGCTGTGGTCAGACGCACCATCAGCCAGTGTAGACAAACACAAGACATGTTTACCTAAATTCTATCTTTAAAATTACCTAATGGTTTACTGGGGAACATTTACTAGGGTTGTGCACCAGTTTTAAATGTCAGAACTTTGCATGTGCTGTCTTGTACAAACTACTTTGTCACATATGTTCAGAAGTGTCTCACCACACTGCATACATGCAACCATTTTGTGGTGCATCTGCACTAGGCTTCATGCGACATCAATAGGGGGCTTCTGGTGCCTCAGAAGACCGTGCCTTAGATTTAACACGCAATCCCCACAGCATTATCTTGCACGCCCCATGTTAAAGTGTTGTTGCACCCGTCAGGCAGTGCATTGGGGTGGGGGGAGGTGCCTTTTGGGTGCCAGATTCATGAAAGCAAGCTGCGCCAAAAAATCTTGAATCCCCCCTGGCACCCTCAACACACTACATAGGCAAGGTTTCATTGTTGTTATTAATTATTCCCCAAGAAAAAACATTCTCCAAATAACTTGGATTTTCTAAGTGAACAAGTTCAGATTAAAAAAATAGGGCTTGTCAAGGGCAAGAGTTTTATGAAATAGTTTAGCCTGTATTGTACGGGGTGAAATACCAAATGTTCGTTATATAGTGGTTTTTCTACTGCTGGGTTTTTTGTATCTTGATGGTTTTTTTGCTGAATTTTTTTTTAACATAGAACCTATTTAACATATAGTTTTCCTTTTTCCAACAAAGGACCTGATATCCTTAGATCGCTTATTATAACTACACTACTTATGTAGTTCATTAATTATACTGTCAGCTAATGAACATGCCAATCTTTAGTCATGCTCTGAGTGTTTTGGAGAGTTTGTGTCCGGTTGTCAAAATTGTAAACTCCACATATTGAGCACAGAAATGTCCAATTTGCATTTTGTTTTGCAAATACATTTTAATTTAAACATTCTCTGGATAATGAGCGAACATGACTCGTCCGAGCTTAGATGCTTGGTTTGACATTAGCGTACTCGAAACTGCTCGTTGCTTCGGACTAGTATTTCGCCAGCTCGAAGAAAATTTGCATCTCCACCGTGTGATTTTGGCGGCCAAAACAGATCCAATCACAAGCCAGGATACTCTGCACTCCACCCAGCCATGACGTGGTACCTTACACTTACACGTCGATAGCATTGGTAGGCTGGCCTTAATCATGTGACCCTTGGAATGACTAGCCCCTTCCGCACTGCTCGTATCATTCTCTTGGATGCCCGCTGAGGGGAGAGCTGGCCTGCTGGTCCAGGGAAAGCGTTAGGGTGTTCTATTAGAATAGTTTTAGGCCGGAGTGATTCTACAGAACCCACCAGCCCTCTAGGGCTCAATAAAACGTTAATATTTTCCTTTTTTTTTGGTTTGCTTGTTGCTGGGCTTGCTGTCATAGTAGTGCAGCTAGTACCATATTGGGGAGGAATTTTGCGAGCCTTGCGACCGCTGTGTTTTTTTAAAGCTCTTAGTGACACACTATCCACCTCAAACACCGAAGTGGTGACAATTATTAGGGTTTGATTTGAATTAGGCCCACGTCTGCTGTTTGTTATTTTTTTTTTACGGTTTAATTTTCTTTTAATTCACTCAAAGTCATCAGGCCCCAGCACAAATCCATTTGTGTGCTTGTCATGTAAGTTAGAAACTATCCATAGCAATAGAATAGCTCGTTTTGTGTTCTTAAAAAAAAAAATTAAAGTTTACAGTTTAATTTTGAAATGTTTAATAACCTGGGGCTGGGGTAGGATGAGGGCGTGGACTGTGCGTCAACTGGCGCAGGTTTCAGAAGGCAATGGTCCTTGGCGGGTGAGACACCACCTGCTGATGAGGGAATCAGGGGAACGCCGCATAAGCTACCCTCCCTAGGTTCATCATGTCTCAAGTTAACTGGGACTCATGGTAGAGCACGTGTTGAGGAGGCCAGAAACATGCGATGAGGGTGAATGTAGTGGATTGAGGACAATGCTTCTAAGCCCTTTTTTCCCCCAGTCGTCCTTCCACGCGTCCCACCCATGTCACCCGAAATCAGCACTCCTCAGCTGCCTGAGGAATTGGAGTTTGATGAGGTGACAGACCCAAGCTGTTTGATCGCGCCGGTGAACACATGCTTCCGAGCAGGAGAGCGAGTCCTATACCGAACAGGTTGGAAAGAGGCAGTGGTGGGGCCAGACGGAGGGGAGGCCGGGCCAGATCTGTGCATCAGCGCCAAAATGTTTCATTTAGTCAAGCGCCCATGCGAGGGCAGATTTTCAGAAGTCTTGAGGATATTTTAAAGAAACGCCAGATGACCGACGGACTGTGTTGTGCACCTGTGCCAAACCAGGATCAGCCAGGGTTCCCACCACTACTAGCTTAACTACCACCAGTATGCGCAGGCATATGAATGCTAAAACACCCCACTCAATGGCACAAGGCCCATTCACCTCCGGCGGGCACACCACGCGCCGTCCCCTGTGTCATCTGCAAGTCAGCACCTCTGCCCGACCCCGGCCCAAACACCTCCCGTGCGAAAACCCCATCTTCCGGCCTCCACGATCCTCCACAAAGCACCACCAGCGTTCAGCTCTCCATACCCCGAACGCTGGAGCGCACAAGGAATCAGTGCACACCCACCCACACGCCCAAGGCCCTCAACGTCCACATCTCCAAACTGCTTAGCCTGGAGATGCTGCCCTATAGGCTGGTAAGACCGAGGCCTTTCGAAACTCATGCGGCGACCGCCCTCGGTCTTTTGTCCCCAGCCGCCAGCTTTCCCGATGTTCCGTCCAGCCCTGCCAAGATTTGTCAGATCAACATCATCGTGCCCTGACCAACGCCGTGTCTGACAGGTCCACCTGACACGTACGTGTATGAGTGCTGCCGGGCAGGCCAATAGGTATTGCTGACGCAATTGGGTTTAACTGGTGGAGGCTGGACCGAGTCTGACTCTCTGGGGCTTGTCGTATCCTCCACGACTCTTACTCCCGACGCCTAGGATGGGGCGGGGCCTAGCCACCTCTGTCCCGGGTTCTCTCATTCCTAACTATTGCCTCCTCCCACCCTCCTCCTGGGAATCCTTAATTACCATCGCGTGGGCAGGCAACATCATTCGTAGCTCTAGGACAGCAGCAGTGCCAAATCGCTAAGTGACAGCAGGCGGTGCTCAAACTGCTGAGCCAAGGCGATAAACGGAAAGCAGCCGCCCAAGTAGCTATTCCAGGGCATCACGGCCGCAACTGTCTGTGGCTGGCACCGCTTGAACCTGAAGCCAGGCATGGTTGTGTGTGACAATGCCGGTAACCTGGTGGGCACTCTGCAACTCGGCAATAATTGACCACATGTCCATGCCTGGCCCATGTGTTAAATCTCATAGTTTTTTCAGCGTTTCCTCCTCAGACCTACCCCAATCTGTCTGATTTTGCTCACAAAGGTGTGCGCTGCATCTGAGCGCATTCAGGAAGTCCAGCACAGATTCTGCCACTCTCAGGGCAGCGCAGCGCCGCCGTCCAATGCCCCGCTCAACCGACTGTTGTGCGACATGCGCCCGAGGTGGAAGTCAACGTTAACCATGTTATCCAGAGTTTTACCAGCATCGCACGAGCGTTGTAGACTGCCAGATGTAACTTCCACCAGAACGGTTAGTCCAAGGTCAGTTCAGCTTTCCTCAAGGTTTTCTACAATGAGAAGTTGACATTGATGCCTGATATCTGTCAGGTGCTGAGGAACTTTGAGGAGTCAACACAGATGGTCCGTGGCGTGATCCTTGGGGTTAAATTCGGGAGGGAAGATAATGCCAAACTAAATTGGGAAGAGAAGTTGGAAGCCGGAAATGTAAGGTTCAGCGATGGAAGAACTGGAGGCTGACCTATAGAGAAAGGGTTACTCTGCTGAAAACTTACCTATGTAGGACATTCTACTCTCTACAGCTGGCACTTCCAGATTGTCCAACTACCACCCTAAAGGACAGTCTAAAGTTTCTGAATGGTCGGAGGCTGCCCCCCAAGTTCGGTGACATTGCCTGGCTCTCATTACAAGGAAAGCTCTTTGTTAGGGGGAACCTAAAGTTCCTGAGTGTAACAGACCGCATGTGTCCCCTTGGGTGCCAGCAGGAGGAGACTATGGTCCATTTTATCTCTCAGTGCTGGGGTGGTCGGAATATTTGGCGTGAAATATCCACCAAGCTTAGGAGTCCCTTGTTGCAGTCCCTACAGTACCTGGAAATCCTCTATGGTATAACATCTAATGTAAGCAACATGAACCGGGAGACCATGTATATAGTTATCCAGGTCATAAAGTATTATCACTGGCAAATCAGGACAAGGGTGTCCATATATGGTGAGACCTTCCATCATGACAAAGCCATACGCCTCATCATGTCAGAGCTCAGGTGGATCAGGTCATTGGAGGTCAAGAAAAAGGAGGAGAATAGGAGTCTATGGAGGAACATTCATCTAGACTGACATATGATTGTACAATGTGATTGTATTTGTTTTCTTATGTTTTTTCCTCCTTTTTGTAGCCAAAATGGACTAAAGTTAAAGTTGATCTAATTTTTCTCTCTTATGCTCTTGTATGATTTGTACTGAATGACTTCTGATTTTGATTTATTTGATGGAAAAGTATTTTTGTATTTTTTTGTTTTATACTAATAAAAATTGCCCCCTATGCACAAGAATATAACTACTATAATACTGCTCCCTATGTACAGGGATATAACTACTATAACACTGCCCCCTATATATAAGAATATAGCTACTATAATACTGCCCCCTATGTACAAGAATATAACTACTATTATACTGCCCCATATATATAAGAATAGAGCTACTATAATAATGCTCCCCATGTACTAGAATATAACTACTATAATACTGCCCCCATGTACAAGAATATAACTACTATAATACTGCCCCCATGTACAAGAATATAACTACTATAATACTGCCCCCTATGTACAAGAATATAACTACTATAACCTACTAGGCCTATGTTTTTAAAGTTCATGTGGGGGAAAAAACTTTTGACGTAATTTATTTGATCTGTTGTATTGTGTTACAACACTGCTACATACAGTCCCATGTAACATACACCTCAGCCCACAACAGCCATGCAGCCCCATGTAACATACACATCAGCCAAGCAGACCCATGTAGCATACACACCAGCCACTTAGACCCATATAGTCATACAATCCCATTTATACAGGCACTTACCCTGTAAGTTCTCTTGTCTTCATCCTGGACTTAGAGGAGGCTGCTTCTTGAGATTCAGGGAGGGAGGCGATCGCGCGGGGGGGGGGACCGATCGCGCGCGGGTTGGGGGCGATGTTGGGGGTGGGGGGATCGCGGATGGTGCCATCGCGGGTGGTGCCTGTGTGCTCTCTGAGCTGACTGTTCACAGCAGTGTTCGGGACCTTCAAACCTAGCTGGGAGAAATACCGGCCTGCACGGGGGACGTCATGACGCGGGTCACGTGCCACAGGCATCAGAGAACAGCAGCACAGCAGGGGGAAGTCCCTGCAGCGCTGCACCTGGCCTCACATTCCTATGGCCTTCAGCGCGGTCTGTGAGTTCATGTTTTTTTTCACCGGCCCCACCAGTGTCAGACCGGCCGGGACCGGTCCCAAATGAGTTGGCCCACCGGTGCCCGGTGGGTCTTATGGCCAGTCCGCCCCTTGCGGTGGGGTTCCGCCTCTTGTCCCGTGATCCCTATCCCGGTCATGCGCCATACGCTTCGTGTCACGTGATGGGTCACGTGCGTGAGGCCACGCTCGGGCCGGAGGCAGACTGCTCCCAGGTCTCGCGCGCCAGTGAGACCAGTCCGGAATGACTGACAATTAGCTCCAGAAAGCAATGGTGCTATTGGTGGGAAGGGACATAAAATCCCAGTGCAGCTAGAGGAACTTAACCCCCAGACGAAGGCTAGGGCCAAAACAAGCATCGAGGAATCCTTTCATGGTAGACGGGGGACATATTATGACACAATGGGGGTCATTTGCGTTTTCCCGACGTGTTACACGAATATTTCCGGCTTGTGCCGATTTTCCCTGTATTACCCCGGGATTTTGGCGCACGCGATCGGATTGTGGCGCATCTGCGCCGGCATGCGTGCGACGGAAATCGGGGCGAAAAACCGGCGCATTTAAAAACGGAAAATGTGTTGCGAAACTTGTACTTACCTTCACTCAGCTGGCCTCGGTGTATTCCAGTGCGTTCCGATGCTCTTCAGCGCAGCAGCGCCACCTGGTGGATGGCAGAGGAACTGCCTTAGTGAATCCCGTCCGGACCCGAATCCACCGCAGAGAAGGCGCCGCATAAGTAAATCTGCCAAATTGTGCTGATTAGATATGCACTATAGCACTTTGTAACTTATTTTGCAATTTTGCACTTGATTTATGTGTTTGACACGTCATGGTATGACTGCATACAAATTACCAGTTAACGATACCCCCCATTCCTGTCCTATGAATTTTTTATGTGATATCCTCATCAATCCAAAGTGATTCACCTGTTATTATTCTATTTTTAACCTGTGTCGTGTTTTGTGTTAGCTAACTGTCCAATAAAAGAAATTTGTTGTGATTAAAATTGGCTAAGTCTTCCCCTACCAACATAGTTCACTTACTTTTTTGTGGTGCACCTTTAACATATTTAAAACGAGTTTGTTTTGTAGTGTGAACAATGACGTAGGAAGCAATTATTCTTGGCTTTGCTTTTCTGGTAACCACAAGTGTGGACACTCCATATGTAGGACATGCACACATTTAGAGACAGGAAACAGTTTTTCCTCTTTTGTAACTAATATAAATTATGATATAAATACCTACATAAATTGTAATAACTCATATGTTGTATACCTCATAGCGTGTAGTAAATGTAGATTACAGTATGTGGGCTGCACGATGTGTCCTCTAAAGAACAGGATAAGACGTCACCTTTCAGATGTATCTAGTCCCACTGTCCATGCATCAGCCGCATCCCAACACTTTTGTAGCACTCACAATAAAGATGTTTCTACATTTGTATGGAAGGGCATAGAAAAAGTTCAGAAACCAATGAGAGGAGGTGATTTAAATAACAAACTATTGAATAGGGAGACCTATTGGATGTTTCTGTTGGATACGAGACACGAGATTTTATGTTATTAAGCTTGTTATCTGATCTATAGTGTGAACAATGACCTAGCTTTAAGTGTTTTTGAAATATTTCATTGATTTATATATATGAGCCCTTGTCCTAGGCGAGTCCTGATGCAATATAACACATAAAGATTATATGCCATTCTATATAGCTTATGTCATCTGCCCTATAGTGTGAACTACGACCTAGCATTCAGTGTTTTGAAATTTCTCACAGATTTGTATACATATGCCCTTGGTTTAAGTGAATCCTGATACGATATAACATATATAGAATATGTCATCCTATACAGCTTATGTCATCTGCCCCATAGTGTGAACTGCGACCTAGCATTAAGTGTTTTGAAATATTTCACTGCTTTGTATATATGAGCCCTTGTTCTAGGTGATTCCTGATGTGATATAACATATACAGATAATAACAAATGAGAAAAAAAAATGTTTTTTTGTAAGATGTTTTTATATAAGTTAACTTTTAATTATGTGTTAAGTTGTGAAGGTTGAGCACTGAGCATTCTCTGGCCAATTCACACACAATTATCAGAGTTCAGGTGAGACTGATTCAGGTGCCTGTTGATTGCACATACGGTATAAGAATGCTGGGTGCACAACCTGAAAAATGCAAACCATGACTAGGTCCGGTAAGACGAAATGTGTCAGTTTTTTGCTGTGTACATGATCGTGATGTCTGGATTTTTATGTGGATAAAATAAAGTTACTATTTTATACGGATTCCCATGGATGTGCTGGAGTTTTTTCCTTTTGTATGCTGTTGAACCGAGGGACTTTGGATTATTTCTCCGTGCACTGGGAAACCAAGAGCTTTGTGGGTGAGCAGGATGCTATTTTGTTTTTGTTGCACCTTTAACATAGGGCGTGCTATAGACTTTGCCCGTTGAATTTGGTGCACGGTCAGACAGATAGCCGGAAAGCCCCCTAATTTTTGTTGCATGGTGGCTACCGCAGCTGCGCCACAAGAGGGCGGCGCGACGCCTCTTAAAAACCTGTGCAAGGAGATAACACCTAAAAGATAGTGCAAAGTCCGTCATAAAACTGGCACAAAGCCCTTAGTAAATGTGCCCCAATATTTTCATGGCCTGATCTGGTTTACAAATACATTTGGGGGTGATAACTTAGAATTTTTAGATGTTCAGTTAAGTATTATCCAGAACCGCAATATTCTTACAGTGCTCCAAAAAAATTGGTGCCTTTTTTTTTTTTACAAAAAGGTCAAAGTAATACTGCAGTGTGCTGGATATTAATATACTAGGGGGAGGGGTTATGCACAGGGCCAGATTAAGGGTCCCAGGGGTATGGAGCACTTAATTTAGGATGGGGCCCCCCAGCTCGGCACCCAATGCGGGGCTCCCTTCCACAACAATATATGTGAAAAAAAGATACCACATAGTTATCCGGTTTCCAATATCAGCGCTATACTATTACCAGATAATGATACCTCAATACTGTCACCAAAAGATCCGTCTAAACTGTGACCCACAGCATTACCACAACATAAAGAAAATACCAACTTCCTGATAATGAACACAAGACTCTATACACAGACCAGGATTACCAATCATTTAGCACATATAAACTCCATTTATTGATAAAACTTTACCGCCATATTGTTATAATACAAACACCAACCTGCAAGGTACAATATCACTAATGACACCTCTGTACAAGCCCAGATAATAACATTACATCCTGATTATCACCACTACATAATGACTGAATAATACTGCAATACTATATGATAACCTACACACAGACCAGTATGTACCAGCATATAGTGATCATATAGTAGTATATACCAGTCCTGCACAGAGGCTGCAGTGTCATCCAATGACTTACAGGTGACGTCCCCAATGTTGTCTCTTCCTTCCTGTCTGATCTTCCAGGAGTCTTCTTCCAGCCACAATTCATCTCTGCTGGTTTATAAAACAGACCTGATTGGCATCATCCTATATACACATATATCATATATACCCCTCATACCACAACTGTACACACTGTACCCCAACATATATCATATATACCCCTCAC